>WAAE01013401.1:0-39083 GCA_013400495.1 Nicator chloris
AAATGCTTTGTGCATCCAGCTGAAGTCTACTGAAACTTTATTTTAATTAAATTTAATTATACAAAACACACCAGTAAATAGCTACCAAGGAAGTAATAAACATAATCAAATTAAACCATTTTTGAATGAAAATTTCAGCCTAAACTGTATTTTCTTCATAATGTTTATTGCAACTTATCAGTGAGAACTCTTAAATCCTCAGAATTCTTCTAGAGCTATTTATAGTAGAATCTAAAAGTCTGACGTGAATCATATTCTGTACCAACATGTAAAGGAAAAAAGCAACACAGTTTTAAAAACCAACAATTTAATGAATTCATACCCACCTGATCTCCATTTTGTATTCAGGTATGCTTTGCTGAGCCACAGGAACACCATCACCACCACCTTCTATTCGATATTGCACAGCACTCCTCAAAGCATGCAGCTTGAACAAACAAACAAAAATGCAATTAACAGATTTAATGTATCTGTTACCAGATAAGGTATCCAGTGTACTGCAGCTCGACAGGAAATAGCTAGTTACTACTGACAGAAAACCCTGAACTGTCCTGATTCTGTATTTACAGGGTTTTGCCATGTCTGTGAGGTGATTCTTCAGCATGATACTTTAATTAGGATCCCTGGATATAGCAGGGAGATTTACTGACTTTGATCACTGCAACAAATCTAATCAAGGGGAAAACTGATCTAGGGAGTACTCTGAAAGCTCAGGAATCAAAGGTGTAAGTGGAAAAAGACCTCAAGTCAGCAAAAACCCCCAACTTTCACAAAAGCCTTTCTTGGGACTAGGAAGGGCCACTAAAGGTAATCATTAGTGGATTAGAAAATCCCAGAATCATAGAATAGAATCACAGAATCATTAAGGTTGAAAAAGACCTCCAANACAAGGGACAGGACAAGACGAAATGGCTTCAAGTCCCAGGGAGGAGAGATTGGATCTTGGGAAAAAATTTCTTCACTGGAAGTTTTGTTGAGGAACAAAACAAAAACAACAGGCTGTGCAGGGACATCCACCATCCCTGGAGGTATTTAAAAGATGTGCAGACTAGCACTTGGGGGTTAGTGATGGACTTGGCAGTGNCCTTCCCTAGAACAGCTTCTGCTATGTCCTCTTGACTTGCCTCTGGTTGCCTGGGACAAGAGACTGACCCCCCCACCCAGCTACAGCCTCCTTTCAGGCACTTGTAGAGAGCAATAGGGTCCCCCATGAGCATCCTTTTCTCCAGGTTAAACCATCCCTGACTGAAAGGAGGTTGTAGACAGATGTTGGTCTCTTCTCTCAGGTAACAAGGGACAGGACAAGACGAAATGGCTTCAAGTCCCAGGGAGGAGAGATTGGATCTTGGGAAAAAATTTCTTCACTGGAAGTTTTGTTGAGGAACAAAACAAAAACAACAGGCTGTGCAGGGACATCCACCATCCCTGGAGGTATTTAAAAGATGTGCAGACTAGCACTTGGGGGTTAGTGATGGACTTGGCAGTGCTGGGTTACTGGTTGAACCTGATGGTATTAGAGGTCTTTTCCCACCTTAATGATTCTGTGGTTTTATAGGTTCCTGTAATGAAGACATGGATAACGCAAATGTTCTGTTTCACAGAGCACTAAGGCAAATCCTTCAAAAGTACTAAGAGAACAAAGTACACCAAGGAATTATTTTGAGACACTGTATGAAATGTCTGTCCATCATTAGAACTACAACCCAATGCTTTAAATAAAAATTCAGAAGTATCTGTACACCTACTGACCCTCATTGCACTAATATAAAAATGAGCTTGTATACAATGATTATTTTTCCCTTATAATAGTTCTTTAATGTAGAAAATCATGACCTTTAGTTTATGGAAATCTGAATGTATATGTACTTAATAATCCAACTAACTTTTGACAGACAAGTACTCTTGTGTGCCCTGATGACATCAGAATTGTACTGACAATACCTAATGTTCATGTACACATTTACACCAGAGAAGACCACAGCCATTACTTCCAACATACAGATGGAGGTGGTACACAGAGGATGAACAGCCCTGTCAAGCTCACCCATCAAGTCAGCAACAGAGCCAGAAACAGAGAAGTCTACATCCAGCCTTGGGTTTTGCCACGTCACAAGAGTGCTGCAGTAAATGTGGCAGCAGTATGCATTTAAAACACAGCATCTGTCACACATACATACCTGGAAATGGGTTCTACTTTTGTACAATTTGGTGAAATTAAACTGCTTCCTTTTACTTTGATTTGATAACTGAAACTAAACTTCAGTAACTTCTGTCCATCATTGAATAATGTCTTTTGCTGTCTCCCTCTCCGAGCTGCTGTACAGAATCCTGTAATGTCTTAGCTGTCACTCACTGGAAAACATTTTGGATACTCTAAGGAATTCTATGCAAATGTTACTGTATTCCTTTTACTTCAAAAGAGTTGATTCAAAATCAAAGATCAAAGAGATTCTTAATCTTAAAAATGCAATTCTGCACTGAACACACAGCAACTCAGCCAAATATTTTGGTTTTTAACTTTTGACAAATTCAGCTTTTACCTTAAACTGTCACCTCATTGTCTCAACAAGGTATGAAGACAGAACAGAAATACCTTGTCTGTGAGAAGTTTGGTAAGGTTCTTCTGTTTTCTTGCTAAATACTGATCATATAATTGAGCCAGTTTAGCTGCTAACACGTGCTCACGGCTAAAACAGGGATGATGGGTGAATATCAGTCCTGAAATATCAATATCCAATTGAAACAGCCCCTGAAAATCTCCAGGTCCAACAAAATACTGATTGGTAGATGTCATTTTTATTGCCTGAAAGAAAAAAAAGAATAAAATAGATTTACAGATTCTGACAACAGTATCTTTCAAAGATTTTCTCTGTCAGAAAATGACCCATTTAACATTCCCTACATTTAAATGCTGAGACTTAAACTGTGTTAACCTCTTGCTTTATTGAGAAGTGGGTGGCACAAAACCACCATGGATATTCTACACAACAGAATTTTTATAGCCACATGAGGCTGAAATAAGAAGTCATCTTCCTGTACTGAAGGTTTTGCTGAGCAATGAAGACAATGACACTGGATTAGAAAAAGTGGAGCCTGCTAGTTCTCTTTTGACACATTTGTTTAGTTATGGCTTTGTTTCCTCTTAGAACTGAGCTCTAGGATGGATTCCAGCTCTCACAGACCAGCTCTCCTTGTAGATCAGGAAGACAAGGAGCTCTCTTTGTAGATTGTGTAGATTAGGAAATGTATTACTTGCTTCCCCATTCAAACACCAGGGAAATTCAGACCAATGAAGGCAAATGACAGCTCTCAGTAACAAAGTTTAAAAAGCCTTTTTCAACCCACTGCAACCAAAAGACATTCGTGGCTTACATCCTCAAGTTACTGAAATCAGAAGAGAGTTAACATTCCTTCCAGCCTGACTACTCCTGCTCCCTTATTAGGATGCTACAGAAGACATTCATCAGAGATATTACGGTACCATAAAAGATTGTTAGTTATATAGTGTTTGTTGCAGTCCCTTCCTGATAACAAGAAAAAGAGGGATTTGGAGGGAATTTTAGCTGCTGCTTAGCTCTTTTACAGGACCGATATAAACGGCCACGAAACACACCTGATCTTTCCACATTCAGTTGCTCATCAAAATGTTTAATAAGATGCAATGTGTCACAAAAATGACAAATTTGAATTCCTTATGCTTTAACTATTTTTCTGCCCATAAAGGACCCTTAAGTTCACTGTCTTACCACTGTGACTTAGATATTTCTATGTCACTGTTCATGTAACCTGGGCGGTTTTGAAACATAAGCTCTCTTGGCCTATCTTTACATGATCTAAACAGTAAATTTTTCCTGCCTGCAGAAGCACCCTCCACAGATCTGTGGTACTGGGTGCAGCCTGTGGATTGCATATTTATCATCAGCATCAACTAAAGGGCCACATTTAAATCTGTATCAACAACAGACAGAAACACTTGTGTGTCCCAAAAGAGCACTATATTTAAAAGTCAGCTTTTCCAAGAGGGTAATAGAGTTCTAACAAGCAGAACAATTAAAGCTTGCTTCAAGACTGCTGCATGGTTTTAATTGAAACTTATTTTGATTTGTACTGATTGCACACTGGAACTGCTGTTTGCCAGGGTAGGTATGCTGTGACTGGAAAAAATCAACCACAAAACCCCCCACAAATAACACAAAAAAGAAAAACAACAAAGAAAAAAAACCTCCACAACCTCCCCAAAAGATCTGAATTGATGCTACATGTCTCAAAATTAGTCACTGTCTACATGAGCAAACTTTATAAATACACTAATATAGGAACTACCCGATTTTGGCATGAGAATATCCAAGGGAACCTCACAATGAACTTAGTCACTCACGGACTTGAAGGTGTTTGTCATGGGCTGACACTTTAATACTTCAACCACCACTACCAGCTAAACTCCTTAGCCTTTTGTATGCATTTTTACAGGAAAAAAACAGATACATACTTAATAAAGTAGAACTGATTTAAAGAAGAGATGTGAAATTACGGAAAATAGTCAATAGTCATGGTTCTTAGCACAAAATCCTTCAGGTCACCGGGGTTTCTGGTGCAGAAGAACTGGGATACTGGCCCTCAGGAATCACATATATGAAATATGCTTACCTTTCTATACACTGTTTCAAGTTCTGGTGCAATGCCTTCCTCAGGTGAGAATATTGGAGGCCTAGTAGAAGACTGTTTAATTGGATTAGGCAATGCTAAGATTTTGCCATCATCACCAAACCACTCTTTCCCCTACAAAGGAAAACAAAATTATGCATTGTTTCTTACCTTATGAAGAAATTACTTATAAAAAATACAGAATAAAAGGTGACTATGGATTGTTTCTGACTGAAATAACCAAAACTTTCCTAATACACCAAAATAAAATCTTCAAATATACCAGAGGTAAGTTTTGAAATTAAAAGACCAAGACATTGCTCAAACTTTGATTATACTGATTTATTTTTTCTTCAACATTCAGTGTTACAGATTTGAAAGGAAAGAAAAATCAACACATCACTTATTTAAATGTTATTTTCTTAAATCACTAAAATGGAAAGAATTAGAACTCTTGTTTTACACAAGAGCTAAATGGCAGGTCAGGTAATTTATTAAAGCACCTCTCAAATCTTCTAGTCCACAACCTGAACTATTAAACAGCATCTATGAAAGCAGACTAGGTAAGTATTTTACACAGCAATTGCTATTCATGGCTTCACATGTTCAACGTTGTCCTAATTCATCTCTCTGTTCTCATTACCTGGATTCAAATACAGCTTAAACCAGTGCAGCTGTCCAAGGATGCTGCCCTACCCTGTTAGCTCCATTCCTGCTTTAATCTGACCATTGAGCCAAATGTTGATGTGGTAACACCATGAAGTCAACCAGAAAAGTAACTGGGTTAAAACTGCCCATTCAAAAATTTTAGGGAACATCCAAATGCTCTCAATCTGATTAACAAAAGCACATGAAGAATACACAGAATCACAAAAAAATACAAAGGGCAGCTGCTGCTCAGGAGTTTAAGTCTATACTGAATACACACTTTACCAAGTATAGGATGATAATACAGTAGGACAAAACATATCCAAGCCACTTTCCCAAGTCTTTCCGTAAGACATTCTTAAAAATCTGGAAGGATTCTAAAACCTCCCTCATAATCTATAGCAGTATTTAATTAGCCTTACAGTCTGAGCAGTGATCTGTTCCCCAGCAGGCTACAAGCAGAGCCAGGAAAAGACACCAGTTTTATAAGACCCCGTCAGATGTTCTGACAATGGGGTTACACTAAAAACACACTCCTACAAAAATCTGTATTTCCCAACATCTGATGCTGCTAAACATTTTGAAGATGAAAGCCCCATATTAGCACGACCATTCACTTACTTAACTATAACAAAATAAGATACTTATAAAGATAAATAAAATACTGATAAAATTACAAGTAAAAAGGTAAAAGTGACTTACCTGGTCCTGTCTGAGTATTCTGTTTTCTAAAATATTTTGATTAGATTGTGATACAAAGGGCCTTTCTCCAGTGTAAAGACCTTCATCCTCAAGGCACCTGGGCTGCATATTTCTAGGCATCTTCTCAGAAGCAGGCACTAATGAGAAATTAAAAAGAAAACCATGTAAAGTATCTTGTAACTGTTTGTTAATTCTTAGCTTTAGTTTGTTAATTCTTAAAATGAACGGCACTGTGTATTAAGTATGGTGTCAGAAGTATTTTCATACATAGGAAAAAAAGAAATAAATACAGAATTAAACCAGGTCCTTATTTTAATTGAGACAGATCTCTCATAAAAGTACCACAGAGCCTCACAATTCTAATAAACTGCTAACTAAAAATTTCCTTACCAAAAATACTTCAAGTTACTTAGTGGAGTTTAGTGTTAATGGTTGCTTGCAAAACAGTGTAAAAAACCTTGTGCAGCAACTGACTAGAGAAGCATTTCTAAGCCTTTCCAATGGAAAGTGAAACTTTCAGATTAATCAGACCTACTGTTAATATATAGTTTGCTTAAGCTAGTCTCATACAAAATACAAAACTTGCATAAAGAGTAATGTTAGCCAAATAACAGCAGGTGGAATTAGTTTTGAATTCTGCAAGCCTGCAAGGCTGTTTCACTGTTACTATGGATTCAGTATTTTTCAAGAAGCAATCTTGAAACAGGGAGGGATTGTACTAAGGGTTACAACAAAAGTTTTTCCCTACATCAGAACACAGTGGGTCACACACAAAATAGTCAGAACTAAATTACAAGACATGAAAAAACAGAGGCACACAATATCAAATATTATGACACTGCACTGCAAGCTGTACTGGTACCATTCCAGTATTTACTGGGAGACTTGTTTCTATTTCTTCCAGTTCAAATATCAAATAGCAAGTGGCATTACAAAGCAATTTTTTAAGACTTTGAAGTTCTGTGGGAATAAGGCAAAAAGGTCAGAGATATGATCAATGCTGTATATATTAAATAACAGCAGAAGAGGGGCCAGCACCTTGCACTTCCTACAAACAGCAGTGAGGAAGTTACCCCGAAGACACTGAGGTGCTCTGAGTACACTTGCCAGGGCAGCAGGTGATGACCTGCTGAGGTGTGCATATTCCCAGCTAATCCATCCTGCCAGACCTTTTCAGACTCAACTGGATGATCAGTGTCAGAGAGCTGCAATTAAACATCTCTCTCTATTGCCAGAGATAATCAATACAAGATTTGTTCAGCAGATCAAAGGGTGCCATGCTATGCAAAAATCCAGGAACTAAATGGATAAGCACAATCTTCATACCTGCTGACATGCTGGGAATGAAGAGAAATTCTTTTTCCCTTTTCAGTTGCTCAGTGTAGCTTTCACAATCAACAGGTTTCATTACTACAAGGTCTTCATCTGTCTGCCCTATGAATAAATCATCATCTTTCACTAGGCATACGTCTTCATCCTACAGGTTAAGTGCAAACATCTCTGTTAGTTTGTCTGTTTCTTAAGGAAGTTTCTTGAGAAAGTACGCTTTGAGAATTTTTAAGGAAACTAAAGATGCCATTTTACATCGACTAATGAAATTAACAGAAGTCTTAATAAAAAATATGAACATTTATCCTATAGTTCTCACCATTTCATTCTCTTGTTCATCTTCATGAGTTTCAACACATTCCTCTTCCACCTCTTCTTCTTCATTTAATCCATTCTTTTTCCTGGCTCCAGCTTTCATGTTCTCTGGTACAGCATCAAAATTAAAGGTAAAGAAATTATATGCTTCTTCCTCAGAAGGCAAATCATTCTGGAACTAAAAAAAGAATACAAAGATACTTTATTATGGTATTTTTAAGAAAATCAGGGCAAGTGAATAAATCTTCCCATTAATAATATGAAACAGCAGCATGTATAAACATTTGTTAAAAGATTAATAATTATTTTATCTCAGACAGAACTCACTCAAATGCTGAAGCTAACTGAAATTTGTAAATGATTCATGAAACTTTCTCTATTTCTACATATTCCATTCAATATTTCTTGCAAAGTTTTGTTTAAAAAGTTACCTGGTCTAATTTTAACATTCATATTGTTTTAAATATAAGCCATTTGTGAATCAGAACACCAAAGTTTAAGTTCTGGCCATACTGCAGATACCCAGGTAAATGATAGGAAGAGAAATTTCTAACGGCCTTTTGCCTCTGAAGGATCCAGGACCCTTTAGCTTTAGGATGAATCCTCTATGAAAAGAATTAACAGTAGTACTATGTGGCTAATAAATGTCAATATACTAGTCTGTAGAATGTTTTAACTGCCAACTGGTGGCATTCAATAAAAAGGATTTGAACGGAAGACACGTTTCCTGCAAACTCCAGGAATTGCGACCTGGCGGATTTATTAGAGTTTTTTGGGTTTTTTAATCAAATGATCCAAAGCCATTCTTATATCTGATGAAGGTTCCTTTTATATACTTCAATTGTTGGCATATAGTTCTTGTGAATTTTGAAATTAAATAAAACCTTCTCCACTGCTTAAGACTGAGTTCTGCCTGCTTCTTCAAACAGAATCATTAAGCCATATAACAGTAAAATTAAATTAATATTCACTATTGAAACGGAGGAATTGGTACTTACTGTTGACTTTTGCCTAAGCTTTTTCACAGAATCACAAAACTTTACTTTTGATGGTAAGTGTGATTCACCCTCTGGCATCTCCCTGAATTTATCATTATCAGACTGCAGAGAAAACATATACATAAGTTTTAGTGCACATTTAGTGAATCATAAAAAATTGCAATTGACTACAGTTATTAGATACTGCATTTTTACAGAAAAAAACAACAAAAGAGAAACATCACCACTGTGCTAACAAACAGACTGCATATTTATTTTACAAGGGTACATCTATTACTTCATTCCTTTGGGTCAAGAAATAGACTGTAGATTATGAAGAGATGGTTCATTGCCTAAATGACAGTAGCTGTCTTCACTGCTGACAGGATCATTGTTTCTGCACTCCTGAACACGGGCAATCCCTTGCTGATGCCCAAGTGGAGAAAAAGGAGGCAGCCACGGCAAATCCTCCCTTTGGGCAGACAGCCCCAGCAGGGCAGCAGTGTTGGGTGTGCTGCTATCAGGGACTGCAGCCCAGGTAAGGTGATTCGGGCACTTCTCAGGCACTGCAATCAGGAAAACCCTCTGGTATTATTTGAAAAAGGTGGTGTTCATTGCTTGGGTGCTGAAATACACACTTGAGTATTTATTTTGTTCTCTCCAACAATTACAGCTAGGCTACTCTCTAACTCCATGGGTGACACACCCCTGCCTTTTCAAGAAGAGAGGTATCATGTTTATCCATTCCCAGTTCTCTGAAGCCTTAGCTGTCCCTACACACAGATCACTGTGAGGGCCACTGGTTCTGAGGTTGCTTCAGCAAGTTCCTTTAAGTGCTTCAAAGTGATTTTCATCAGGCTTAACCAACAAAAACACATCTACCATTCTATCTGTTCTTCCATTCTATCTGTTCTTCTTCCTTGTGGCCTGAATTGTTAAAGAAAGAAACTTCTCAAGTTTACCTCTATTACACCTATACTTCAAAATAATAATATCAAAAAGAAAATCTCAAACTGTCTATCTGATGGCCACTTGATTAACAAAACGATACCTTGTGCATAAATAAAAACAAGAAACAAAACCAACACATGGAAGGTTTCACATATACTTGATATAAAATTAATAAACAACTTTAATAAGGGTATCACTTCTGCATTTCCCCAACACAAACATATTAAAATAGTACTACTTAACTGAAAGCTGTAATAATTACTTATAATAAGATAACATTGCCAAGAATCTTCCCACAATGTACATGAAATGGCAATTCTTCCCTAGACAAGCGATCTAGCCAGGCTAAATCATATTGTCTGGACTTCCATATAAAGGCGTTACTGCTATATGCTGTTATTTCCTGGGAATAACACATTCTTTGGAACACATTTTCTACAGACAAGCAATCTCTTCATGAATTCTGAAGAATATGAGTGTCAGTTCTGCACAGGCAGAGCCTTTGTTGTTTCTTTTAATACAAAATTAATTTTCTAACAAAGAACATGTTTTTACAAAAAAACCTCAATATAAAATGCTAACAAAGAAATACAATAAAATACAATGACATAAAGTTAATATTCAGCATTTAGCAATTGCACTGATCAAATTTATATAAAGCTCTATTACAGTGGGAGCTTTATTTATATAAAGCTCCTGTTACAGTAAATTTTAAATACTTCAAGGCATCTTAAGCAACAGAAGTCATGAGCCTCTAAATGACAGAAGTTTCACATGATGTCCATGCTACAAAGTAAGCAGTTTATTACTGTTAAATATATACAGTAAAAAAAATCAGAATGGTCCCTTTCAGGTTACTAGTTCAAACAGTAGCATAATTCTGATAAATGTAATTGATCTTCAAGAGTGTGCAGGCTTTAATTTTTTTTCATGTTTCACATTCATTTCCTTATTATAAGAATAGAAAGGTACAATGCACATTTTTACCATTTTATCCAGTCTGACTCCTGGTTTTCTTTCTCTGATGCCTTTTAAGCGCCTAGGTTGTGGACTGGGGTCTTCTTGTGATAAAGTAATTTCAGCTTTTGTCTAAGCAAACAAATGAAAAAAATGTTTAGCTGGAATAGAAACAGAAAAAGATCAAAGCTACAATAATTCCCAGGAACTTAAAACTTACTTATATTTGTGTTCGGGAAAGAATATTTTAATTATAAAATCAGCTTAAATGACTTTCCAGATCCATAAAATAATATGCCTCATTGAGCTGTACAGCAAACGTACAAAGAAATCCATTGCTTTCAAAATAGTGTAAGAAATTTTTTGACAAAGAGCACAGAAGGAACTTGTAATGATTGTATCATCTGAATTACAAAACAATTATACCTTTTATGTTACTATCAACAAATTAAATATAAACTTTACAAAAGAAAATAGCAATACAGAACGTTGTGGAAGTCCAGACGGCCACTGCACTTAGAGTGCTTCCTTAAAAATCTCAGAGGACTTCAAGCATCAGGACTTTGTTACGTAGCAAGTCTTTCATATCTTTTCTATGTGGCCTCCCAAAGACAGCTCCACACAGCTCTGGCTCTCTCTCTCCTTCTCTCTTCCTTCTGCAGTTCTGGCTGGCTCCTGCCTGTCCCCAGCCCGGCCGCCTATCCCTGTCTGCCCCTGGTACAAAGTCTTACCTTTTCTGTCCCTCGCACGACCTCCTGTCCCTGGTTCTTCACAGCACAGCAGCAGACTCCAACTGACTCCAACTGACTCAGACAGCAACTGAACGGTAACTGCAACTCCAACTGCACTCTTATCACACCCATAGCTGTGAGGGCAAGGCTGTTCCTACTCTTTGATAGTTAACACAGCTGTAAATGTATCACGGACAAGATTACCTTCTGCACTATCTCTGTCTGTCTTCCCACAGAATGTAACTGTACTGATGAACTGAGTAGTCTTTCAGCTTCAGAAATAAAAAAGCAGAAATTCCAATTCAAATTCACATAGCATAAAGCAAGTAAAATGAAGTGGGTGTTCCTTATAAGACTGAAGTCAATCAAACAGGACTTCTGAAGGATTCTTACCCTTGCTGCTTTTAGTTTCTCTCTCATTCGCTGCCTAACAGAAAGCTCTGCCAAGCTTGTCCTTGATGTAGAAGGAACAGGTGGCAAGTCTGAAACAGAGAAAATGGTAATATGTTTAAACTGAGTATTTTCTGAAAGAAATGCATGGAAAATAAAACCATTTATACCAAAGTCCCATGTTCCAACAGAAAGAACTTGAATGAGAAAATTTGAATGAATGAAACATTTTTTGGAATCCAGTCTTTACAAAGTATAATTTAAATGCATTTACACTGCAACAGATCTACCTTTCATTATATACTATGAAGCACTGTAAGAAATACTTAAGCATGCTTTTAATCGACTATCATTTAGAAAAGAAAAATACATTAAGATAAACCTCACTACTACTGATTCTACTCAGAGTCATCTAGAGATTTGGGAGAATTCTAGTATTTCCAAATTATACAATTTACTACCTGTATTTGTATAAAAGAAACATTCATTGCATTTGGAAACTTTCAAAAGAATGAACAAGGTGCAAATTGCAAATCCCCTATTTTACAGGAATTATCAGCATCTGCCTTAATCTAACACCTTCAAAAGATTTATTAATGATTGTAATGGTACAATAGTGTTTATCTGTGTACAGAAAACACAAGCAAGAATTCTCAGAAAGTCACATGCGCTCAAATATGGCCTTTGAAAAGATTTTGGAATTGAGAAAAAACTTTAGCGATTTTTAAAACTGCAGGCTCACAAAAGATTGCAGCACAGAAAAAAGGCTCTGTCTGCTGGAGATGGAAACAATGAACTTTAATTGCTGTATGAAAGGTGGGTACATACAGGAAAAAAATTAACTTCCTTTTCTAGCACTGGAACTGAGTCCCTTAAAGAGTTATGGAACCATCACTAGTGCAAGCTTTTAAGTTAAAAACAAAACCAGACAAACCCCAACCCTCAAAGAAAGTCAATCAGCCTAAAACCCCACCAAACCCAAGCATCAAGGCTTAGAAAAAAAATATTCCAGGAAGAAGCTGGTCTAGAGTTACCTTTAGATTTTCATCTTGTGAATTTTTTCTACCATTTTATTCTGTTCAGTTAGCATGCAAAAACATATTCTATTTCATTGCAGCAAATGTGTAATTTCAATTCCATTCTGATAAATGAAAACTAGAAAGCAACATATTAGACAATCTGAAATCTTTTACAATTGTCTGTAAACATTTCCAGACAGGCTAGGTAAACAGTAAACATGCAAAATTAGGGCAGAAAAAATCTGCTACTTTCAGCACCTCATAAAGCATCAGAACTTATGCTCTGTATGCAGAATTCTTTATGAATTAATCTGTTCCTTGAGACACCAGGGTCATCATCTTTCATATGTATAATGAAAAACCATTTGAAGGCTTTGGTAGTTGCATCAAATACTGTGAAATACTGTAGTTTTTTTAAAAATTGACCACATTAAAAAAAAAGGGTTTCATTACTTTATTTCTCTGCTTATGGGAATGGGCTCTACAGCCAACTAAGTTGTGCTCAACTTCAAAATATATCTTTGAAGTGAACAAACTAAAACTGATATCTATGAACACATCACTTTGCAGGATCACCATTACAAGGCTGTATGAAAAAAATCCACACCATGTTTTACACTGGAATTGTAGTTATCCTACAGTGGCTCGTACTTTATGTCAGGCAGCTCTACCAAGTTTGCTGGATGGCCAAACCAAAACTAAACCTGAGAACCTGAAAATGCCATCTAGTAAGTATTCTCCCTTGATTTCATCTGCACTCAGAGGGGGCCCAGGACATTGGATCTCTGTGTGGCTTCAAAGCTCTCTGCACTGACACAGACTCAGAACTTCTGCGAGCATCTCAAAGGATACAGAAACCAGGTACAAGACACATATTAATGCTGCGACCAAGCATCAGTTACTTGAATGAAAATAGGGAATGGTAACTTCCAGCACAGATCCTAGAAAAACTGCTGTACTTATCATGGATACAACAACTGCATAAATGCATAGTCAGACACAAATCCAACAATGAAGAAAAAGATACAGGAACACTGCAGTTGTGCTGGCTTCAGAAGGTAATAACTAGCAGACACGGGCTTTTTATTTAAAGCAATTCTTCTTTTGAAACTCTTATTTACTAGTCTGACTGCTGGACTGACATATAGCCATGTTGTTCCATTTAAGAAAGATATAAAGGCATTAAGCATATATAATTGGATTAGAGTAAAATACTGGATTTCTGCAAACATTGCATTAAAAAATAGTAGAGACTGAGTGAATGCTTGAAAGACTAGCATTATGAGAGATTATGTTGAATATTAAGTGAAGAAGTAGCTGATGGACAGGTTTCAAGAAAAGCTTGCCATTGTGGGCCGAGAATGATAATCATCCCATGCTAGAAGAAAATAAACCGCTTATTTGAGGGACATGACAAACTGATGATTCCAGAAACATTATCTACTTCCCACTTGTTTTAAAATACAGTTCTCTTTTCGTGAAAAAAGCAGTGAGGGGGTGTGTATACTTTTAACACCACAAATTTAACATAATATGGTGACAACGATGACAAACTAAAAAGGCCTCAGAATAGAGGTGATGTATATTATCACAAGCATTAAAATAAAACCAAAACGAGAGAGTAGAGCAAACAGAAAATGTAGAACTTTTCAATGGAACCTGGAAAAACAGGGGGAAATTACCTTTTTTCTTTTTTCAAATGGTTAGTTATCACTTGGCAAGAAAATGATAATCAGAAATTCATACACAGATCATCACTCCAATAAAGGAGCGAGAAATTCAAATCTACTCTTTCTTTATAACTGGGCAACACAATAGCTAACAGCAGTGTCAGCATAATGAAAACTATAACATACAGAACATGGAAATTTAAATTATTTATAAATCTATCAAACTGAATCCTGGAGAGGTGGGGGGAATTGAAATAAGTTTTGAATAGATACATGAAGCCTTCAGCTCAAGGTGTAGTCTTTCTCAAAATGTGAGATGCAAAAAACAACCAAATAGATGGATAAATTATACTGCAATTAATTAAACCAATGCTACGGTCTATCCAGAATACCACATGCTGAACTTTTCACTTGATCATATAAAATTTGCAAAGTTACAGGTATTTTGGAAGCAGAAGTAACAGAGCAAAATACTTAGGAAAACAAAACATTTATCACATAGGGAAACTAATAACTAGTTTTCCTCTGAAGAGTGCTGAGCCATTCTGTTTATTCTTGGAAAATGAGCTTCTGTAAAAGAAAATAATCATCTCTAAAGAGTGCCTCAATTTCCCCATGCAATCAATTCTGAAAATTGTTTGGAGTCCATCTGTCAACAGCATAGTACTTCCTAGCACAAGCTGGCACAGTGAGACTCAAGAAACATACAGAAGAAAAGTCCACAGACCCTGAAGAACTGGAAACATCCCTAAATTATAAATGTCTTTAAAAACTTGTCTGTACCATATTTTGTTAAAATGTGTTTAAGGACAATACAGACATTTTATTTTGGTAAAACTTGACATTGATGAAAAGCTATGTTTATACTTCACTAGATTTTCATTCTGCTGATTTTTTGATATTCTGCTCTTAATTAGCTCCTTTACGCGTCCTATTTAGGTAAACCATAAACTCAGGCAGAAAGATGAGACATCCAGTTCTAGCAGTTTCCCACCACTACATCACTCTCTTACACTCTCCTACTTTGCAGGAGTATTTAATGTGTGGCAGTAAAAATAGCATAATAAATCTGTACATCTTCATACCCACGAGAAACATTTCAAGCACAAATTATGAGGTTTACAGTATCATTAGGGTTGGAAGGCACCTATGGAGATCATCCATTCCAACCCCCATGGCAAGGCAGAGTCACCTAGAGCAGCTTACACACGAAAGTATGATCTGTTCCATCACCTTTCCAGGGACGGAGACAAGGCTGACTGGCCAGTTCACGTTCAATTATATAAATGCCGCACGTCTACATAAATATATCTGAAAAACGTAAGGGTATTTCATAATCTAAACACATTTAAATGCGATAGGAGCACGTCTTTCGAGCGCAGCGCTGCTGTCCGCTGACAGCCCGAGCTGACTCGGTACTGGCAAACACAAACAAAGACACAGACCCCGGCCAGCTCTGGGCTGCCAGCAGGCCCTGAGGCAGGCCTGAGGAGCAAGCAGCGCCCCGCACCCCTCCCGCAGCAGCGCTGCCGTTTGTGGCCGCAGGAAACCTCGGGGCGGAGACACAGCCCAAGGAGCGACGCCGGGACCCGACACCGACGGGCTGGCAGCCAGAGCCCGGCGGACCCGCGCCCCGCCGCTGGGAGTCACTCACCGCGCACTGTCTCGGGGGCGTCGCTGGGCCGTGCTGCCGACATGGTGCTGCTGCGCTCCGCCCGCGGCCCGGCGGGACCCGCAGCGTCCCGCGGCTGCAGCGGGAAGGAAGGGAAAGGAAGGGAAGGGAAAGGGGATGGCAGCGTCAGCGCCGTCGGGCCGGAAGCGGGACCCGGGCCGCAGCGCGGGAGCGCGAGCGCGCGTGCGCGGGGCCGGGAGCGCGCTGGCCGGGAGCGCGCTGGAGGGACCTAGCCGGGGTGAGAGGGACACCCGACTGCAGCAACTTCACCCCAATATATTTTATACATACAGATATAAATATCTGCCTTATCTTTACATTTAATCTCCTCATACCATCGGGGTTTCGGCTTTCTTTTCCCCTCCTGACATTTTACTGTTTAAACATGATTACCTCAAAAGCGGCTCTGCAGATGGGGAAACGAGAGTGCCTTCTTGGTTTTGCAACCTAAGAAAGGCTAAATATATTTAACCAATAATTTGAAGATAATTTAATCAACGAAGTGTGGATCAATACGAAGTAGAATGGAAAAATAACACAAATCCAAAACACATTAGGGGGCCTACTTCCAGCAGTGTTACTTAGAGATACAGCATATTTGCACAGAAATTAATTATGCAGATCTGAATGAACTAGAATGGTACTGACAAATGAGAAGAGCTTAAAAGAGAGCTTTGGCTTACTTATTTCACTTTCACAGCTATATATAAAAGATTCCTATTATTCTCAGTGCAAAATTATCATATACCATGTTTGTCTCTATGAACTGGATACCAACCTCGATGCTTATCATGAAGATTCTTCACTGCAGTTCACCCGGGCAGTGGCTGACACCTGGCTGTCACAAAACACAGGAATTACTCATGAGAGATATGCTTCAATATATGCATAATGATCATGAGAGACCTCCATCTTACATTTTTCTACTTTCCTTTCATCTTTCTCGTTCCTCCCTTCAGTCTACCATTATTTCTGCTTTTGGGCCTGAAAGTTGTCCTTGGTCTCCAACGGGAAAAGATTTGTTTTGTCTACCTACTCTGTGAAGAGAGCTTACTAGCGCTTAATATGAGACTTAGAACTACACACTTAGGCAATACAGAATCTGAAAACATGAAAGCTAAAACTTAAGGCATCAACCCAAACCCCTAAATTACACTATTTAACATACAGGCTTAGTACGTTAAAAAAAAAAACCCTTATTTTTTTTGTAAATATATGTATCCATTTAATTGTTCCATATAATAGTGAATAATGTGGGCCTGTACATGCTGCATAAAGTCTTTTTTTTTTTTTTTTTTACATGAACAACCCATCTGTGACCCATAAAGCTTACTGCAATATTCAGATCACAGGGAGGTGTTAAATCCCTTTTCTCCCTGCTTTCAGTATTGGGCTGAAATCACTTCTCCCCATCAAATTACTTCAGTTTTGTTTGCACTAGAAAGTGACTGTATTTGGTTAAAAGCCTTGGGGAAAGTTTTACATTTATATCTACACAACTCCATTTGTTGCTACTGTTACTGCAGGTTCCTGTCCTGCTTTACCTTTCGCAGATGGAAAAGCGGCCATGGCTGTACTTGTTCCTGCCATAAAGCTTGTGCCAGTGTAGATGCACCTGTGCAAAACCCAAGGGCTGATGTACTCTGCTCACAGATGAAGTAAATCACAACAGCATAGTTTATTCTGGATTTTAAAATCCCCATGAAACAACATATGGGAGTAAAATGTGGGGCCTTTTTGTGTACCTGGCTAAATCTTCTTTGGCAAGAGGGCTAACTGAGGCTGACACAGGTTACCTGTGGTTTCCTTGGCACTTCTTTGTACTGAGTGTGTACAGGCTCATGCATACTTGCTTCAAAAAGTGCTTCCAGCCCAGCCTAGAAGATGCAGAGTGATCTTCATATCCCTTCTTATCTCTCTTAGGAGATGCCTGATGAAAAAGGAGAAGTTATCTCCTGCCCGAAGCTCAGCTTTACCAACTACTGGCCTTAAGTATTATGAGATTTCTAAATATGTCTCAAGTAGCATAGGGAGCTGAAGTCACCTTAAGCAAGTGGCTTTCTTAGACAAATGTAACTCCCTCCCAAACCACCTGTGCATTTGCCTCAGCACCACTTCCCTCAGTATCTCTCACCAGGCTAAGGGTTATGTACCTAAAAATGGCCACATTCCCTTGCTGCTGGCAAGGTTCATCAGATACCCTCTTCACGGCACAAAAAGTACAGCACTGCAAGAAGCAGCAACCTTTTTATCACTTGGCACATAAATCTCTTTTTCATATCAAGCTTTATATATTGAATTTAAACAGTCTTTCCTAAAGGCACATATAAATGTAGAACACTGACAACATAGAAGAAGTGCTTTATGGCAGCTTTCTTTAACAATTTGGTAGCATTTCTTGAAGTTAAGTACTGTAACAGGCACTTAAAATGTAATAAACAACTGGATGCAAGAACTATAAAGTTCTCCTCTAGCTCAGAGGTGGTTTCCAAGCACTGAAAACTAACAACAGAAACACAGAGAAGTTTCTCACACTACTCTTTAAAAAAAAAGGTGTTGCATCAAAAGTACCTAGAAAATAATTCTGGGGATTTTGTGTTATTTAAATCAGTCTCATTCATGCAAGTACACTAAATGCAGTGACACTGAAACAGAGCTTAAGGAAAATGTTGGCTTCCTACCTGGGTTTTCTTATACAGCAGCTCTTGGATCACGGACAAGAGCCAAGCACCACAACCACACTCCCTCTAAAACAGCACCTCAGCTGTGCTTTTAAAGAGAAAGAGTCAGATTTTCTGCTTAAACCACAAAACAACACTTCTGACAAACTTCTTTTTGTAAACAATTTCATCTACAGTAAAAGGAAAATCATAAATAAAATATGGAGAGGATGCAGCTCCAGCACACCACCTCAGTTACTGCAGTGATTTCAGAAAGCAAGTATCCACTGTATATTTTTACAGGGTCAAGGATGGTTATTTCAGGCTGAAATACAATAAAATAGGCACTCACACTAACTTTAAGTATCAAACTTTGCTAAATTATCTGACTTAATTTCTATCTACTTCTAAAGTAAGTGGAGGAGTTGCACAGACCTTCTTGGGCCTTCTTTGAACCAGAGCAGTGATTCCTAAATACCAATCATTTATGGAAGAGACTGCTTCACTCTGCTGACTAAAGAGAGATATTAAGCCTCTAATTCAGACTATACAACAATATTCCAGCAAGTAAATATTGTTTAGGTTAGTTTAGAAACCCTTAATTTCACTCTGAAAAAAATTCCTGAAAGCTTCATGTAAGGACAAATCCTTAAACATGATGGTTAGTAGCCAGTCGTTTTCCTAGTGCTTTCTGTGTTCCAGTGCATTAAAGTACTTGGAGTAACTACTGGAGATGCATCAAGGGAACAGCACTGCATCATTCTTTACAGGGGACCTTTACAAATCAGCATCAGCCTCAGCGAACTTCTTAGCTTGTCATTTGGGGGAAGATGACAGGAAACATAGCAGTGTTAAAAAAGATATCATCTTTCAGAAGCTGTTATTGGCAAACAGGCTTTTGGCCACCCCAGGATTAAAAAATGTATCAGTAAATGCTCAGAGTAAGAAGTAAGATCATAATTTTGTAGAGTTATCAATATACTTTAATATTTCTGCAGCAGAAAAAAAAAGGATATGAAATCTATGATAGTTGTTTTAGAGCCTGCTTTAAGGGAATCACACTCTTGGAGCCCTTGTTAGATAAACAGAGGAGGGATAGTTTATCCACTTGTTAAATGCTCATAACCAGCTTATGCTGATACTAGGAATGGCAGAAATGTTAGCACTGTGAGATGGTTTGTAGAAATGCGGATTGTCTTATGTAACATCCTTAATTTTTGTAGCTATAAAGGGATTTATGACTTTCCTGTCAAGTCTGGAGAGGAGTATTTTCTGCTGCACTGAATTGTTAACAAAATAATTTCTTATGCCAACATGTGTATTAATATCTCTAGTATGATCAGAATAAACAAAACTGAGAATACTAAATGGAGTTATTAGACCTATTTATAATTGCCTGTATATAGACAGTCCCTATAACATCTGAAGGTCTATCACTGTAAAGTTTTAGTAGTTGGAATCACATGAAAAGAGATAGATAAATTGCTTCTCCTTTCTGACTACTATACTAAAAGGTATATGGGAAGAAGTAAACAGTAGTTAAAAGAGATTAGGAGTATGCATTTTTGATTGTAGAAAGAGAAACTGTCATAGCTAGAAACATTTGACATGACAAAAGCTTTCAGGAAAGGGAAAGATATGTAATGGGGGGCAGGTTTCTTACGGTAACATGCACAGCACACATCTCTATTATCTGCTAATAAACACTGCATGTGGGAGTGTGGAAATGATCCAGTGGGTGAAACTTCATACAAAATTTTGGCAAGAACTCAGGTTCAAGATCTTGTTTTGCTAATAAGCCTGTGTCCCAAAAATATACTCCAGTATCAGAAACAGTTGTACAAACACTTTAAATAATGGTCAAATACGAACAGCATTTGTGTAAGGAACATTACTATGAGATCCTAAAGGAGTAGTCAGGAACCTTTGCTTAATAGGACAGAAATCTGCTTAAAAACACGTCAGTACAATGACTGTTCACAGGAGACATGCAGAATCTGAACCACATGTTTCCTGGGGTGGAGAACAACTCATTTATCTTGGTCAGCATTATAAAAACAAAGGCCAGCCTGATGCCATTGATTACACTGGGCAGCAGACTTAATGCTTCACATAAGGTGGTGTGAGCTGCTCAGCTTTGTTAGCTGTGACACTGTCACACTTGGCCATTAATCGCTGTTTTGTCAAAGATGGTCAAGGCTGGCTTTTGGAACAGGCAGAGTAGATGGCAGCTTGTAGTGCCCACGATGCAGGATGCCCCAGGAGTGGGCAGTGGCATCATAGGCCCCTGGTTCAGAATGAAAACATTTTAAAACTCAACAGGGCACAATAAGCAATGGAGTTATTTCTCAGCTTTGAGGATAATATACAGTTTACTTTGCCATATACACCTCTTATTGCCTGCCTAGATCAAAGTCAAAATTTGTAAAATCGACAGAAGGGAAATGGCAAATGTTACAAGCCACATACAGCATTTACAGAATAAGAGCACGTTACTGTGTTCTTAGAATATGAATTTAGGTATTATATGCAGCCCTACAGTGATCCGAGTTTCATGGAGGTTACAAACACAAACTGCTCATCTTTATTATTTTTACACTGATTGCACCTTACTCCAACATGGCAGAAATCAAAAATAACATTTCCTGTCATTTGTCACATGCAGTTAAGAAGTCTGTGTTCACACATTAGAACATCTGACAAAATGTGCATGAATGCAGGTGGTACATGGAAGGGAAATCAACATCAGCGATAGGCAAGTTTTCAGATGATGAGAGAGACTGTTGTTCAACTCAAAAGTTTCAAGTCCTTTTCACTTTCTTCTGAGCCTAGAGATAACACTTCATTGAAAGTAGTGGAAGAAAAATCACTGCTGGTACATTTCTTTCATGCAATTCACTAATTTCTAAAAATCACACCACCTTCTTGCAAAAAATTCACTTAAGAGCCCACTGAGAACCATGGTTCATTTGTATTTTTCAAGAATTCACTATTTTTGTCCCCTTGTTAAAATGGCATAAACAAGGTTATTCTACCACAGAGATGGTTTTATGAATTCTGCCTTATATTTTGTATTGGATTTAGGACAGGTTTTTTAAAGCTGAAAAGAAACAAATTTATTATTTTTTACTTTGGTGTAAGTAGAATCACTTCAGGATTCATTTAAGTATCCTTAAAAATTTCAAAACTTTTTATATACTCAAGTGTAGTGAATTTGGAGGCATGAGAGAATGGCTAGCCCATCTTAATAGATTGCAAAGTTTTCTGGAGACCAGCCAAGTTACTTCAGTTGAAGTTGTCCCAGGAGGAACTCGAGCAATACTTTATGGAAGATCTGACAAGGCTTCCGTCATTATCAGGGTACTTCTCTGTACTCATCAATCCACATCTTTCTAATTTTGGGGCATATAAATAGCCAAATTAAATTATGCCAACTTTTCCACTTTAGCAGATTGTTCTTGAAGAGCAGACATCTTATTTAACTGTTGCCATCTCAAAGTTAAAGGCTAACCTAAGTTAGTAACTTTGATACAGGTGATGTGAAGACATGGCTACCTCCTGATTCCTTCTTTCTTAATACAAGTCTCTAATACAGGGTCATCCAAACAGACATTTATCTCACCTATTTCTTTGCACTGATAACAGGAGAGCCAACAACTAAACCTAAACAGAGATCTTTGAACTTTTAGAAATGAAAGTTAGGTAAGAGAAATTTTATGCTAATACTTGCTGCTGCAAGAATAATCTACATGGAGGAAAAATCTCCTGACATCTCTTCCAGCAGGTAGCTTCCAAACTTATATCAAAATTATACTCAGAATTAAGGAATATGAGCCAAATAATCCAAGACACCTTTCTCTTTATGAATATTTGTTATTAAAAGATAAGTGTATAGTATATCTAATTAATTTTTCTTTTCCCTTAGGTAGTAACTTTCATGAATTGATCTGGTGTATGCAGCTAGGACAAAACCAGGTATCAGTGACCGAGGATTTCATGACAGTATTTTGAAATCTCTCCCTGTGGATGTGAGGAAGAATTATGCCTCTGAAATTCTGAAATGCTGACATAATCTCAGTTGGGAGGGTTGACCTAAGAAGTTACAGGAAAACGTATATGACCTCTAAATACTCTCTGAGCTGAAGTCTAGATAGTTTATACTGAAAGGAATAAAGTGCTTCTTGAAAGCATTACTCATGCTCATGTAAAGATAGTGGTATATTGCTTTCTCAACTCTATTTTTTTCCTGTTTACTTTCATGTATTATTTCTTGGATAGGACTCATCAGCTACTGAAAGCCAAACCCAAAGCAAGCCCCATTTCCACATATGCATGAAGTTCCTGCTGACCAAACTGCTTAGTACAGCATTAGTATAATTATTCTGCATATGGATTATCTGCCAATGGATAAATACATCAATAAAGAAACCAAAAGTGAAAACTAATTTATTCAGTAAATGTCTTGATGGATGAATATGAACAGAACCTAGTGGGTGACCTGTGGAAGGTAAATAGAGTATTTAGTGAACTGCAACAACTAATATAACATACTTGGTAGGAAATGAAATAAGTTGCTTCCAGTTTTGTATATTTTTGCTTATCGTAATAGTACCTAAATGATGTTAGGTAGATTTAAAAAGATTCAAATAATGTAGATAATGTTCTCAGTACTCACGTCCATTAGTAATTATTTCCTCTGTATTGTCTCAGCATTGTAAAAGATTGAGGACCTATTGCACCTGCAAAAATTGTATAATGGCTTTACCATATGAACATGAATACCAGTAGTCAAGAAAGTGAAAGTATTTATTCTATGTGACATACTCATAAAAATTTGAAAATGTAGATAAATGTTTAATTATCTAGGTTAAAAATATTCATCAGTGGAACATGTGACTACCTTCTTCCTTAATGTCACTCTACCAAGCATAAAGACAGTCTGAAAGAGTAGAAGATTGTGGAGAGCTGTTTTGTTTCAAATAACTTTATTTTTACTTATTTATCTTTACATACATTTATCCCAAGTAAATATATATATACTTTTACTTAAGAATCTCAGGAATACTGATGTTCTTAATATTGTTTGACAGTTTCCTGATGGTTTGAGGTTTGTATGTGTTCTTGCAGCCTTGATCAGGAAGCCCAAGGGTTGGTACAGCAGTAAAGACATGCTTCCTCCTGGGAGTTTCTCCTGCTGACACTTATTTCTCTCGGTGAATTATAGGCAAAGCCTGGATGACTAATTTGATTTGGAAGCCTAATTTTATATGTCATTATGGCATGTGAAAAATGAACAATATATTGTGTAGAATTGATTAATTTCAAATTTGATCATGAAGAAGTTTTGCTCTTTGTTATCCTACAATGTTTTGAAACCAACCAGACCTCCCCATGTACTGGTATGAATTGTGGGAAGACATCAGCCCAAGATATTTTCCATATAAATTCAAATTTAGACAGATAAATACCCCAAATGCTATATCCTGTCATCATATTTGATATATTTTCAAATAATATACTAGCAATAGCAATGATTTACTTTAGGGTAATGTCTTGAGACCCTTAATGAGGGCAGGGACACATGGTACTTGTATGCATATGTCATCCATATGTGTAGTATAAGTAGTCTTCTTGTCAAAACCTGTAGAAATAATCCAGCAGAATTACTTATATTTAACTCTTCATGCCAAAATATTAAACTGTTCAAAAAAGTATAGAATCCAAATGGGAAAACTTTGGGAAACTAAAGTTACTTTTCTATCATTGTACAAACATAAATCTAAAATTGCGAAGAAAAGGAGAGCAATAACTCATGGTTTACTTATTCCCATGATGTCATTTTCAACAGGGGTGTGGTTAAAATACCTCTTTTATATTGGATTCATTTTTACAGATTTTTACATGGGAGCAGTTTGCTTATGGTTAGGATTGCAACCAGGCATATTTCACTATAAAGCTGTATATTTTCTTTGTTTAATTGAGAAAAAATAGTTTTCTCTGAAAATTTCCAGTTTTGTTATAACTACGTGTTTGTAGAGTCTGGAGAAAATCAGTCATACTCTTTCCTTAAGGCTGGGTTTAACAGATTTTCTAATTCTAATAAAACTGATTTGTTACTCCTAACATAAGCTTTACACTGATTCAAGTGTCATAAACCTATTTCCATATTTTATAAGATAATAATCTAATTAAAACTTCTATTAGTTGCTTTTGCTGCATGATACATATTCTAGATCCAGTCCTGCATCTATTGAATTATGCTTCCTGGAAGTCATGGGCTTGATATGATCCTTGTTCTGTCCTGTGGAATTCAGTGCAGGCAGCACTGAGCAATGCTGATGGTCTTTGTGCCTCAGATAGGCACTGATGGCTGTGAAGCATCAACATAAATCATAATTGTAAATTATGATTGGACTGCATTTTGCACTCATATTGTCCTTAATTTGCAGATGTATAAATGATTGTACAGCAGGGTGATAAACCGAATCTCCAAGTGTTCTCTTCCATATTTTTCACAGAAAGCAGCCCTTGTGTGACATTAATAAATTAGATGTCTAGTTAGAAAAATAATCTACTATTGTCTTCTATCAGACATCTCTCACTGTCAAATAAAATAATGGTTGTACAAGCATTGCCAGTTTGATTTGTGGTCAGGGCTTTGCACCTGTTCACTGCATAAAGCAGCAGTCATGTACTCACAGCCATGAATGCTGATGTGGGAGGAAGTGAGGGCATGGGTACAGAGTGCACAGACTGATGTTCCATACATAACCATCGTGCTGGTTCTGCAACCTCAGCAGCACTTTTGTGTCATTTTGTCTGGTTGTAACTTTCTTAATCCATCAAGTATATGGAAAAAACCTAGAAATTTCCTTCAGCCTTGGTCATAACTAAAGTGGGTTCAAGAGCTGTGCAACACAGACCACTAACGTTTAATGTTATCTGAATAACTGTTAGAAATAGCAGGTCTCTGTAAATCTGGGATGAATAAAAGATTGTAAATTAAGAAGACCCAATGAAAGATTGCCAGCCTTGACTGTTGTTGAATGCTGGAGAACTCATGATGTTCCTAGATATTTTTATAATGATTCGTTGCTGACACTGGTAAAATGGATTCCTCATTTCCAGGGGAGATTGATACAGTTTCTCACCAGTGGACCTTGCTGTGCTCCTATGTGATAGAGGGAAGTCCCAGGTACTTCCAGATATTTTATCTCCAGATTGGTGCAGATGGTGATTAAATCACCTCTTAACCTCATTGACAGGAAAAGGAAATTGCCCTTGTTACATCTCATGTGTAATCCCCATGAATAGAAATATAAACATTTTTTTGCAACATTCAAGTACGTTTTTGAAACACTGGCAGAAGCAGTTGCTTCCTAGGTAACCAATATTCATCTCTACTTTTAGTTCCATTTATCATGCATCCAAAGGGTGGTAGCAACAGCCTACTTTTATTACTCCTGTTTAGTTGATAATCCATGGGGTCCCATGTACCTTTTGCAAGTTCATTGATTTGCTGAATACAGTTGTTCATCTTGTGTGTGACCTACATTTATGTCATTGCATTTGGCCACATTGAAACATAACTTCTGCTTTAATTACGTGACTCACTTTGTTTCATATAATTTACTCTGATTAGTGATTACTGTCCTGTCATTTTTGGGCATCCACAATTATCTTCAGCAAAAAGTTTACACTTTTTTTCCGCATTTCTCATAAAGATAGTGGATAGCATTTGAAGAATAGCGAAGACACTTGGAATTACACTGAATTACCCACTGAATACTGACTATCTCCAAGTTTTCAGATCTTCCAGTTTTTAATTCCTTTATATGTTTGATAGCTTTTTTCTAGTCTTTTATGGCTGCTATTGAGTAGTCCTCAGCTAGTACAAATCTTCATGTGCTTATTGGGAAATTGGTTAGTTATGAGTGCTATTTCTTGGTGTAAATATCAGATGGGACTGTTCTTGTGACCTGTGCAGTGGCATCCTGAAACAGTCATTCATATTTTATTCCTCTCCTATCTGTTTTTAATGTATTGCCTGTCTTAAAATGACCAATGATGATGTTGCAGTGACTTGTTCAATTTTACTTTAATGTAATATACAAAATATCCATTCTAAATTGCAACTTAATACATTTTATATCAAATCCAATGTACAGTATCTTAAATTTGTTTAAATAGTATTATAAATGTAATTTTAGGGAAGAGTCAGTCCTCGAGTGATGCAGTCTTTTCTTAATTACAGTTCATTTTGATATCCCTGCTGTTCTTTAAAAAATCCATCCTAGATTCTAGAAACATCCTTATGAGCTCATATTTGGTTCCAATCAAAACAAGAATGAACTCTCAGATTTTTTTTTCATTTCAACTTTGCCTTCCCCACACAGATGAATAATATCCTGTGCTAGGGCCTCCAGTTTGAGTGTCATTTGACATCTGCTTCAGAGTTCATCTTCATCTGACAAAGCATCAAGGTAATCTGTATCAACGTATAAGAGAAATCCAGAAAACAAACTGTCTGCCCACGTTGGATCAGAAAAGAGACCGTTTTGGTCAGTGTAGAAGATTTCAAGCCATACTTCATCTTCTGGCTGAAGGTAGATCACTGTGGATCCAGAAGCTACGTCGTGGTTGCCGGTGTTCGCATCAAAGGTCTTGATCCGGTACTTCCCGTTGTGAACCAGCCCAATTGCAAGATGCTTGTTTGCTAAGGTGATATCATAAGAAAAATAATAAATCCCTGGGATGGCACAAATGAACTTTCCTGTGGATGGGTTGTAATGCTCCCCCTCATTGAAGAGTACTTTATTGAATACAATTGGTAATCTTTCCTCTGGGTAGCTCGTGGTGATGCCAACAGAAAAGGCAGATTTCAGCACTATCTTTCCACACTTGCAGACCCCTGGTGCACCTGTCTCTCCTCGGTCTCCTTTATCTCCCTTAGGTCCAGGTGGTCCAGCTGGACCTACTTCACCTTTGGCACCAGTCAATCCTCCAGGTCCTTTCTTACCAGACTCACCTTGGTCTCCTTTCTCTCCAGCTGGTCCTAATGGCCCAGTCTTTCCTCTTAAACCTTCAAAAACATTTCAAGTTAGTAAATCGTTGCACATATCACCTCAGTAAATGATTGTGTGGGCTACTGTGTGTGCCTGAACAAACAAGAAAAGCATGGTCAGAATTTCAAAATACTCTAGAGGTACTTGCAAAATTTTCTAGTAAGTTTGCAAAAGCAATGCCAGTTTTGAACAAATGACCAGACTTCACAGCCTGCAGGTGGTTTTGTTTCTATATTCCTACTTATCTTCATGTGTCTTGATTACACATTAAAGAATTTTGTATGTAATCAGTCTGTTGCTGCCTGAACTACAGGCAGTGCTGATGGCAGGGACAGCACCATGACTACCTACATAGCAATACTTGTGAACTAAATATTTCCTACAAATAGAGCATTTTTAGTGCATACCTAAGCACCTGTTAATCTTTTATGCCTGGCTAATGGCTAAGGTGAGAGTATTTATTTGACACTACACATGCTTCATTGTTCCCAAATTCTTTAGCATCTGTGCCAAGAAAGGTTGTGCATTGACATTTCTTTACACTGATATAAGTATGTGCATATTAGACATATCTAAAATATATGTGCATACTTTCTTTCTCTCACTATATTTATATATCCATCCAGGCATATGTACACATTCATTATATATAGATAGATAGATATACACCTATATATACATAGAGAGATAGATGATAGATAGATAGATGATAGATAGATAGATAGATAGATAGATAGATAGATAGATAGATAGATAGATAGATAGATAGATAGATAGAACAGTGATGATGAAAAGTCTTGCTTTCTTGTGCTACTGTGTTAGGTTACACAAATATTCAATACCTGCACTCCCTTTTTCACCTTTTTCTCCCTTCCTGCCATCTCTACCGTCTCTTCCTGGAAGACCAATGCGTCCATGTGGCCCCGGGGATCCGCTGGCTCCAGGGGGGCCAGCAGGGCCTGGCAAACCCGGGATGCTACAGATATATCTGGTGTAGTAATTTTCTTCTTTGGTCTGGCTTTGAAGAGGTTGTTCACTTGTGTAGATGGCAAAACTTGTAATGTACAGCAACACAAACATCCTCGGATCTGGAAAAAAAAAGTTAATAAGACATTCTAGTCACATGCAAATGGCTCTGAATTTGCAAGTAAGTGTGACACTGTGATGAATTATACACAGGGAGAGGTGCAGACCTCAACCTGGAATTTCTGCATTACCAAAATCCATGTAGGAGGCAAGGAGGAAAGTCTGTCAGGTTGGAGCTTTTTCTGGGCACTGTACATGTTTCTGTATGTCTTTCAAGTAAGTTGCTGTAGACTGACATAGTAACTGGTGAATATCAGCTTTTTAGGGCCAAATGTTGACACGTGAAAATCTGGATTTTTTCAATGCAAAGAGCTTTGATTGCATAGTTTATTTTGTCTTTGGGCCCTATATAAGCTTTACAGATAAAAGCCCTCTTGCTGGAGGGAGTTAGTCTGTACTAGAGGCATGTGCCTGTAGTGAGGATAAAGCTTACACCTTCATTTCATTTTGAAATTTGCCCTTATGGTGGCAAATGAATCTCCAGTTTAAATAACCGCAGCAGAAACTTGCTGAAGCTGCAGAAAGGATGGCAGTTAGAGAGCTACAGCTTCAGTGCCTCTTGGAAACAGCATAAACACTTCACCCTAATCGGTCAGGTGGAACCAGGCAGCTGCCCTGCCCTGCAGGGGATGGTGGAGTGTGAATAGGCTGCTAACAGGTTGAGCTTTTTAACCCTGGCTTGGGCTGTCATATACAATGAACTGTGTTGCAATATCTTGCAAGGAAATTGGTTAAATCCTTATATATAGTATTTGTGTGTTTTCATAAACTATTGGATGGAAAGATTTCTCTGTCCCACTGTATACTGGGATACTAAAGAAAAGTAACTGTACAAACAGTGACATGCTGAGTAATTGCAGTACCTGATATACAAAGGTGTCTTAAATTAGTGTTGCATTAGCAGAGTCAGTCATGGATCAGGTGAGAACCTACAAGTCAAGCTGGTTTTTCTAGTTCCTTTGCTATCTTCTCAGAAAATTTGTGTGTTTTTTTTTGTTGGAGCTGTCCATTCCTTTAGAGCTAATTTACAGCATTCAAGGAAATCAGAATCCATTGGTTTCTATAGGGACAAAAAGAAGAAATAGAATGGGTGATTGAGAGAAATATCTGTGAAATGCAGTCTGTCTTTTTATTTACAGTGAATCATAGACTCATAGAACCATTAAGGTTGGAGAAGACCCTTAAGATAAGATTATCAAGTCCAGCCATCCACCTAACACCATCACCATGTTCATCACTAAACAATGTAAAATCCACAGGTTTCTTGAACATTTCCAGGGATGATGACTTGGCTGCTTTCCTGGGCAGTCAACCCTTTCTGTGAAGACAGATTTCCTGCTACACCTCCAGTGCCATAACTTGACATTATTTCCTTTCATCCTGTCACTTGTTCCCTGGGAGAAGAGACTGATCCCCACCTGGCTACCACCTCCTTTCAGGGAGTTGTAGAGAGTGATAAGGTCTCCCCCAAACCTCCAGGCTAAATACCCCCAACTCTCTCAGCTGCTCTTTGCAGGACCTGTGCTTCAGACCCTTCATCAGCTCTGCTGCCCTTCCCTGGGCATGCTCCAGCACGTCAATGTCTTTCTTGAAGTGGGATTCCAGAGCTGAACAGAGGATTTGAGGTGTGGCCTCACCAGTGCCCAGTACAGGGGGACAATCCCTGCCCTGGTCCTGCTGCCACACTATTGCTGGTACAGGCCAGGTGCCATTGGCCTTCTTGGCCTCCTGGGCACAGCTGGCTCATGTTCAGCTGCTGTTACCAGGATCCCCAGGTCTTTTTCCACTTGGCAGCTTTCCAGCTACTCTGCCCCCAGCCTGTGGCACTGTCTGGGGTTGCAGGACCTGGCACTTGACTTTGTTGAACTTCACACCACTGGTCTTGGCCCACTGATCCAGCCTGTCCAGGTCCCTCTGCAGAGCCTTTTAATCTAGAAATTGTTGTTCTCATTCTCCCCTCTGTCATACTGATTGGCTGGCATTAACTGATTTATTTAAAACCCGAAGCCATTACATTTATTTACAGTTCATGATATTTCAACTGGTATATGGATGGCATGGTCAGATCTATTCAGCAGGGAAAAGATCAGCATATATGTATATACATGCATGTACACATACACAGTCTTTATGAAGAATCTTTTTTTTTTACGGAGTAGAAATTTAGAAACTGTTATGGTATCAGTGGTAATGCAGAAAAAAAGATGAAAATATTGTATTTGGAGAGAAATAAACAATGCTCCAGAATTCTCTTCAGTGATATATATTCTGCTTTTCATTTTAGACATCTTGCATCAAAGTGGCAGAAACCAAACTATTAATTTTGCTGTCGTTTGACAAAGCCTTACCATACAGTCAGGCACAGCAGTCTCCACAAATGGATTAGCATATGAATGCTGAACGTTACAGCAGAGCAGCAAATGATAACTCCAAGGCAGTTGTTAGCTACAAGACAAACTTCACAGTGATGTTTGCTCTGATGTACTACTGAGCGAACCCAAATAAAGCTCATGGACTTTCATAGGACTTAAATCAGGTACAAAAAATCTCTCTGCAGAGAAGAAAAACTTTAAACACTTAGCCAGGAGGGAACAGCTTGGAGGGACTTCATGCTTAAGGCTGCATATGCATTTTACACAAAGCTGATGGATAAGAAGCAGACGTGACCTAAGGGTCAAGGACTGGAAAAAAATCCTGCCCTTTGCCAAATGAAAGTCTGGATCAGTAGGCTGGATGTTCCCACACTGTGTTGTGTGTAAGCCAGGCAAAAACAATCTCAACAATTGCTAGTTCTGCCTGTGTCAAGGATATTTTACAAATCAGAGTAAAAACCTTCACACAACTGCTCCTGTCACTGGCTGGCCAGTACCTTACTGATGTGTGAAGCTGTCTCCAGCTCCCAGACCTCCCCTGCTCTTCTCATGTGCCTACAGGAAAGTAATTAGTCTGGGACATGTATTTCTGAAAAGACAATGGGCAAAATGTCATTTGGGGAAGGTGAGGGGAATGGGGTTGTTGAGATAGGGATGTGCCTTAGATGGCTGGGGCATTGTGTTCGGAGAACCAGTTTGGGAAGGAGAAGGCGTAGAGGACAATATATGGAGCTTTCATCTCTGTGTTGGGGGTCTTAAGGAGTGACGGGGCTGTGTAGCTGAATGGTGGGAATGCAGTAAGGCAAATAGAGCTGGGCTTGGGAGAAAATGATGATAATGGTTCAGGTGATGACGCTTACAGACCTGAATTTAGTCTTGGGGGGAACACAGAAAGCTGCTTCCAACAGTGGTAGCCAAAAATGACATTCGGGAAACTGTGCATTAAGCCAGAGAATCAGGACTTCTCTTGCCCTTTGAATTCAAACACTTACATTTCTCTGTGCATAGCGGTAGTCATTTTAAAAGGAGGGGAGGTGCCTGTCTGTTATTGCAATCTCTTGGAAAGAGACTCAAAAAGAAATCTCCTCAGACCAAAAAAGGAAGTACAGTGTTGAACCCATGGCCCCTATTTCCCAGTGAGTGCCCTAAAAGCACCACTGAAACATTAAAGGTGAAAAAGAATGTACGACCATGACTTTTGAAATCTCAGGTTGACTTAGGAGGCCAAAATCAGAAATTTCAGTTCACAGAGGTTTATGAAGTTAGAGGGTATAATAGACTTCCCAGATCACTTTCTCAGGAGTCACCTATTTGTAGTCAAATATTTGTTCACAGTTAACTGGGAGGCAGAACGTGAATCATAAATAACATTTTGTTCTTGGCTTCTGGTTGTCCTTTTCAAAGATGAAAACCTTTGTCCATAAACTGGAGTAGGAAACAAAGTCATTTACATATGCCAAGTGACTTTTTTCCTGGGAAAAACAACATTTGGGGAGTTCAATGTATTTTTTCCAAAAACTGAAAGCCAGAATAAGCACATGGTATTCCTCTTCAGAACAATAACAGACATCTTCATCATAGCCATCACCAAAAATAATAATGAAAATTACATGAACTCAGGGTTAGAATAATGTTATTACACATTTAGGAAATGGCATTTCAATAGGCAAATCCACTAGGCAGAGCAAGAGTGCACATCAAGGCATTCACTGGAAGATGATGGACATGCTGATCAGTTCTAGTCATAGAATCATAGGACTGTCTATGTTGGAAGGGACCTTTAAGATCATCTAGTTCCAGCCTCCCTGCTGTGGGCAGGGATACTTTTCACTAGACCAGGTTGCTTAGAATGGTTTCTGAGACGGATTTTCCAAGTGAGTTCTTAAAGTCATCTCATTCATTTAATACTGGAAAAACATTCAAAAAGCGTTTCTGGACCTTGCTGCAGTCTGTTAAGGTGGCAGATCTAAAGACTCAAAAATCAGCATGTCCAGCAGGTCAAGGCAGGTACTGATGCCTCACTGCTCCACTGCTGTGAGATCCCACCTGGAATGCTGTGTTCAAATCTGGGGTCTTCAGCGGGGAAAGACATGGACATGCTGGAGCAGGTTCAGAGGAGGCCACAAAGATGATCAAAGGTCTGGAGCACCTCTCCTATGAGCACATGCTGAGAGAGTCAGTACTTAAAGGTGGTACTTGTGAGAGAGATGGCAACTGACTTTTTAGTAGGGTCTGTTGCAGTAGGACAAGGGGATATATCTTTAAACTAAAATAGAGTAAATTTAAAATAGATAGAAGGAAGAAACTTTTTATAATGATAATGGCAAAACACTGGAACAGGTTCTCCAGAGAGGTGGTCTATGCCCCATCCCTGAAAACATTCAAGGCCAGGTTGAACAGGACTCTAAGCAAAGTGATCTAGTTGAAGATGTGCCTGATAATTGCAGGAGGGGTGGACTAGATGAATTTTAAAGGTCTCTTCCAAAACAAAGTATTCTATGATCTCCCTTGAGAACATTCTCTGTAAGTTAGATCCCCATTGAAGCCAGGGCTCAGCAGAGACTTTATCATCAAGCCATTAAGAAATCTAATTTTATTACTGGTGTACTCAGACTATGTCATTAATGTTTTTTAAAACTTAGAAATTAAGGACTTGTAAGAAATTCCCAGTTTTGAGACTTTCTGATATATGATCTAATCTTTCTCACTCATTCAACTATGTAGGGCTAATTCTAAAATTTATTAATTGGCATTGTTTTGAATCAGGCTTAGAAGATTTCCCATTAATCTGTTATAAATAAAAGCTGTGTCAAGTGCCAGTAGCTATTAGTCACAAGCTACCCTGGCTATGTTCTTACTTTTGTCTTGCCTTGCTAGTTTGGAATTCACTTCCAATACATACACACAGCTGTTTAGGCAGTAGAAGTTGTGTTTTAACTTCCTTGTGCACAAAGATGTAGATGAGAAGTTGTGATACTTGTGGGCCCTTTCTGTGTGCAGCCCTGGCAATGGATTAGTGGTAAAGAACAAGATAGTCTGTATGTCCTTTGGCTTTCCAAATGCAAAGGCCCCAAATACCCCCCATCGCTACCATGAATCCTCTCTGTGAGATGCACAGACCTCCCCCAACTCTCCCATCCAGGAACTGTAGAGTAGGAGAAACAAGGTGAATAAGAAGGTGATAAGTCAGGATGAGAGGCAGAGAGACATCTTCACCCATTCATTTGAAATCTCACTGGCTATGCCAGTTGTTTCCTTCTCAAAACATGATCCAAAAAAGTCAGCTGTATCCATGTGCATGAAGGGTTCAAACCTGCCATTCAATCTGCCACCACTACTTACCTTTCTACAAAGCCTCAGAAACAGGTGGTTATGGTTTGGCATGCCACACTCAGCAGTTTCTTTGCTCTGTATGATTTTTATGCCATTAAAATATGGGTCTTAAAGATGGATTTTTTTTTTCCATGGATTTTACAGTGATCATCCACCTTCAGTTGGCCACAGCTTTATACATCTCCCAGCTTGTTTTGTATTGTGGGGGCTATGCTGAACTTCCAGAGCTTCACCTGTAATACCACGCCTTACTCTAATGAATCAACATCACAGCTGGCCATTACCACACTGCTTGGGTTATCTACACAATCCAGCAATCTTCACATGGCTTTACACTGTTTTGTTTCCCTTGTACACGAAGGGGAAGGTGATCCAACAGTTTTTGAACAGTCTGAACTTCTGATTCCCAGTACCAGAATGGCTGATGGTGCCCAAAAGAATCAATCAGCCAGTGGGAAGGACCATTAGCTAAATATTTCTGAGACAACAATCCTTAAAGGCCTCATTAGCAGTGCTGACATTTAATAGTCTCATGCACTTAAGTCTGTAGTCAGTCATGTTGGAACAATCTTCTTCATAACTATGTTGAATGCTGTCAGATTCTTCAACCATGTCTCAAGCCTTCATGAAAAATCCAGTGCTTGTAATCAAGGCTTGAAGTTTAATATGTTTGATTTTCAAAATATCAGAAGAGTGGGAACAATTTTATTTCTCAGTGTCTGACTTTAAACATAGTCTCTCTAGGTATTCCCATGATTTGGAAGGTTGTTTTTCTGAAAAATGCCAGAGAGCCTGGTCAAGGTGTGTGTCGGTGAGATAGCTTGACTCAGCTGGGGGGAATTTTAACAAGAATGCTGGCAGGCAAAGCAGTTTCACTGCCAGCTGTACCAGAACACACAAATAAGTATAACCTGACAGAATTTGTTTTGACAGAAAGCCAAGAAGTGAGGCCAGTTGCTTACAGTTGGCAAGTAACATGGAGACAATAACGTTTGCTTTTTTAGAGAAAAATGGCCAGGATTTAACACTGGGAGACTCAGAATATGAGTGTCCCTACACCTCAGGTACCGGCTTATTTGAAATGTTTTCTCTATTTTCTTAAAAAAAATTTAAAAAGAGACAGGAGCCATAAATTAGAAGCTGGCTTCAGGGATGACCTAGAATTTCAAGGGTTCACTACGAATCTGGACTGGAATACAGCATATGGCAGCATGTAGGCATCTAAAGATGTGGATAGGTGCCTAGAGCAGTGTGCCTATTTCCTGTGAAATGTCTTTCAGTTCAAGCAGCCTTCCTCCTCTTGGTTTCTCTCCAGCCTTTACCAGGAAAATTACCCTCTCCTGTCTTAGATCATTCTGCCTTGCCAACCTTGTGATTTTAGAAGAGCAATAAAAAACAGGCTGGGTAAACCATTTTGGATGGTCTGGAAAGAGGAAAAACAGGGTGCAAAAATAAAATGTCAAACTGCAAGGCACATGGAGACAAATAGAACAAAAGATTCTTGACACAAGTCATAGGGACAGACTTCCCCTGCCTTGTGCCTTGTGCTTGTTTGTGTTCCCACCTGGACATTGTGAGCAGAAGTCCACAGAGACCTCCCCCCTCGGGATTGACTGATGGGGGACAGCCAGCAAAGCCAGAACTGCTTTGGGAACATCACTGGATATGTAGCTGAATATGCTGTAGTCCCTGGGCATGGCTTAATTCTCATGCCCTCAAGATAAATGTTGTCTATTAGATCATGGACACCTCTGAAGGCAGATTCATATTCACCCAGTTGCTCCCTTGTTACAGCACATGGCACCAAAGAACAGTGTTCACCATGTAAGAAGAAAAATGTGAGGAGAAGAAAGCTTCCAAACCCTCAAAAGGACACTCCTCCCCCAGCACATTGTTTTATTCTGGAAGTTCATTAAATGATATCACCCTGGCACTGTGTCTTTCTGGGAACTGTGTGGAAAAGTAGGCATCCAGCCAGGGACTGCATTCTACATTGAACTAGGCAGAGAGCAAAGGAGCAGTTTGAAGGCTTAGACTGCACTCAGCTGGTTGATTTTTCTGAAGCAAGTTGGGAAACATGCCCATAAACTTCTCTGACAGAGGAGCAGTGGAGGCTGTGATCTGGGGCAGTGAACAGCCCTGCTCAGCTGAGTGGCAGCCTCTTGTCCCTGTGCTGCTGTAAATGGAAGAGAATAACTGTCCATGGCTTGACATGAGTAAATTTTTTCAAAAACCATCATAGTTAAGATAGCAATGCTTTTAGGTGTACAGAGGGTACACTTGCAACATACCAAGCTGCTAGCTTTTCCAAGAGGAAAACTGGAAGTTTTGCCTACCTGGGCGACGCAGATGCTCAGGACAACGTGAGACCCAAGCTGTGCACACCTCACAGGTCTCAAAGCCTGAGAAACCTGTGGCCATATCAATGTTGGCAGCTTTCTTGCAGGACTACATCCACAGGCCGCTACAGTATTCACTGCCCAGAGTTAGCTGCAAGGTCTTCATCTTCTGACCCTTGGTGTAATGTTGGTTTGGTCAAGAGCAGCAAAGATAGAGCTTCAACAAAAAACTGAAGTCAAAAATAGGAGAGAAGTTGTGACGATGAATCTGAATCTCACAGAGATGTGAGTGGCTGTGTCTCAGCACCAATGATAAATGCATTTTAAAGCTGAAGTTTTACTGTAAATTAGCGGTGCTTGAACTTCTGAAAGCCTAAGGCATTTTGAAATGGCATGAGAGCTTTGAAGCCTCCTGTGCTTTTCAAAATGCCACCAACTTTGGCTGGTGTTCCCAGCCTCTGGGACTGCCAGGCTCTCACATCAACCCTGGTGGTCTCCACTTTACTACTCCAAATAGCAAAAACCTGGCTTCAAAATCAGGATATTTCCTGACTGACCATTCTGAGAAAAATCTTGTTCTCGTGAAGGGAGTCTACCTCAAAGATATTACTTCAAAAGTATTACTTCCATATTTATATTGGAACAGAAAAAGGAGAATTTGGCCTGGTTTAGTCATATGTGCAATTGTTATGGTTAATGTCAGATTCAGGAGATTGGAGCCAGGAAGATATAAAAATAGAATAAAATTTATGTAATGTCTGCTTTTGGGTAATAACAGGTTTTTAAGTATTTAATCTTCCTGATTAAATCAAAACTTTTCAGTGAGGTTGACCTCTTTGTGAGACAGAAGGTCATGCACGTTAGAAAGACAGCTCTAAACAGTTTGGAGATGTAAAATAAAATTTCATTTAAATTCTGTATGGCTTGATATTTTCTTACTGAAACAAAGAGTTCTGTTTCCATAGAAAAGCAGAAGGGACAATGCATCCTTGCTCACAGCAGACTTGCCAGGAGTGCTATCTCCTCCCAAACCTACTCTCAGTATCACTGACACCTGACTGGGACCCAGCACTCACTCAGCACCTGCATTTCTGCTTGATTAGGATGATGTTCTACAACTCCGTATCTTGTGGAAGGTATTGTGTTGGGCAAGGGCTGGCTCTTCCCTGGGACTGGGAGTGATGGAACTCACAGGGAACAGGGTAGCAAGGCAGGATCTCAGCAGCCAGAGCCCATCCCCAGCAGGGACCAGGGCAGCCTGGAGATGGTTAGAGGCAACTGTGGCATCTGAGCCCAGACCAGAATATCAGCTTGTGGATGGGGGTCATCTGGGCTGAAATGGGGTCCTGGACCATGGTCAGGGTAACAGGACACCCTAGGAGAGGCTGGCAGGGATTTCAGGGATGTCAGTGCCTGCAAGGCTCTGGGAGGTTGCAGGCTGTACTTCTTCAAAGAAGAAGGAAGGCATTGTGATCCCAGTCTGGCAGCATAAGTTCAGTCTACACACATGGAATTAACAGTTTTCAGCACAAGGCATTCAAAGATTTGTTTAGTTCCATATGGATCTTTATGCCTCTCCCCACTGAAGCATTCACTGGGCCACGTAGACAACCTATGTCCTTCAGAATTTTGTCTTGCTTTCATCTGTCTCCTAATGAGAACCATTTCTATATTGGACTGTTTGGATTTGTAGAGTCTCGGTCCAACTTGTTTAGAGTGTGTTTAATACATGAATTGCTGTGTACTGTGAAGTGTCAAACTCGCTTTTTTTTAAAAAAAATTGGATTGTTCTTACAACATATTGTAAAAATCTAAAATCTGTTTTAAGAGCTCTTTCCTGTTGAAATAACTAACAAATTTTTTCCTCTGATTTGGACAATTCAGGCAGGCAGTTTTAAATTTTGAAGTGAAAAGCTTATGAAGAAAATGGAAGTATTATCTAATTTATTTGTTTTCTAATTTTTACAAACCTTGAAAGTGAAAAATTCATGCTGTTGTATAGAACTCTGGAGGGTCTAACCTGTTTGGTTAACTACTATAGACTACTAGATATCCTAATCACAGTACATCCTGACAAGTCTTTAAAAAGAGTGTAATAAGGAGAGAGGAGAGGAGAGGAGAGGAGAGGAGAGGAGAGGAGAGGAGAGGAGAGGAGAGGAGAGGAGAGGAGAGGAGAGGAGAGGAGAGGAGAGGAGTGGAGTGGAGTGGAGTGGGGAGGAGAGG
>WAAE01013401.1:39091-116591 GCA_013400495.1 Nicator chloris
GAGAGGAGAGGAGAGGAGAGGAGAGGAGAGGAGAGGAGAGGAGAGGAGAGGAGAGGAGAGGAGAGGAGAGGTTTGTCTTCTTTTGTTTGACACAAATTCACTTAGAAGAAATACAGTTTTTCTTGTGATATAATAACTTCAGTTTGGTACACATAATCATTTGTCAGCCTGCTTTTGTATTTGCTGAAATCAAATGCAAATCTCTGTTTTATTAGTGGCATTTGATCAAATTCACAGAGAGGAAGAAAGAAAACAGAGCACAGAGGTTTCTTTCAGGAGATCTAATTTCTGTTTCTCGATCAGAAATGTCTATTCCATGGCAATTACTTAATCTTACATGATTCTATTTTTTCACCAGTAAAACAACTACATCAATAATATCAGGGGTAATATTGTTCTATTGACGTAAAAGCAGGTAATTTCAAGAACACTTTTCAGAAGTAATTGTGAAGTGCCATTTTGTATTTCAAATCAATTCTCTCAAGGGAGATTAAAATGGATGAAGTCAGCGCAATTCTTGCAGTATTTTTCATTACAGTGCAGATGAGGTCTAGCATCTGATAACTGGTCATTTCTGACAGAAGGTGTTTTCTCACTTAAGTTCTTGCAACAATAATTGGTCTGGTTTCTTTTGAAATCCATCCTGCCTGGGAAGTGTTTGTTTCCTTGGATTCCTCCAGGGAATAGCACAAAAAAGCTGCAGCTGTCAGTCAACATGCCACTATTCAGTAGGAAAGTCTGGCCTTTGTCTGGTAAGGAGCAGGCTTTACTTTGCATGTGATGGGATGTGATTTCAGCACAGTCTCCATGGGACGTAAGTGGGCATTCCCAGATGGTCTGAAGGTCACTGAGTGTTTAGCAACCAGTTAAATCTCATTTTCACTTTAATTTCCCCTGATCTCAGTCTGTCAACAAGTTCCACCTAACCTTGAATCACAGTGTGTTAGAGTCACCTTACGATTTCCCCAGTCCTGCTGGTCTTCCCCTGATGTTTGAGATGGCACTAGCAATAGCCCAGCTATTTGGAGCCATCAGACCCACACAGCAGCATTGGTGTGCACAGCCAGGAAGGGTCCATTTGGGTGACCCCAAGCTGAGTGATTTGAATTGTCCAGACACAGCGTCACAAGGCTTCCCTTGGGGAAGGAGCAGACAGGACACACAGGTAGCACAGAGTCATATCCACAGGTGACACAGTCTTGGGGTGCAGCTGCAGTGCAAACACAACCCCAGGTAGTGGTATATCCTGGGTTATGCCAAAATACTGATGTTTCTTACAGAGAGAAGTGATTATAGAGAACCCTTTGCACAATTCCATAATCAGTGAATAAAATTCTCTGCTATTGTAGTGTCCAGAGTTTTGCTGGAGCTTCTCTCAAGTATCTCCAGATATAATTTACAATGATGACAATAAACTAATGCAGTGTTATTTTGCAGTTGCAACTCCATGGCAGCAGACTGCCATGAATCTTTTTGAATTTTAAACAGTGACCTTGATTTAAATTTATTTTTTAAGAAATTCTGGCAAGTCTGAGACAAGCAGTATGCCAGAATCATTTCTAATGATCTGTCCCCCAGAAATTTCCTTACATAATTGTTAATACAAATAAAATATATATAAAAAAGAGGAGTCATGTAGGGCTTAGAGCATATCAGCTTCAGATTTCCATCAGGGTAAAAGGGTTTTGCAATTTCCACTTTAATGGAAACCTACAGAGATTCAGAACATATTGACTTGCAAATAAAGTTGAAATACATAAAGCACAGAGAACGTTTCTCTTGCCTTGGTTAAAAAGACCTTTCTATTTAAATTTTATGGCATGGCATCAAGATGTAAAACAGAAAAAACTATTATAATTTGACGTCTTTTAGATCAGTTCAGGCAGTCACTTTTCCCTCAGCTGGGGCATATTTTCATCACAGAAAAATAAGTGTATGTGTACATGTGTGTATGTGCACATGCACATATGTATCCTTACATTTACCAGACAAAGGAGTCTTGTTTTCATTTAGCTTTTCTTCAATGCCCTGGAGTGTGGTGGATACATTTACGTAAAATATATTATTAAAGATTTTCTTTTCTATTTTACTTTGACTGATGGAATTAATTTTCTTTAATTCAGATCTGTTCTCTGATGGCCTAAATTACAATGTACTTAGATTTGTTGCCAGCTGATAAACAGTAAGCTGACATGCAATAAGCTGTTTTGTTGGGTTTATCTTTGTTTTAGTTATTTTCATTGGGCACTGCAGAAAGTTCTAATTTGATATTTGTGATTTTGTTTATTGCTTAAATGACCCTGTCCTGGAGAGGTCATTGCTATTGAAAACTCTCCTATGCTCAAAAGTCATGTCTTTCATGCTTAGACTTCTCCTTTTCTACCTGTGAGATGCTGTGATTTCTTATGAGTCTTCTCTTCTTCCTCTGTCTTTGGAAAAGTTTGAATGTATGTCTGTTCAAATATATATATTTGTACACATGCTTAAAAGCTAAGAAAACAGGTCTCATAAATTTATCAGCTCATGGGAAATAATATCAAAACACTTCATTTAGAGACCATTTTCTTGGCATAGCTGCTCTTTTATGGTTTTTATCTAGTCTGCTTATTTGTTAATGCAGGAAACTAGGTCTCTGTGGAAGTTCATAAGCCACTGCTGTTCCTTCTCAATAAAATTAATTGGTGTCCCAACTTGTTCTCTTGGGGCAATTATGAAATCAGCCATAACAATCATTTCATTATGTGTCTGTTTTGGGATGAATGTGACCTGTGAAGGGCTCTGGTAAATATGATCAGAAGCCCTTCTAGCCCTGTACCCTCTGTCTTGGGCCATGTCCTGCAGCAGGCTCTGGCACTGTTCCCAGAGATGTGGGCAGCACAGAGGTGCTTGCCACGAGCTTATCTGCCAGCTGCCTCTGCAGCTGAGGACTTCCAAACTGAGATACTTTCTGAGTCCCTACTTTCTTGCCAGCCTTGTTGGACTCTTTATCCATAAATGTGGAAGGAGCTTAAACTCTGGCTTTTCACAACATTTCTCATAACTGGTAAATTTGTTAAATTAATTATGCACAGAATGCATTTGTTTCCTTAAGACCTTTTTGTCCCCCTTATATCTTTTTAACTAATAATTTCATTCAGTTTCTTCTATTTCTTGCTTTAAGAGAAAGTGAATAATCTGTTCATTAGTATATTTTCTTTCTCAGAAAGGTAGTAACATTTTGATAGCCACAGCTTTTTCTTTGTTGAGTATTATGAATTTACAATTAAAAATTCTAGTCATTTATTGGTCCACCAAATTGTAAAAGCTGTTTTCCTGTAGTGTACTAACATCAGTAAGCAAGATTCTGAATGACAGACAAGAACAGTTTTCATGTTATGTCCTGAGGTCAGCATAAACACATCATCTCTAACAAAAATCCAGAAGTACAGCTGCAGAAAATGCAGCTTCCTGAATTGTGTTATCTGGACTCTGCCTACTGTAGCGATTGCCATTCTGCTAGACTTAAAAGCCAAGGAAAGTAGTATATATAACGTTTTTCTAGGTGACATCAGTGGATCTTATAGGAAGAAAAAACCCCTTTGAGTTCCATCAAAGCTGCATAAGCTATGTGCTAGCTACAAACAGCTCAAAGGACAGTCTTTCAAATACTCTATAAAATATTGCTTTCATTGGCACACTTTTAACAAAACAATCATGATTTCTTAATACAGATGTGTCTCATTATTATTCAAAACTTAGTTTGTTTATTTATCTGTTTTAACCTCAGACTGTCAGATTGTGCAGGCCCTTGTTTTGCTCCTCACGAGTAGCTGGCTGTACACAGTGGTGTGTGTGACTGGTGACTACATGCCACAGCCACAGTGCTGGCTGGGTTACAGTGTGGTGACACTGGCATTGCCTGTCAGGGTGGCTTTACCTCTCCTCCTCCTCCTCCTGTGCCTGCCAGCACAGAGCTCCCCTCTCCTTGCTGGCCCCCTGACACTGCTGAGCTCTCCTACCAGCACCAGGAGCCCAAAGGTCAAAATCTGCCTGCTCCCATCAGGCATGTGGGGAAAAAACCCTTTCCCCCTTTGTTCCCTGTCTGTTGGGATACGGATTCCCCTGGGCTTTTTGCTTTAATTGCTAGACATGAGGCTGAAGGTGAGGGGAAACAAGAGACACAGCATCAGGGAAAGAAGCCCAGGAGCAGCCAGGGCCACCTTGATGCATTTCTGTTCCTCCATGCCCATACGGGACAGAAAAGGGCACCTGTCTAAAAAGTAGTGTGGCAGCAGGAAGGTGGCAGTGAGAAGGCTTCTTTCCTCTGCGTGATGCTGCAGCTGGCTGAGTTAAAAGATGGTTGGGAAAAGTCCTTAAATGGAAATCTCAGACATAGAACTTGCTTTTCCTGCCAGAAATCTGGCTGAAGTAGAGTGTTTGTTGTGGAGAATGTTGCAGTTGTGGTGAGATGTCATCGTCACTTCTCGCTGTTTGGAGTCTGTCTCAGGCCCTGGCAGGGATGCAGCAGGCCAGCACTCACAGAGGAAGAACCTGTTGGAAGGCCACAGGGAGTAGGCCATAGCCCCAAGCCTCTTGCACCGTCACTGCCTTCCCTGCAACTGTGGCCTTCTGAAGCCGAGTTCTCTCTTCTGAGCCCTGGAAACTGAGCTGCTGTGCAGATGGTACCATTTGTACAGAAGAAATCACAGCCAAAATAGCCTCCTTTCCAGAGACCCTTGGCTGTGGAGAGGGGCAGCAATGATTCACCCTTGGTATCAGCAAATATAGTGGGTTTGGCTAAGCAAAGGATCCCATTACGTGAAGAGGTTGTTCTGGTTTAGAGTTTGATCTTTAAGCCGTGGGTTTTCTTTTTTCTACAATTTTTTAAACCTTCCATGTTTCTGCCTTGTTGATGTGTGCTGCAGGCCCCAAAGCATGAAGAGCTGGAAGGCTGCTGGGGCAGGCAAGATCTGTGTGTAGTGGGTGGCACAGACATAATGCTGCTGCTGTTTCCTGATTACAAATGACCAGTAGCTCTGCTTGCTTTTGGAATTCGAGAGAGAAAAGTGAATGTAGCCAGAGAATGTAGCAAGAGGTTGTGCAAGTCTCTCTGGGGTAAGCAGACGGGGAGTTTGTGCTCTTGCCTGGAGGAATACCTGTGGTCCAAGAGTGGGCAGTAGACAGGCTCATCCAAGGAGCAGCAGGACCTGGCTGAGGCTCCTCAGCCTTCTCACCTGCAATGGCAGCTAAAATCACAGTGGGCAGAAGCCAGATGGAGGCTTTGTGCAGAATCCTTCTTGCCCATGAACTTGCACCATGTCCCAGAAACAGCAGACAGCTCAGGCATCCTGAGGTTTCTCTGTCTAACTCTGTACATGCCTGTTTACCATCCTGGTCTAGTCTCAATATCAGGAAAAGGCCAAGGGCACATGACATCTGGTAAGACCACTTGATGAGTTATCAATGCTATTCTCTCCATGAAAACAACAGAAATTTTTTGAAGAGCATCTGTTCCCTTCAGCTCATTGCTTGCCTCTTGCTATGGCCTGTCTGGTCTTTATCCAGTTGAAAAATGCAGCTCCAGTGTAACAGGGGATTTCATTGCTCATGGTCTTCCCTCATTCTAATTTACTTTTATCACAGGCTAAAGCTTGTAAACCTTTGACTCCAGTTTACAAATAGACAGACTGGATAATATTCACAAATATAAACAGTCCTCTCCATGAAAATCCTGTTTTAAACAGAGATTTGTAAAGACTAATTTTATCTCTACCATCTGTAACTAGTTAAAATTCCAATTTTTTTTTTCTTAGAAAGGATTTGGATAGTAAGCATTACATTAAAACTAATATAAACTGTAGCCTTTTATTAAGAGTTTAGAAAAGAATCTACTAGAGACCTGGGTTATCTGCAGCCTCCAAATAGTGCTGAAAAAGCAATGGTGCTTTCAGTCCTCAAAGACGATTTTTTTTCTTCTTTTAAAGAACAAATACAACATATTTTTCTAACATTTATGCACAAACTTGCGTTTGTTTATCTTCAAATAATTTGTTAGATGAATGCCAGATCCTTAGCTGACAATTTAATTAATCTAGAATCAGTTAGTTTATTTTTATTTGGCCCAAGCTAGAATAAGGAGTTATATAAGCTAAGGATATAGTCCGTCTCTCGCTGCAAAAACCTGTGCACCAATTTAAAATGTAACTATCCCTCTTCTGTTTGTTGCTGTCCTTCTGCTGGGGCTCCCTTGGTTTGTAGATTCGCCACTTCCATGGACTGTTTAGCCCATCTGACACTGCGTTAAATCATTGGCATTCTTTGCTATCCAGTACTGTTGTGTAGGGAAAGTATGAGCCAGAAGGGTAAGGGAAGGCTTCCATGTGGGAAATGACTGACCGAGGCACAGTGCAATGGAATTAATTCCTGAGCTCATTGGACTCACCAGAATCAGCTATTTGAGCTCTGGGCTTTGCAGGGCTGCAGGCACACGTTCCCCCACTGCCCTTTCTGCAGATGTGGCCACCTTGAGCAGGAGATCTCAGGTGGCAACTTCATAAAGCACCTCATCAGGATTCACTAGATGTATTTGTCGAAAGTTTAGGATTCTGGCATGGCTGATACATCATCCTTTCCTTTTGACCACTTTGCAGCTGGGCAGGTGAAATGATTTTTATCCATTGCCCTTGTCTGCTTGGTGAATGGGAGCCAAAGAGCTAAAAGTATCCAGATGGGTGCTTGTGCTGGTCTAATTGAATCAGTTTTGAAACATCTCTTTAGGCTGTGGGCAGATGTTTCATTTGTAGAGAGCTGTGCCAGATGAGGATTACAAACCACACTGCTGGAGGTTGTTGCCCTCGCAGCTCTGCTGGCACAGCCATCCCAGATCCTCTTCAGCTTACACAGGGTGCAGACATGCACTTAGGGATGGTGACAGGAGAGGTCACTACCTGCCTGCCCACGCTGGGCACACAGTCAGCTCTGCTGAGTGCTCCACATGCATCTCCTGGCCTCTTTCAGTCAAAATTAGTCCAGTGGGAATAACAGAGATCTTGTTGCTCTGGTTCATTTTGTCTGTCAGGGAGTGGGGAGCCCTAACTACCCAGGGGGCTGTGGGAACACAGGGGAGAAGTCGGGGTTGGCACAGCTGGATCTGAAAGAGGCCATCTATTTGCAGCTTTCCTATGCTAGGATGGGAGCAGGAACGTGTCCCACTGCTGGTCGTGGTGCGTGGGCTCTGGGTGAGGAGTTTTGGAGAATGGCAGGGACTGAATGTCTTTGACTGCTCATTTACCAAGCTCTTGGCATTGGTTTGAGCTAGGCCCGTGGGGATGCTGAGGGATTGTCAAAGGCAGTCCAATCCAAACACGGAAGCTTTTCTCATCAAGCTGTTATGTTTTTACCAAATGTGTTAATGTGTGGACAGACAAAGTATGAAACAGTGTTGACCAAGTCTGGTGAGCTGCTTAGCTTCGCTGGGCCAAAACTATCTCAGCAGATAGCATTGGACTTTCTATGTAACACAAAAGTCAACTGTGACAAATAAACACTTTTTAAAATTGCTTTTTGTATCTTAAACTCTATTTGCATTAGGAACTATCATACTTATTCTCATGACTAGTCTCAGTTAAAATGTGTTAGATTAAAAGCAACTTAAATCCCTTACAAAATGCGTCTTTCACTAAAACATAGAAAAAAACGCCACTGTTGCTTATGGTGCTATCTGGCTTTCCTTGACTCTCAGAGGCAGTTTTTAATTAAGCATATATGGTGCACTCCTTCATCACTGCCCTTTGTGGAGAATTACTTCTTTTGATTGCGCTTTTAAAGATCATGGCTATATGCATAAATCAGTCCCTGTCTGTGTTTTTCGAGAAGTTAATGAAAAAGATGCCTGAAAATAATTCCAGGTCTAAGCCCCATCCCTGAAGTCCTCTCTGAGAGTTGCTTGTCCTCCCTGAAGGTGTCCAGCCCAGTGGAGCAGCCAGCTCCCTTCTCCAAGGCACCTGGTTGTGTCGTTCTCCTCAGGAAACAAATTAGTAATATTCTGTGTATATTGGTTGCTTCCTTAGTCCCCACAGTTTCCTTCCCACTCTCTATGCTATTCCACAGAAACACAACATATATGTAAGCTGAGAGCAGTCCTGAGAATATCCATTTACTTGTCTCTTTTTTCAGAAGACCACTTCTTACTTCAAGAGTTTTAGCAGCCATCCAAGTGAAACAGCAGCAACAGGAGCAGCAGAAGAGGCACAAGCAGCCCTAAGCAGGCTAGGAGTTGTCAGAGCAGGAGCAGGATTTGCTGTGTCACTGGTGCTGGGTGGCACAATGGGGCAGAGCCTGGCATCTGATTTTCTGCAACCACTAGATGGCACAAAAAAAATGCTGCTGTAGCATCAGCTTGTTCTTGGAAAATTACTTAAGCGTCAGGCTCATGGCGCAGTTAAAGGGGATTCTTATGTCCCTGTAATTCAAAGGCACATTTTAATGTTTCTCTTAGATGCAAGAATGTATTGGTTGGAGTCATCCTGTTGAGTGGAAATTAATCTTAACAGCAAAATTCAGCTTCAAATATCAAGCACTGCTGGAGTCAGTGCCATTCACAGGTGGACGGTAACACAGCAGAAGATGAGGGGAAGGGAGGTTGCTCTGCTAATTGCATTACAGGACCAGGCACTAAGAAAAATCATCAGTTCTCATCCTAGTGCTGATAACAATTCTCTTTTTGGCTTTGGGCAAATCACATAATCCTCTTCATTTCTCTATTTCCACATGGAGGGCAATGATTTCCTGCCCTGCAGTGGTACCAGAGAAGTTAATTAATACTCGTAAAGCACAAACAGAGAGAAGAAAAACACTTACAGCTATAGTAAGCTACTTGCAAGGGAGAGATGTCCTGGTCCATCCATCCTGCACCATCCTATTGCTGGGACACTGTGATGGTCATAATATGATGACAGAGTATGGATAAATATAAAACATAACTAAAAAAATACTTTGTTTTTGTTGTTGTGTTTGCAGTGTCATTCATGATGGGAATTTCATATTGAGTGAAAACAGCCTTGCTACTGCTCTCCAAAGCCCTCTCTGAGTCAAAGAAACAGACTGATGTTGAGTGATGGTGACTTGCATGACCTGGCCTCCACCCACAGTCCAGCTTGCCTCCAGCTGACGGAAGGAAGCTTTGGTGCAGTCTCTGGTTCAGTTGTTAATTTATAATTAAAGCTCCTAGTTACTTGGAGTACTTTGCAGCCACTGTGAAAGGTAACCAGCTCTGTGAAAGGAGCTGGTGCTGGACTTCTCACTACAAGAGACACATGCAGCTCCCGAAGCAGGTCCAGAGGAAGGAAACAAAGATGATTAAGGGGTTGGAGCATCTCTTCTGAGGACAGGCTGAGGGAGCTGGGCCTGTTCAGCCTGGAGAAGAGACGGCTGGGAGGGGCCCTCATCAATGTCTGTCAGTGTCTGAAGGGAGGGTGGCAGGAGGATGGAGCCAGGCTCTGCTCAGTGCTGCCAAGCAACAGGACAAGAGGCAATGGGCAGAGACTGATGCCCAGGAAGTTCCACCTAAATATGAGGAAGAATTTCTGTACTATGCAAGTGAATAAGTGCCTGAACAGGTTGCCCAGAGAGGTTGTGGAGTCTCCTTCTCAAAGTAGTCTGGACACAATCCTGAATCGTGCTCTAGGGAATCCTGGTTAAGCAGAGGGGTTGGACTGGAGGACCTCCCTTCCAACCTTACCCATTCTGTGATTCTGTAACACTTCTTGTACATACTCAGGATCAAGATCTTCAGTGATTTTACCACTAAAATATGCAATCTGATCATAATAACTTCTGATAGCCCAGACCATAAAATAAGACATTTCTGAACGCTATTAGGAGCTAAGTGAAAAGCATAAGGATTCCATTGTAAATCATTAGCAACTGGGAAAATCTCACCACAGCAGTTGGTATGACTGTTGTGCTCACGAGATGACATATTTCCTTTTCTTTTTATTGAGTGTAGTGGATATGGATACCCTAAGGAGAGAAAAAGGATTTTACAGGGTATATGGGGAACTACTTTTCATCATTTAGAAAGAAAGGGTTTAAAGGTTCAGATAAGGACAGTACTGAAAAAAGAGAATTTGGCATGATGTCCTTGAGAAAACAAAGAACAATTATTTTCAAGCATACTTCATGCACTGATTTCACTGCCAATGAATAGAGACTGACCGTGTCTTCCCATAATCACAGAGGGTATTTATGGCATAAATGTAATTTTTGGTTTATCTGAAACTGAGTTTTATCAGCTGTCCTTTAGCAAACTGAGAAATCAGGCTGTGAATGAGAGAGACATGAAAACTGTCAGACCAATACAAACCCGACAAAACAAATGATTACTGATTGGACTTGAAGGAAACTGAGAAAAACAGTTTTTATATAAAAAAAGAAGACGTTGAAGTGCTGTAACTGCAGTGCCAAACTGATTTCTAACCACTCACAAGAGTATTGTCTTTGTTTTTCCAGTGATAAATTTTGTTTTTCTGCTTGTCCCCACTGCACATTTTAATGATGATCTTGGAGACTTTTCAATTTCCATTAAAGATTTTAAACAGTAAATAAAGTGATCTTAGCAACCTGTGGAAGAGCTAATGCAGTAGATAGAAGATGTTTTAGATAGAAGGGGTTTATCTGTTTTCTCTCTGAAGCCATGCTGTGCCCAGGTGATGGCAAGCACTGGAAAACTTCAGGAGTATCCAGGAGTCCTTCACATGGACCAGCAGATCAAGAGATATTCCATCAGCTTGTTTCCTTGCTGTGCTACTGCTGTGGTGCGCCTGTGCCAGGGTCTCTTTGGCTGAGATTCATTACCCTTTGTAAAGCAGGGGTGGTATGGCAGCCCGTGTCCCCGAGAGTGACGAGCCTACTGTGTATGTGCAGGATCAGCAGACCCAGCACATCCTGTAGAACCTGCCAGCCCAAGGTAGGACAGATCTGCAGGGTTCATTCACCAGGTGCTGAGAAGGCCCTTGGGTCTCCTGTGGGAGCCTGCTGTGGTAGAGCAGATGTGGCAGGAGGGAGACAAGGAGCAAGAACAGGCTGGTGCTGCCCCGAGGGCTATTGCACGGCCTCTTCAGGAGTGGACTGAGTCAGGCTGATGTAAGCATTTAATTATCCCCAGAGCTGAATAACCTGCTGTGGAAAAAAGTGTCTTGAGTTCCAGCTTTGGATGTTAGCATTATGATCATAATCCTTTGTGACCTGTGGCTTGCCCTCCCTCATAGCCACGTCTTGCTGCCATTCACCAAGTGAGTACAGTGCTCTCCTCCTGGCCAGAGACTGCATGAGGCAGTTAGCCATCATGGAAATCTGCAAAAAGTGTTTTATTATCCTAAAAAAACCCCTTTATATAGGAAGTATAGTAACGCACCCAGCGACCCGGTACCGACTTTTAGCTCTTAGCACCATTTTCTTCCAATTAACCAGCCTTCAGATACTGGGATTTTTTAATATACTGAAATCTTGGTATGTTGCTACCCCTCTAAATGGATCAAGATGCATTTCAAACAATAATAAAGCAATAGTAAATTATAGAGCATTTTAGTTTTAAAAAAACTATCAAGACGGGATTATAGGTTAGAGAAATTAAATGGAAGGGAAGATAGACACCATAAAGAAGCACAAGCACTTGACAAACAGCTATTAGACTTGAAAGATGCCCTTATTCTTGCTGCTCAGGGAATGGACTTATTTTTCCCACGAAGAACATTCACAATACCTTATTTAGTAATATTTCAAGAAGCTTTTTTAGCATCTGGCATTGAGTGCAGTTGTTGCAATTCTCTGGCAGCATGCTCCACTGTGAAGCTAACACATTAGCATATTACAGAGATGAAAATAAGTTGAAGACTCATGAAATCTTCAATGCAAGGTGTAGCTCCTGTTATGTCCAGATCCATGGAGGATTCATGCTGTAATGCTATTCTTCTGCTTTCTACTCCTATGACTGAGAGCACAGGCACTTTTTCCTTTTTTTTAAGTTCAAAGGGTCATCATCTTCAACTACATTGCACATTTTGCAATGCATCACCAAGTGGAGGTAGTGATGTGAATCAAGTGATGTATGGGCACTGGTGTGGATTATAGGATTATGCAAGCCATAAGGACAGAAGCTGACTTGGATCAGATGTGCAGTATTTTATGAATCATTTTTAATGGCATGAGTAGAGCTGGATAGAGCCTAATAATAGACCTCGAACATTTTTCTATTTGAGTTTGCTACAAAAATTGCTATGCAACTGATCTTTAAGTGAAACAGTTTTCCTTAACAGTTTTTAAATACCATCCTGGATGGTGTTAACAAGGTCAATGCAGTGATCCAATAATTATTATCAACATTTCTTATCACAGGCTAAAATATCCTTTTCATAAAGGAGATGGATAAAATGGATTTTGGTTCATGCCATAATTTTTGGATGTTGTAAATTCTTTTTCTTTCAAAACTCTACATGAAATGTTTCCAAATACAGTAATGTGTTCTGGAGTTAAAAAGACAAGACATAGAAAGCCTAAGCTGCCTAAGCAAAATACTATGACAAATAAAATGAGAAGTGTGTAATCCTCCACAAAGTTCGCCAAAGGCTTTGCAGTTGCTGCCCATTTTTATGGCCAAGGTGCTCAATGCATACAGCAATAATCACAGAAGACCAAAAGAGAGGGTATGGCAGTAGTGATGCGAGAAAATGCATTTTTAAATAATCCTCAGTAAATGCCATGGTTATTGAACTCTTAATCAGCATTTAGACCGGTTTTAACACACTGCATATATTGCTGTCCATATCTGGGATGTGACGTAAAATCAGTGGACTGAACTATGATCTCATTGGCACTGGTGTAAATCCAGAGGAAATCATCAGACTATGTCATGGTCGTTTCCAGTTTTTCAAGGAGTAACCAAATAGAAATTGGTCCATGTTCCTTGATTCTCTCTTGCACTCCTTTGAATAGGAACTACTCATAAATAAATCAACAAGACCATCATGCCGGCTGCATCTTCTCCGCTTTTTAATAGGACCAAAAATAACACCACAACGTTTTTTCTCATGTACCTTCTCAGTAGACCACCTCTCAGTGTGAGAATTACAGAATATTGCCAGCCTCAAGGATCCTAGGAAAAATTAAACTGGTGGGTCTGAGAGCAGAGGAAATATGACTCTGAAATCTGGAGACATCTGCCACTCAAAGGAACGCCTGGGGGTGTGGGAAGTGACATGAAAGTATTTGATCATGGTCAGCTTGAAAGTAAGGAGTATGACAGAGAAAGATACAAAACGAGAAGAAACTCTCATTGGAGGCCTCAGAGGGCCAGGAACTGAGGTAAATGAAGATTTCAGTGGCCGAAGCAGGAACTATTGATCAGAATTACATAAACCAAGTCCTATCCTGGCCAAGCCCCATTTGTCTGCCTCCAAGTCTGCTGTCCAACTTGCACCTTGCTGCATTTTAGTATGACAGTGCATACAGAGAGAGCAGGCTGGGGATAGCTAAACACTCCCTCACCTCACCAGTGGTGAGGAACCTGATGTAAAGGTGGCTAATTTCTCTTGTGTCACACTAAACACTCAGCCTTAACTAGGCGTCTGTGGAGCAGACTCCCCATTGCCCTGCTGTGAGAGTGGACATGCAGTGGTGCCAAGGAAGAGTGTGGTGGGTAAGACACACAGCAGGAAACACAGTCCAGGTGTGAATCAGACCCTACAGAAACAGCATGACTGAGCAGCTGCAGGCAGATATGGACTTTTTTGGGATGAATTTCATGACCATGGATCTGCTCCACTGCCAGCAACAGCCTGGTAATGGCAAAGCAAAGATGCTGTTAAAGCCCAGACCTGGTTAGAAGAGCTTTGCATTCCTAAATGATTGAATTGAAAAGCAGAGCATAAGCCCCATAGGCAACAAGCCTGGCACAAGGTTTATTTTTACTGTGTGAATTCAAGCACTGAATGTCCTGAATTAATTCCAGAAGGGTTAACACTCTCACACCTCACAGCCTGGCTAGGCACCCGGTGCTGCGGGTACAGGCTGTGTCCTCATTTTCCTTATATTTCAGTTACCAAAACAGCCATGTCTTTCTAGCCTTTTTTAGCTCACCATTCTTTTGGAGCCTTCTTGAATTGTTGCTCCCATACTTCTTACTTCTCCTTCCCATTCCTTGTCTGTTCCTGTTCCTGTTCCTAGAAACTTTCCCTTCTCCACTGTGGCTGAGACCCACTGCCACCCAGCTCATGGCACTGACTGGGCCCCCAGCCTGCTGCAAGTGGGTCCGTGTGAGCTCACATGAACAATTTCTTCTTCCATTGTTCATCACTTGGTGGTTCACTTGGGGAAGCATTGCCCTGCACCAGCTTCAGAGACAGAGACATTGTTTGTGTTGCTCAGAGCAGAGCTAAGCAGCTGACAGACATGTGAGAAGCCATTGTACTGACAAGAGGCAGCACTGCTGGCAGCTTCCTGCTTATAAGCTTCCTGAAAGAGTTCAGAGAAAGTGGGAAATGTTAGTAGAAACAAAATATGTTTACTATAATCTGCTTTTAGCTTATCTTCTAAAAAATGTGCTCTTTAACCAAGACTCACTTTAAACAAGATCCCACTGCTGGGCAACCACAGTCACCTCTTCTCATGCAGCTTTTAAAACTTTTGCAAGATGGTAGGACGGACCATGTTGTATTTTATACTGGGTTTTCTTATGCTCCTTTCTGGTGAAAAAACTACAAGGCCACTACTGGAAAACTCTTTAAGTGTTACGACTTTTCCAAGACCTGCTGTCACAGTGTTCATTTTTTTCCAGTTAACACCACTTTGGCAAGTGAACAGATTAAGACAAGTCCTGCTGCCCTGTAGACACCCACATTTCTTCTTTCACCCATATATTTTCTCCAAAACGTTCCAGTTCTTTTTCTAAAATTGATTTTGCATCTCCAGCCTAGTCAGGGACTTTCAACAACTTCAATTTGAAGAGACAAGATGGTTGAAGGATGAAAGAAGTATTTCTTCAGGAACCAAGACAAAAACTGAAACAGCTGACTCAGGGGCACAGAGGAACTTCCTGGCAATGAAAAGCTTGAAAATGGGTACTCACTCTGTAGCTGTACCATAAAACATTTCCTTTGTTGGGAGAAACAATAAAGCATCACAACTATGAACTCATCATAGCATCAGTTTAAAATGTAAAAGTATGTCTTTTAAAGGAAAAAACACCTCATAAGCATCTTCTTTAACCCCTCACTAACCATGGGCACAGTTTGCATCTCATAAGTAAGCAAGAATTGACATTTCTGTAGTTCTACTGACAACCCACTACTCAGCAGTATAACCCCCTCTCAGCCACCACCACAGATCTGCAGCAAGCAGGCAAATTTATTCATTAGATTTATCCTATGTTTATTAACAGCCCAGCTCAGAAAAAGAGTCAGTGACAAAAACCATCTGGAATAAACATAATGGAAAACAAACAATGTAATATATTCCGTCACTCCAGCCTAATTGCACTGTTTGGTGCAAATGCATGTGACAATTTACAAGCCAAACTCTTATTAAAGGGAAAAATGAGCTGTGCAGGGAAGCACAAATCAAAGTAACTAATCAACATAGGCGACACATTCAGGGATTTAAGAGCCAAGGTACGGCAGTCTTTTATTCCTCTTTGTTTTCAATTTGGGATACCTGCTGTGATGTTGCAGTACATTATACGTTATGTATCTACTTATGCAACACTGGGGAGAAGCATGCCTCTGACTGTTGTCTAATTTTTCACCAGCTACAGCCTGTGACTTTTGTGTTTAAAAGTCCTACCCCATCACTTAAGCTGGGAGCAAGGCACACTGTCTGAGGCACCAGTTTTCTTTTAAGGCAACTCTCCTCTTTTAGCGTACAATAAAAATTTGGAATTAAGGATAAGGTTAGAAAAGGTTCAAGGTAGCTAAAAGCAATGCCAATTTGGTCTAAAACAAGTTCTTATTGAGTGAATTGGTCCAGCAAGAGAAAAAGGAAATTCCCTTCCATGCAAGAATCTGAACAACACATGGCTCCTGTCCACGACCTGTTTCAGTGTCAAAGCTGGAACTGACTCATTAGATGCATCTGGCGTCTCCAGGGAAGCAAGAGAAAACCCTGGCAGCAATAAAGAAAAGATGGTAAAAGCCATCTGAAGCAGAAATCAGCCAAACATCCTGTCTGCACTGGAGCATCATCTTCAAGAATGACATTAGGCACCAGTATGAAAACTGAGCCCTCAAAGACATAACAGTGCTACAATATGTAACACACTGTTTGTTTAGGGAAAGTACCCCCGTGACCTGGAAAATACCAGTTCAGAGCAACAGGGAAAAACATTAAGACCTCATTACAACAAGGGGCAACCATCTAGCATTACAGTGAAATCAATACGAGTAAATATGCCCACAGCCCTGACTGCAGAAATTTGGGTCATAAACGTAGCAAGATATGATTTATAAAATCCTGCACTGAACAATTTTCTTAGTGATGAGATGCTGAAGAAGGCTTTTTCAGTCTTTTTGTGAGAGAAAAAAAAAGAAAGCGAGGAAGGGCCTCACTGAGGGGAAAAGATGCAAAAAACCCATATGCTGCTTTATCTGCCACAAGGAAGGAGACCACAGCCATCATCATTCCATGTGCAGAGGTGCCTCTCTGGGCTTTCTTCCCTTATCTGCAAGGAGCCAGGATCCTTTCACATTTTGGAAATGGCCCTGTAGCTCACAAGAGATTATCTTGGGAACAACATTTATCGATGAGAAGCCATTTCATATTTCTCCCCAAACTGATATTTTTCTGGAATGGGGTCTAGAGCTCTGTTTCAGGGACCAGTAGGCCCTGAAACGTAGCTTTTTCTCAACCATAAGGTAGCCTTATTCTGAATAAGAAGGCTGACAATGTGCAAACTTTTGTCATAGCTCATGTCTATGAAAAATGTCCATATCTTAGTTTCTGCCCCTGCTGTTTTCAGAAAGAAATGGGTGAAGTCCCTTTCTCCTTGAAGATGTGGTATCATAGATATGTGCACAGAGGGGTGGTTCTTTATTTAAGAGACAAGGTGCAAAGTCAGAGAAATACACCCCTGAGAATTCTAAAGTTTCAGTACTTCAGAAAAGCTAAAAATTTTATTGCCGGCTAACTGTACATTCATCTATCTAGAGCACCATTACATCACCTTATTATCATGCAAATCAAGATGACATAGCTGTTGCTGACTAATTTCAAATATGACATTTGCAGCATAGATGCACTGTTGGGATGGTCTTTGGCAACACCTTCCAGGCATCTCTGCATGCTGTTGACATGAAACTGTATTTTTTTTCAACTGGGAAGATAATCATGAGATGACTCTTCCCCTCATACACTGAGTTCATGTCTATTCTTAAAAAATATTGTATTTGAATCACCTGTCAAACCCCACAGGTATTGTGTTAATTTATGTCTCTCATCTTGTAACTATTATCATTTAAGCAGAAGTCCCCAAAAGTTGTAGTTGTTTTTTCTCTCATTTCCACCCAAGTTACAGGAATTTAACTCATGTTCCAAAGTGGGTATAAATAAAAGAAGGATGACTCTACATTTGTAGGTTAAAAAATTCGAGGTGTATGTGGTACCTGGCAATAATTATAATAATGAAATATTTTAACTATCAGATAATATGGATTCTTACTCTCTTGTTCTATGACCACTGGTGGCCAGTCCGACTAGAGAACCTGAACATTTTCCTTCTTGAACAAGGAATGGTCATGAATACAGAGCATTTTCTCTAAGGAGAGGAACACAGCAGCCATGGTATGGTCAACACAACAGTCATATTAGTTTCCAAATCTTCATTTCCAAATCTGCCCACCTGGGATGCTCAGACATTCATTTTGTTGCTCTCTTGTACCCTGAAAAACTTTTGTAATCCTCCAGGATTCCCTTTTTCCTCTGAGGGAGGCGATTCAGGGGACATGCTGATGACTGTGCATGTAGGTGGGAGGTTGTCCATGCACTGAGGCAGTGATCTGGGCATGCCCTTGTTGTTGTGAAATGTCAGATGTGAAATTGAATTGGGTTCAATTCAATTTTTTGATTGTCACCAAAAAACTCTCAAACAGTCCCAGCGCTTCCTTTTGACTCCCTGCACTGTCACCTTTGCCCACATGCTCCACCACATACCATCAGTGCTCTCAAGGATCTGGACTTCCAGTAAGTTCCAAAATCAATTTGTAGTGAACACTGAAATTTTTCTCAGTGCTTTAAAAAGACTTCACAGGGACAAGGTAGCTGAGATACTGAGCTATCTCAAGGAACTATCTATCAACAGCCCCTCAAGGCATAAACTACTTGCTAGAGCATCAGCTGATAAACAAAACCAGAGATGACATTCAAAGAAAAAATTGGTTTACTTATCACTTGTTTTGCCTCAACATTACTTTAGAAAAAGCTGGATGCAGATCTTGCTTGAAAGTAATTACAGATTTCAGGAAATAACTTGAAAACCACAGAGGAAACCTTACAAATACAACAGAGTTAATTCTCTCTGGAATACGAATGCTGGCAGATTTCTCTCCCCTTCCTTCACTCTTCTCCCCAGCTACATTTAAGATATCAAGTTTATCATGTACTTCACAGAAGTTCAGAAATGGGCAGTCATGCAAAAATAAATTGCATGAACAAACATCAGTTGAGAACAAGGGATGATGGTATTTATTCCTGCAGATTCACAGCAAAAGTCCATGTTTCCATTGCAACCCTCCATTGCAGCAGCTCACTTAGAACAGCTTCCAGACTTGCTTTCCATCTGCAGACTGGGATGTCACTGCACTGCTTCCTTCCCTGCTGAGAGCTTTTCCACTACAGGCATCACAGTACTGGTGACTGCTCTCAGCTCTCCAGCTGTTCATCTGGGGATGTTTTGCTGCTTATGGTCCTTTGTGGTCAGTTTTGCTGATTATCTTGTACAACACTTAGACTGAGAGCTAGCTTTCTAGCAGGTTTGGAGGGGTTTTTTTTTACCTCTGAGCCTATGGGAAAGTTGCAGGCACACAGCACCGTGGAAAGGATTAAAAGCTGTTTTCTTTCCTTCTTTACAAAGAACCTGTTTATCTATGGGTAACCATGGATGGACACATATTTCCAGAATTCAGGAAAACTACCTTCAATTTACTGCATCTTCACAGATTTTAAGTAAGATCTTAGTTCTACAGTCACTGAGTCATGCCTCAGTCCTCAGGTCTGCAAGCCTGAGAGGTGGTATTTGGCAAAATAAATATGTATGTGCTGAAGAGATGTAGCACAGCAGTAAGGGATAGTAGAGCTTCACAGAGAGAAAAAGATCTTGAGATAGACACCAGAGAAATCTAAGTCTATCACACATCAGATTGTAACCTCTTTATATTGCAAGGATTTATTTGGGAGAGCCACTCTCTGAGTTAAGCTGCTGTCAAGTAGTAAAATACTGCCTGTGGTTTTTGAAGTATTTGAACATTTGCAATCCTTAAATAATTAGGTTTGTCAGAAAAAAAGACAGTCCATCAATCAGAAGCTTTCACAACTCCTTCTCATTTGTATGTAGATTCCTAAACCTGAAAACCTGATATTGTCAAAAAATATACTAAAATAGAACACCTCAATAATTTTCCGTATTTGTGGTTTGGTTGTTTTTGTTTATGTTTTTGTTTTTTGGTTTTGGTTTTGGTTTTGTTTTGTTTTGTTTTGTTTTGTTTTGTTTTGTTTTGTTTTGTTTTTTAAACTCTACAATATTGGATAGAAAAGAGATCTTAAAACTTTCAAAGTGGAACTGAAGGAAATGTTGTCTTTTGTCAAGCTGCTGGTTTTGTCAGTCTACTGTGTTTTGGGTAATGACCAGTCCCAGAAGATGCCTGGGTGTGGAATCCACTAGGAAATGCATAGCATTAGGCAGTAATTAAATGCAAGCCAGTAATTAAAGCATCCCTTAGCCTTGGGCATCAGATTTCAAGGGTCTTCATGCTTTGCTTACACGTGGGTGACTTCACATTTACCTGCAGAGATGGGGATTAGCCACTGAAATCCAAACACGTGGACACTTGGGTTCACCAGCTGTGCAGGGGCATTCTGTCTCCATTAGGCCCCTTCTCCTTCCCTTCTCTACTCCACAAAGGCTGAACAGCAACCATGGTGCTATGGAGTAAGGAGAGACTGATTTGAGGAAAATCTGTATTCTGGAAGAGCCTGGCATTAGGAGATTCTGTATCTTGAAGAAGTGAGAAAGGAAAAGGTTTCAAGAAGAATTGGAGAAGCAGGGAAAACAGAGAGGGAAAGAGCACGTCCTGCATCACCACTGAGATCTTCTAGCATCCCCCTCAGCACCAGGAATCCTTCAACAGCCCCATTCCTTCTCAAAGATGGAGGTGAAAGCTCCAAAGCTTGGTTGAAATGAGGCATTTCTGTTTTTCCAAGTCAGGCTGGCGCACTAGGTGTAAGCACTGATAACATCTCCTTTGTCATTATCATTAATAAGACCTTTGACAATATGTCCAATAATCCATTCTTAAGATCAACTAAGTAAAGTTTAAACAGTCACAGATTGTCTCAGTTGATTTCTTTAAAAAACAAACCCTTCTGGACTGAAAATCAGGCAGAAAGGGAGAAAAGAACTTTTTAGAGCAGTAAATTATTATCCAATAGCAAACCATTTGGATGAAATATGTTTGTATGATTTCTTTTGTTTGAAAGAAAATGAGTTATTTTCTTATTTCAGATCTCTTCTTTCCATTTGAGTTCCCAAATTTATTCTTGATTTAAGATCTTATGTTCTTAGATTCTCCACTCATCAAATTTCATAGCTGTACCTCCTTACAATGGAAGTTTAGAGTAAGAAAGATCAAAAGATTTTGTTCAGTTGTTTCCATAGGCACTGCATTATTTCCTCTGGGAAATTGTGCAAGAGGAAGATTTCAGTATGCTCACAGGATACAACAGAGTGAAAATGCAATTCACAACTGAGGCAGCTCCTTTGGCTCTTTTTGTTGCTTGTTCTCTTTGAGCTCATATCAGATTAGAGCATTTCACAGTTTGTTTCAAGCTTGAAAACACAAGCTGAATAATTAGAAGAAAATATCTCATAACAAATAATCCTGAAAAGTATGTGGTTTATTGGTTTGTGAGCTAGGAAGTGACATCAAGCATCCAGACGTGGATACTTTTCATTTAGTACATCAGTTCTGCATAGTAAGGCAGAGTGCATTCCTCACTATAAAATATAGGCAAAGTATTTAAAGATGTTCAAATTCAAAGCCAGAATCATCTGCTTATCGCTGCCATCTGTTGCTTCAAAGCAAAGGACTCTATGAAAGGTTCAGAAAGCTTTAGAACTCAAAAGATGCATTTGCCAAGAGAACACATGAATATACATAAATTCAAAAACTATAATAAACTGCTGTTTTCTCCCTGGAATGTGGTTGCAGCAGTTAGGTATAAGACAGTTTTGTATTGCAAAGAAAACAGCTCCTTCCTATCTCTGTGCTGAAAATTAAACTTTTTCACATTCTCCAGTCTTGAAAAGCAACATCTTCTTCTTCCACAATTGGAGAAGTTTGATTTTCACACCAGCCCCCTCTGACTTGCTTCTGCCAGTGCACCTTCAAGATATGATCCTCATTACCCTGAAAACTTCTTTCTGCAGAGCCTTCCCCTGTCCTTGCTCAGGGAGGTGACTCCCCAGCGTCCCTGGAAGCAGCAATCTGCATCTCCCAGCCCTGCATCTCTATTCATTTCCTTGCTATTTTGGCACCCAGGTCTGACTGCCTGGCCAACAGCAAGGAATAGCCTTCAAAGAATCGTGGGCATCTCCCTTAATGGCCAGTGCCCCTCTCCCCATGCAGATCCTGCATTGCCATGGAAATGAAGGGCAAGAGGAGGGCTGGGAGATGTGGTGATGTATTTAGGGCAGCATCCATGTTCCCCCGAGCATGTGACACAAGAGGTGATTGCGGTGGCATATCTGCAATAAATAAAGTTGGCTTGGGTACCTGTGGGTATGTGACAGGGTTGAAGGGCTGGAGGGAAGGGTTGGAGGGTAGAGTTTGCAACTGTGAGGGTTAGAGGGCAGAGTTTGCACCTTTCAGACATGTGGGCCTGGAGAAAAGGGCCTATTAAAAGTTCTTGGGAACTGGGAAAAAGTGTGAGCCAAATAGAATATGCAAAGTCATGGGGATCAGATGCTTTTTTGGATAAGGAATGCAAGGGAACTAGAGACTCTCTGAACAGAAAGACACTGAGAATTCTGAGTGCATGAAATTTCTCTCAGGGTAGTACTGCCTGTATCTAGTCAGTGAATCTAATATAGCTTCCATTTGTTTATCACTAGGTCTACATTTTGGCAGCAATCAAAATGGCAGGGAGGACTTCATGGACAAGAAGAGAAATTTCAACAGCTTTCTGCCAAGCCTATTGATGCCAAAAAGTATATGAACTACATAGAAAACAAGGAAATATTTCATGATTTTAAGTTACATTGTGAAGCTCAGAGAAAGGTGATCCATCACCTGCCATAAGCTCCAGATAACCATAAAGTGACAAATTTAAATCTGATCATGAACATAAAGCTACATTTTATAAAACAATCAAAATATGTCTTCTGTTATTTAATATTCCTCTTAATCACTTAATCTGTGACTTCTTAAACCTCATTATAAAGCACATAAGATCTCAAAAGACCACAAGTTCAACATGAGGGTTACACACCACTTTTGGGTTCACTGACAACACTTTATAAACTACTTTTATTTCCCTGCCAGCTTTCATTGTCCTTGAAATCAAAGAAATCAGAGAAATCAGAAAGGTCTCTGTGCCGATCACAACCAGAGAGCAGAAATGGTCAGCGATCAGAAAAGCAAACAGAGCCTGCCTGAGGCGCTACACATTCCGCTCTTTACAAGACTCACAAGCAAAACAAGGTAAGATATTTAATTACTGTGCTGGAATACGTGCATTATCCAAAGGCACAGCAGGATAGCAATGTTACTAGTATTAGGAAATTCATCTAAAATTTAGATTATCTCAGAGTTTTTTATGAGGCAAGAGAATATACAAAGTTTGCTTCAGCAAAATAAAGCCCTTTACTTACATGGCTTGCAAAAGTTTGCAGCAGCTGGAGCCTCTGGCTTGGACTTTGTGCAAATATTGTCCCTTGTTGAAAGCCTCCTAACTCTGACGCTGGAGACAGCACATAGCTCACCAGTGTTTTGGATTGATAAATCCTTTAAAAATGCTGTCAGATGTTTCTTTATCTGTGGTGCGCACTGACTGTAGACTGCAAAGCAGAAAGCCTGTCTGGTGCTGTGAGGAAAGAGGTCCCTCTCTGCTGAATCCAAAGAAAAAGAGTCCTTGACCTCAACAACTAGAATAAATCTACTGTATCTGCTGGCTCTTTTCTGAATGCATACTTGAGCAGTAACATAAGAGTGAGCAACAGGAGTGCAGGAGCTGTGGCATGTGTGCTCCGCACTGGGAGGGCACGAGAGCAATGCTGCTCTCACAGGCACAGCAAAACACAACGCTTCTTTTTAGCTTTTAATTTGTTCACGTATTTTAAAAATAAAACAAAGATGACAGGCTTCTCTATTTCACTCCATGGCTCCCAAGTGGCAGCACTCTCAAGCTCTGTCCCCTGTGCTGAGGGTCCTTGTGTTCCAGATGAGGTTGCTGCTGGCTTTCTATTTCAAACCTCGATTTTATGAGAATCATTCTGTATTCCAGCCAGAAAATGTAAACCATACTGAAGTTTAGCATTTTGGATATAGTAAATGCAATGAATTGCCTGAAAGCAAAATGAGTGGTTTTCAGATTTTCTTTCTCCTTCAAGAGAAAGATCTGTTTACTACTTTCTTTTCTCTCTTGACTTTTGTCTACCCAAACTTACTAAACTTCATAAAAACAAGCATCGCTTTTGCAACAAGACCTTGGTAGAACAAATAATGGGATGAAAAAAGCAAAAAGGTATTGTAGCTGAAAATAGGTAAGTGTAATTTTTCAGGAAAAAAAATTCCCTGCTCCATTTTAAAATTACATCTTCGAGACTAAAGACAATAGTTTAAACATAGTCATATAATTCTCAGGCAATAAGGACAGAGGTTTTATGAAGAATATGAAAAAAAGCCATATTAAAGGAACAGCAAAGATAAGAAAGGAAATCAAAGTCCTCATTCGTTCCATTATATTCAATTGCAAAAGAAGGAAAAAGAGAAATAAGCTTACAGTCCTGAATCAAACTTTAAAATATTGTAAATTCAATTTTTATGGCTTTATGAAACGTAAAGATAAAAGAAACAAACAAAAAAGCCCTCAAAACTTTTAACAAGCATTTCTAGCTTAACGAAATAATAGTTTTTAATGAGGAATGATCAAATGATCTCTTTTGTTATTCTCTTGTGTGAACAATGGACTTGAAAAAATTCCCTACATATTTTATATGTGTGTTATCAATGTTTTTCTTGAAATTGAAGACTTGGGTTCAGCTTTTATTGTTGCTTTTTTTTTTGCAGCTTTATTAAGACACTAAAACACAAGTATAACTTTGAAGTTGTTTATTAGTAATTAAATTGTCTTTCTGCATTGTAGCTGACTAGTAGCAGTGATATATTTTGTTGAATGAGAGAGACCTGAGTTTCAGTTTAGTTTCCATTTATATCCATTTCCTTTGTCGGATACTGAAACAATAAGTCTAAAATAAATTAATTTTGGCTCCTTTCAGCTCTTCCTGTTGTTTTCACTTTTCCTTTCTCCACTAACAGTTTCAAAATATGAGGCACTAACAAACCACGTATCTTGAACTTCAAATTAATTGCCTTTTATTTTGTTTTGAATTTAAGTACATGTTTGAAATCTATTGCTTTACTGCTCAGCCATACTGAGGTGAGCCTGTTGTCAGCTGCCGTGCTGGATCTCTTCCCCTGCTGCTAAACCATCAGCAAGGACGCGTTTTCTCCCTCTCTCCCAGCACATCTATTTTTAGAAAAGAGCTGGCATTTTTGACTTTGAAATTTTTTTTATGATGTTGGAGACCTTGTGACCTGGTGTGTAGGAGCAAGGCTTGGCACAGAGACTGCTCGCACACGCCCAGTTTGCAGGCAGCAGTCCTGTGAGTGGGGCGTATCGGAATCCTGCCCAGCTTGCTGTCCATAACTACAAGAGGCTAAACTCCAAAAAACTGCCTGGGACCTATGACCTGCTGCTCTGTGAAGTGTTTTGGGACAAGCAGGATGTATACCTGACTTCTGAGGGCTGAACAGAGTTGAATTCAGTAGGGAAATTTAAACCACAGTACTAATTTGAGTGCCATTTAATTAATCCCAGGCAGGACTTGGTTTCTGCCCCAGGGATTTGGCTTTTGACTAAGGAAGCAACAAGCCATTGGGCAGTGCACTTGCAGCCCCCAGGAATGGATGATGTCATTTATCCCCAGCCCACGTGAGCCTCACCACAACTGTGTAAGCACTGCAAGCCTCGGGGTGCTTCATTTTACTGTGGCCCTGTGCAATGTTGCCTCACAACTGGAGGCAGCTGGTCACTGCAAATGTCATTTGCCTTACTGGATATTATTGTCTATGCCTTCACAGATGTTCATGTAGAGTTAAGAAAACAGTTCCCAACATAAGGGTCACGTTATAACTGCAATTGTGAATGTGAACATGGAAGCCTGGCCAGGACCCCACGAGCTGTAACAAAGATAGAAAAGTACGAGACTTGTTGGGTGAAGTCTGTGTCATCAACCACGTCAAAAATGTAAGAATATTTTTTCTTTCTTTTTTTGTCCCCCCCTGAGGAAGTGTAGATCCTTATATACAAATTAATGTCTTATGTTTCTCAGTTATCCTCCCACCCAAGAGATTGGTTGGGCTGTGCTGTCTGCAGACTGGGAGTGCTGCTGTGCTGGCATGGCACTATAGTTATATCTGAGACCCTGAGAAAGTAGGTCCCCAGCTGTGATGTGACACAGTCTATTAAACTGCTTTGATCAGACTTTGGAAATTGTCTAATTTTACTTAGTGCTTTAAAAAAATCCCAACAATATATATATCCCAATAGCTATTATTTCCAGTGTCAGTGCACAGGGCTTTTATAAAGCCCACACTTTATTACTTCATGAGAGATGCCACATAGAGAGTCCATAGGAACCACAAGGCTTAATTTTGCTATTTCATTTAAAGGCTGAGCAAGAAGGACTGAAACACTGATGCAGTGGTGATGTAAGATGAAATGGCAGGTAAATGTGAACTAGAGAGCATATTCCCCAACATGGCAAACTTTCATTACCTTTAGGTAGTTAATCTGTAGATGAACCTGCCATTGCTTGGCTCCACGGAGGCCCAGTTCTACTTAAAGCCACCTATACTATTTCTAGGATGAGCCTGGGGCCACAAGTACCAAACTGCTTTTGGAGGCATCAAGCTGCCCTGAATTGGTTCAGCCCATGGCTTGATCAGTCCCTAATGGAGGCAGGCTGTGTCCTGAAGGACTACTCTGGCTGTGTGCACTCTGGTCTCCAGGAGTCCAAGAGGATGCATTGGCAGAGATGCAGCATTAGAACAGAGTCACAGGCGTAATTTGGGATGGAAGGGACGTTTTGAGTTCATCTCATCCAACATCTGCTTAAAGCAAGTCTAATGGGCTGGCAGCTACCTCTTCAGAGATCACTCTATTATTCAGAGGTTTCCACTCCACACAGCACACCTTTCCTTCCATACAGACCCCCATTACCTCCAAGAGCAAGATGACTCCATGATTAAGATCCAGAGGGATTTTTCATCTTTTATCCCAGGTAATTACAAACTTGTTGTTATTACCATAGCTGATCACCCAGTCATTTGATTATGCTTATTTGGCATGGAAGTCAAAACATTGTATCTCATTTTACAGATGCGGACCTAGCGCACAAGGATGATATTTGCCAGATATTTGCCAATCTGTGCAGAGTAAGAAACTGAGTGGTCATCTCTTAGGGCTGTCAGCTCTCTGTGCATTCCTGCTATTAGTTATTTATAGCCACCTTGCTATTACAGATCATTTTTTGAAGCAAGGGGCAAAGTAACACGGCACTTATGAGATGCCAGCTATGTAACGGGTTCCAGTGCTGAGGCTAAAAGTGGGGGAAAATGAAAAAGTGCTCACACTGCTGCTGTACATGTGGTAGGCAGCTGTACTAGGAATCATCAAAAGAATGATTCTCCTTAAAAAACAGCTCTTCTGACAGTCTAAAATGAGATCCAAATTTAAAAGAGCTGGTTCTGGAAATGAGGAAAGGTCCCCATAGTCTTTACTGCTGTCAGTGAGAATTCATATCATAATGATCAAAAACAGTATAAACGTGAGTATTGCTGTAACTTGTTTAAATTGAAGGCCTGGAAAAATATACTTAAGACAGCTGCAGTCAATTTTAATTTTGAAGCGCAGTTCATACATAAGGAGGGCTTGGGAAGAATTGAAAGGCAAGATAGTATTTTCTTGAAAGACAAGCGTGTTTATATTTAAACGGGTAGCTCACAAGCAGGGCCCTCACACTTTGATCTCACATCTAGGTTTTGGTGAGTAATGCTATTTTATACATGGTCCCACCATGGTTATATACATATATATATGTGTGTATATATGTAAGTATATATATATATGGCATGTAGCTGGGAAATGATGTATCACTTCCATGAAAAAAAAAAAATATGGGCCACAGATATATACTAGACTAGTTCTGCTTCCTGGAGGGATCCAGGTAAGCTCCTTTGCAACCCTTATGGGGATGTCCCGTATTGCCAGCCCCCATTCTAGACACTCTGCTGCACACCTGCTCAGGCCTGCTGAGCCAGCCAAATTGGGATTGCAGCAATTTCTCACTTGAGGCAAGATGCTGATGACACTAACTCATGTGGTCTCAGCTGGTGGAGGGACTAGGCAAAAATGGGCAAGGACTCAGGATCTGCAAATTCACGTTAATGCTTCAAACTGCATATTGAAAAAGGAAGAATTCTGAGTTTTTAGTTTGTAATTTATTTTAATATCTCATTAAAATGTAAAAGGCAAATCTCCTTTTTAAACCTGTAATGTGTAATATCTTGCCCATATAATTTCTGTCTTGAAATCTGAACAGCCAGTTCTTGAGCTGATATACACCAGTACTGCTGCACTGATTGCAAAGGCAGCATAATCAGTTTGCAGCAGCAGAAGTTGAAATTCTGGCTCAAAACTGTGTGAAAGTATATATATTCCCTTTCTGGTCACATTGGTGCCACTGGAAATGACTCAGGATCTGACAGCCATCATGGCTTTATATCCACATCAAAGCTTATCCTTAGGCCTTGTACCATACCCCAGGGGGGTTGGACGTTTGTTTTTGAATGCTTCACTGAGCTGTATAATTTAGGAACATCAACAACGTATAACATTAAAACACATCAAAAGAAACTCTCACGCTCAGATACAAATGTCCTGAGCCTGCACCCATGTGATCTTCCATTTGAGGGTCAGAAAGGATTTTTTATTAAATTGGCTTTCCTCTCAAAGGTCAGACAACATGGATGAATCCCAGAGATGCTTTAAGGCAAGAACATTCACTCTCTTCCATTGTGGGATGTATCTTCAGCAAAAAGCAAAACCTGTTTCAAGTACTGCTATTCCATCAGAGGTAGGAAGGCAAAATAAACTCCCCAGGAATTAGAGAGAAGGCTTTCTATCAGTAGCTTGTGTCATTTTCCTATCAAAAATCTGCTGCTTGTGTTGTGTACCTTGAACATGATTGCAAAACATTATGTTTAATCATCTGACAGTTCAAGAAAATGATCCTTTATGCAAAGATCGTCTCCCATAAGTTAAATCTATATCCCTTTCTTCTCTATAACCTTGGAAAAAACAAGCAGAAATAAAAATTAAGGCCCCAGAATATCATGTACAAGATATATCTGGAAATTTGAAACAACTTTGGTCATTCAAATTCGTCACTTTTCATCAGGTCTGGAGTGAGGCTGAGGCTATTTCAGACCAAGCTATCGAAAACATCAAAGTAAAATGTTCTTTTCTTGCAATGAGCTGCAATTAGTTTTCTTCCTGTAAGCACAAAACTTTCAGACATGAGGATATCTCTGACCATCTCTTATGGGTACAGAATCAGGAAAGGCACCTCTTTAACTAGGTGGAGAAGCCACTTGCAGTGTATATTCCTGCACCAAGTATTTTCTATTTGTGGACGCCCAGCTGCTTCAACAACTGCTTCAACTGCTGGTTGGGGTTTCCTTTCCCCCTCACCTTTCCCAGGCACACAATGTTTATGCTGTTTAAGATCTTTTTAAGGCTACTGCATTGCTATTACTTCACTGCTGCTGTGCATGGCAGACGTGCTGTGGCTGAGTGCCAGCTGCTTGGAGAAGAGCCCTTTTTCATGAACAACGACACAAGTTATGAGCAGTAGGAACTGGTGGTCTGAAGTGGGTGTCAGCAGAAGCAGAACATGTATATTGGTTGTAGGAATAGGGTGTGTATATTGTTTGTACCTGGATGGATCAATAGCTGTGCATGTGCTGAAATAACAGATGATCAGAGCTTGGCCATGACCAACTGGATTGATAAATGTAGGGAAACCCGATAATTTTCTCAGTCTAATCTGAAATGGGCTTGAATTCAGGACTCTTCCCATCAGGGCCTTCAGCCATGTTGTGGAGTGAAGATGCAGTTTCAGTGCAAGCCCTGAGCACAGTCCCCACTGCCAGGGGCTCCCAGCACAGGCTGCTCTGGTGCCAGGCTGCCCTCCAGCCATCACTACCAGGCGGCCAAGGGGAAATAACACTCCCAAAAGCAAGAAGGGGTATGCTAGGGTTGCTGCTGAGCCCTGCCTCTGGCACCTGTACCACAGAGGGCTCCGACATCTGTTACACCCAAATAATGTTCTGAAGGGCTAAATAGATAAATATTGGAGTTGTTGACAAAAGGGAACAGTGCCAGATGCTTTTGGCCAGCAGAACAGGAATGCATCCCATTGCCTCAGGTTGAAAAGGCCTTGGATGTTTAGGACTTGCAAAAATTAGAGGGAGGAAGCATTAGTAACAATATCTGATACAGATTTGCCTCATTCATAGACAAATTAACCTTAATCATCCAATTTATAAATCAGCTTTAAGTGAAAGGGCCCCCCCTCACCCCTCACTGCTGCATATTTGGTGGATTAAGTTGTTTGGTTTTAGTGATAAATTAGAAACATCTGCTTCCTCTGACAGCCTGGAATGGAGGCGTGCACAGGAACATGGTTGGGCTGCTCTGATGGGGGGATTCCGTGCCAGGGCATGGTCCTGCCCAGCTCAGCCACGGGGTCTGAAAGGATCAGGCTGTCTCCCCTCTGCACTGGGACTCAGCAGGGCAGGGGAGGCACACAGCTGCTCCTGGGCTCGCTCAGGATGGTTCCTGGGGGGGTCGGAGCAGTGGTGAGCATCTCCAGCAGTCTGCTCTTGGCAGAGCCTTCCTTTTAAGGGTGTCTTGGCAGTTCTTCCATGAAAACAAAATTGTTTCTGCTATGGGATCATCAAGTCTTAATGATGAGGAATCCAAAGCTCATGCCAGAGTCGATGCAGAGGCTGCTCAAGCATAAGCACTGATGGCAGTGAGTGTCCTGGCCATCACTTCTGATGAAGAAAATGGTCCTGACTAAGGAATGGAGAGTTTTTACAACCCTGGCCTATCCTTGTAGAGGTGATACAACTTCCTGATTGCTGAGTCAGGTTGGAAATGGCCAAGAGACACATCTCACCCAAGTCCTTCACATGGGCATTTAACTTGTTCAGGAGGTATGAAAACAATCCTCCTGGCTACAAGCCCTTATCTGCAGGAGGGGAAATCTAGGGCTAAATCCTGCCAGATACAGCAATCTAAATATGCCCTGGGCACCCCTGGAGCTGCACCCACAGCAGACCTGATCTGTGCACGTCCTTGTGTCGCACACACAAAAGGAACTGTGAGGACTGATTTGACCTCAGTTGTGACCGGACTCTCACTACAGGGATTTAATACATGCCCTGTTGGGCTGCAGAAACAGATGTTTTATACACACCATTCAGACAATTTTTTCCCAGCCTTTGGCAATCAAAAGTCTCAGACAGAAGCCCTGACTCTCAAGGACAGAGCATGTCTGCAGAAAGGGGGAATACAAATAATCGGTGATTCCTAATAGCTCCTGTTCCCAAGGTGCCCTTTTATTTTTCATGGATATTTTCTCCTGGTGAGTTTAAGGATTACCTGCATTTAATAAAAAAATTTGTATGTTCTGTTAGATCTGTCAGAGTCAGACACTTCAGGCAGGTTCAGAGCAGGCTCTCAGACCTGTAGGCTGTACAGAACACGTCCTACAATTTAGGCACCTCCTGGTAGTGCAGGAGGCACTGTTCAGGTGTGACACAGTGCAAAGTGATATATTTCTGTCTGAGAAGTCCCATGAACAGGAATTTTGAATCAGGACTGAGATGTGTGGTCTGGAGATGGAGATGGCATGGAGATGTGGCATGGAGATAGCCAGCCTAGGCAATTCTGCAGAGGAAATTCTCAATTCTCCTTAAAAAGCTGAAGGCAGTCTCCAATGTAGCTTCCAAAACCCCAGTTCAGTGTAAAGCTGTGTAACTCATCTGTAAATCTTAAAATACAGAGAAATATGGCCCCTTCTCTAGAGAATCAAATAATATTCTCTGCACAGCCATGGATCCTCTGTTGAGGCTATGCAGCACAGCCCCTCTGAGACCCCAGAGGCCAACCCTGGACAGGGAGTACCCACTCCCTCTGGGGGTGCAGGAAGGAGGGGAGAGGGAATAGGACAACCTATTTCACGTTACCCAGGGCTACTGGTCCTGCTCATTCAGCCTAAACTGTTTCCATCTGTCTGTTTATTCATGTTACTCAAACTTTGCGTTCCCATGTGGGACTTTCAGACACATGGAGAAATTAATGATGACGAAGTGGAGTCAGTAAAGGGAACTTTTTTCTTTATTTTCCTTTCCCTTTACCCAAGGTAGGGAAAGAAATGAAAATTCTCTTCTTCCAGGAGAGGAGCAGGAGCTGTGATCCAGACACCAGGCCTTTATGCAAGCTGTTTTTCTGGAGCGTAGGCCATCCTATTCCCACTCCCAAAACTGCTGCCTCTCCCTGGAGTAGTTTCTTGCTGCCCCACATCAAAACTGGTGCTCAGAGGTCATCTGCAGATACGTATCACCACTTTCTAGCAGGAATATCTGCACTGCATGGCACAAACAATAGCTCAAGGGAGGCCAAAGCAGCCTTCATCTTCCCACTGGGGAACCAGCTGTCCAGAAGCTGGAGCCTACCTTCCCAGGTCATTTGAGCTACAGGATGGCCCATCAACCACTGTAATATTGGGAAGAATGGCTGGCCCCCTCAGGAACCTCCTGTGAGGAAGTCGTAAAGCGGTTCACCGGGGGTAAACACACAGGAGAATGGAAGGCCTGTGAGAAGGAGGCTACCAGGAGTGTAATTCACAGCAGGAGATAAGCCAAGATGTGTGGGACTGCGTGGGTTGTGAATGCAGGGCTATGATCTCAGGTTTAAGGGCCAAAAAAGGACAGTCTCTGGAAGATAACTTTCAGAACACGTCTGTACAGAGCTGGAACTTACAGAAACTCAAAAAAACCAATTACTCTGTAAAATAAATACCAACATGGTGTCTAGAACAGGGAATGGATGCAAAGAATAATCTACATGCTTCTCTGCGTTTCCATTGTTTAGTGACAGCGAAAAAGGATTGGAAACAGCAGTCTGGGCTGTGTTGGGGAAGTAGGTTCTATCCCCAGGTGCATTGAGAGGCAGCAGACTGGCGCTGTGCAGGAACATCAGTGCAGGCCTAGCAAGGCTGGCATAACATCAAGTTTTTATAGACTCCTGAAAAGGAAAAAGACTTTTGGTCTTGAGTTGTAACTGTTAGTGAGAATAGCAGATGTATGTTCCAGCACCAGGAGAGTCCCCCTCCAAGAAGAGGGAGAGTTTTCCTGGACAAATCCAGAAAAAAATCAAATTTCTCAATTTTTTTCCAAGGGGTAACAAACCCAAGGGAGGTCTCTCTCTCAGCAGCTCACAAATCACTTTCCCCTGTGCTGCAGTGATGGGACTCCTACGCTGGCCTGAGTTCAGTCATGAGGCCCATCAGACCAGTGGGAAGAGGTGGGGTGAGCAGGCTGGACACTCATCTCTTCAGCTCTGCCCTTCCAGCTCTCCTTGGGTTTATAGCAATGTCACTCCCTGTTTTTATTGAACATGTTTTAAACTACATTTCAGGTCCCACCTCAGCTGTTAATGCTCTCCCCACTCTCATTTTTTCCTGAAAGAAAAATATCTTTATTGAAGAATGTAGGAACAAAAAAAAAAAAAAAAGAGAGAGAGAAATAAAACATAGTGAATGAATTACAATACATCCAAAAAACCCATTCCCTTAACAAAACAGTTCCTTTCCTTAAGCCTTCCTTATCCCTTCCCTTAACTTTAACCTTGGACTCCTGCCAAGGAGATGTTCCTGTTTGTTGCAGGATGTCTGATTTTGGGTTTGGGGTCTCTCCAAAAGAGAAGGGGAGAATGTGAGTTGAAAATAGGATGGGTGGCCTGATGGTATCCAAATATAATCAACTATCTCCATTAAATTTTTGAGATTTGGCCTCCACTTCTGTAGGCTGCCTCCCATTTGGGTCTGAGAGACGTGATACTCACATGGATGAGGAAGACAAATACAGTAGATAGACTGGAGATGAGCCAATACATTTAAGCCAGCACAGCATATGGACTATCACATTTCTCAGCCTAGGAATGATTGCTCCCCACAGATTTCTTCTAGGTTTGCCCAAAGTAAGTGAAACATCCCAGCCAGTGAGACTTTTCCCTTCTTTCCCTCTGGATTATTTTACAACTGTATATCTCTCACTGCCAGGATCTGTTTTCCCATTATTCATAGCCTATTCTTCCCCTTTAAAAGTGGTCTTCATTATCCTCTGTGATAAGAATTAATTTTGTGCAAAACAGTTCTGTTCTTCCCAGCACCTAAACCTCACAGAAATGTGTAGACTCTTTGGTCATACGACCCTATCCCTGCTCTAAGTTTTAGTGAAACTGCAAAGTATTTTTGAAGACTTGAATCAGGTGCTTTGCTCTTCTGCTCTCATCACTTTGGGCTCTCCGATCTGCATCCAGCATCAGGTTAGTCTTGAGGGCAGACAGCCAAGAACAGTTTCACACTGCTTTTCCGAAAATAAAAACAGAATCCTAATTCATGAAGAACATGAACTGTTAAATTCAGCTTTGGGAAATCAGAGTAATCTGGATTCCTTCTTCAGCCCAACAGAGAAATGCAGAGAGGTGATGTGCACCTTTTCCTTTAGAGAGACTGGGAGCAGAAAGAAATACCCTTTGCTGACAGTTGCAGACTGATATCTGTAACAAAAATATAAATCTGCCCAGTGGTTATCTCATTTGTGACCTTTATTTTCCAGATAAGACCATGAAGATGAGCCTGAAAACACTCTAGATTTCTCTGCCAAGGCAATCACATAATCACTTTGCTGTCCTTTTGACTAACAGAGAATCCACTTCAGCAGTGAAAATGGAGTTTGACCTGTCTTGTAACTGTGACAAGCAACATCTCTGAATCAGAAACACTTTTTTAATGACCATTATTTGTGTAAAAGGTTGAAGCCTTAGGATTTTTGCTTCCCTGTGAGGTTAAGTTTTTCTGGCAAATCTAAATTTTAGTTTCATCATTTGCAATGTGATCCTTTGGTAACAGAGATGCTATTTGACCATGCAATGACAGGATATGTAACGTTCATCCAGCATCTGTTTAAGGACTCTGAAAATCAGGCTTACGAGTGCACGGCATAGACATGTGAATGGGCATGTCACAGACAATTAAGGATATAAGTTAGCTATGTGAATAGGACAGAAGAACTTCTCCTGCAGGCACTCAAACCCAGCCCTCAGAAATGTGGATTTCCATCTACCTCCTCACCTTGCCACTGTGACTGAAGCATGGATAAGTGCAGCAGTGAAGTGTGGAGATGACGAAGGGGATGAAGTAACAAAACATTGCCTTTTTTGTTTGCATCCTTCCCTGTCATTGCTACTGAGCCAGAAGCAGTCCCTTTGGCTGAGATATTCCATTTCAGAAACCCTCCTGTGTCCAATATCAATAAATAAGATGGAGCAGCCTTTACCAGCATTACTCCCACCTACTCATCAGATTGGTGGGGTATTGTAGAGAAAAGACAAGGAATAGGCAAGCAGTGAGAGAGTCAATACACTTCCCAATCCCTAGACCATGTGATCCTCACCCAGGAGACACCTGATGGAGATGTTCCTAGCCCCACCTGTCCAGATTTCAGCAAGGATGGTGATGGTGAGCTTACCATTTGGCACAAACTTAACACAGGGGCTTCAAAGTCAACAGGATTTTAGCATTTCTTCCTTGACAGTGGGCAGCCCCGTCAGCTCCTCCATTTCCAGTTTTGCTTTCCTGAGCTCTTTTCCCTGCCCTCCCTGCTCTGTGTTTCTCTACTCTTAAATACATTTCTCACAGTGTGATCTGTGGGAACACAGCATTAGGGGCATTGACAGCCCTCCATTCTCAGCAGGGTAAATTTGCTCCAGTATCACAGCTGAAGTTGTCCCAAGTCAGGGAAAACAGGGGACGGGCACTACAGGAAGAGATTTTCTCCTTAAACACAGCATGCTATAGAACACAATAGCTGTGTGATTTCTAAAGCAGGTTCCTGTTATTGAATTTCCATAGCTTGTACAGCTCCAAGGGCTGTGGGTAATGCTGTGCTCACACCCATATTTTCCTAAAACTTCACCCTGAAAAGCTTCATCATTTCCTTGAAAAGGAGTGAGTTAGAGGAATTAGCCCCCCTGTGACTATCAGGTTTTGGGCAGCAGGCAATGCTTGCCTCAGCCTCGCCTGGGTAACAGTAACCAGAGACCCAGCGGAAAAAAGGGAGCTTGAAACTGCTAATCCACTTACACTCTCACCTCCCCAGACCAAGGTTGTGATTAATCACTTACACTCAGCATTTCATTTGCATTTAACAACACACAGTCTCTCGCCTGCCTACTCTTAAGCACAAAGCACACTGCTGGTAGCAGTGGAAACACAACAAGTAAAATGACCTGGGAAAAAACCCAACCAAGCAGAAGAAACACAGCAGCAAAATAACAAATGGATATATTTGTGAGAGTTTAGTAAGTTAAATGCAGGAGCTTAACTTTGCAATAGCACAAGCCTGAAGCAAAACAGTTTATTTGGTATTTATAGATTTTTTTTTTGCAAAACAAATTTCTGTGAAACCATAGCAACTACAGTTAGAGTGAAGATTTGAAATGATGATGGAATCATTAATGAGCAAAAAAAACCCAAATAATTTCTGGCCTGGGTTGGTGGAATTTAGGATTAATGCTAGATAGAGAGAAATAATTTAAAAATATTTTAGGTCATTTAATCACCCTGAATCCTGTGAAAGGTAGACATTTCAAACCTTTTTTTTTTTTTTTTGGCTAGAAAGACATGCTTGATTTTTAAACAATTTGTCTGCTAACTTTCTGATGGGGATGTTTTGTGCATAAATGTCCAAGCTTATTACTCATCTCTTACAAGAGAAGATACATATGAAGATTTCACCGAGACACCACAACAGTCTATTTCTAACAGAATCACATATATCTTAGGAAAAAAAAAAAAGCATTTTTCTGAAAGATCTTTCTATTGCATTCCTTTCTTCAAATGCATTTCAGAGAAGTCAGTTCAGGAAAGTAGAATCAGTTACAACTTACCTTCACAGTTGAGTAGATGACATCTGATTTTTCAGGGAAAGCAACGTGCTGTGTTTGGGTAGTGTAAGAGTTGTAGATGCAAGCCAGGAGGTAATTTTTGGTGATTCAAAAGCCTTTAAAACAAATTTAAATGCTGAGATGACAAAAAAAGGTACTTTGTGGAAACCTATCTGAGGCTTGATGATCTTACAGAGTTTTCTAACTGTCTGTCTCAGCTGAACAAGCTCCCGCTCCTTCCCTTGGCCACCTGCCAACTTTTCTAATTTAAAGCAACTGTGAGCTTGCTGTAAAACTCTTGCTGGAAAGAACTCGTTTTGTACCGTGGAGCAGGGAGTGAGCCTGTGCTCCAGACTGGTGTGGTGTGACAGAGTCCTAACAGGACTGGGGGCATAGCCTGCCCGAGGTAACATTATATCATCTCTGGAAAGCATCATAGGCTAAGCTGTCTCCTTCTTGGTAAAAGCACAGGGAAGAGGAAAAAACCAAGCTGCTTTTGGCATGTAGTCCCCTCAGCATGGGATTTGGGAGGAGTAGCATCTGCCTCAAAATGCAGGAAGAAGTGACAGCCTCAAATACATAAAGTGCTCAGAGCTCCCAAAGGAACCTGGTCCCCACATCGGCCACAAGTCACCAGTCCTCGGTTTTGAGGTCCAGGGGCTTCCTCCAGGGCTTCCTCTGCAGTGTAATGCAGGGTGCTCCTATCACAGGGTGCCTGGGACACCCAAGCTGAGGGTCACAGCTGAGCACAACCACAAACTTTGTGGTTTTGAAGAGTTTCAAACTTGGTGCTTTGGATTGTTTCAAAATACACCCCTGGCAACGACCCTACTTTCTGAGACACTGTCAATAATAGAGGCAGACACTTGAGTAATAGACTCGGATAGTAGAGGCATGGTTTTCAAAGGCAGCCACTTACTGGGTGCTCAAATTAAGGTAGTGAAGCATGTGAAGTGTAGTGCATATAGGAGAGTTGCCTATGGCCATGGGGAATTCCTCCTCTTTGCAAGGAATTTATTTCAGCCACTTATGGTTGACACACATGGTGTGCATTTATGAACTTACAGAAAAGGTCTCTTTTTGCAAATATGAGTTTTCTCTGCAGAGTAGCTAAAAGTAAGCAAACAAATAGACAAATGATAAAATATTGTGATTTTGGAAATTTCAGTCTCTGAGTTTCTCCATGGGTACCATAACAAACTTCTGTTTAAGAAATTAGGATCCTGAAAAGCCTACCTTAGGCTGTGCTCCAAATCTTCCAGTACCTTTGGAAATGCATCCAACTGACCTGCTGATGCTAAGGTGACATTAGGCTTATTGTGGTTGTTAGTAAGGGACTTCAGTTTTGCAAGCCATATTTTCTTGTAAAACTAATGTAAGTGGAGATGGAAACATTGGACTGAAATTTTCAAAGGTTTTTTATGCCACTAGAAGAGGAAATTAATCTTCTGTGAAAAATCAAGTCAACATTGGAATGCCACATGTGACATAGCTAAGAAAGATCTTGTTTGAATGTTCCAATGTTGCCAATTTCCATGGCACTTAAATATTAAGTATTTTATATTTTAAATAGAAAATTAAAAAACAAAGTCCTATGCATTCAAAAATGTAGATAAAATACTACCCAGTTCTGGGATAAAGGGTTTAAGGAAAACCAACCCTTTTTCCCCTTTCTTCTAATGGATTTTCATTCCAGTGCTAAATGGTAATAACCAGAATATAGAAAACTCTGTCACAAAATCATATAGTACTGTGAAAATGTCAATATATGATTTTACAAGTCTCAATTTTCCCCCAAAGTATTTCTATCAGAGTATATTTACTTTGCTCTGTGAATCTGCTGGTGAACTTAGTTACTGGTGAGCAATAGTGAAAGTAGAAATAGCATCCTGTCATGTCACTTTGATATTCCTGTTTTGTATCTTAATTTTCACTTAGTGATTGTGCATTAGGCATGTCTTTTTAGGTACTGGCCCCTCTGGAAACTTGACCCTGCATCCTTGTGGGAATCAAACAGAAATTTTAAAGATTACCCAGAAGTTTAAAAAGTACCCAAAGATTAGTGTCCTCATTCCCTCAGTTGATCTCTGATTCTGTTTAGGGAAGCATGAGATGGTGCGTCCTCTTCCTGGTGAGTCTTTCTGGGGGAAGCAAAGGATGTTGTCCATCACACTGGAAAAACAAAAACAAAAACAAAACCACAACGACCCATGTTTTCTAACTATCTGCGACAAATTCTGGTGGGAATTATGAACTTGGGCTTTGCCACTGGTTCATACCTAGATCTGGGCTGGGAATCTTCCTCAATGCCATTTACTTACTTGCCTCATAGGAATGTGACTGAGGCTGGATAGCCATTGGTGAAGTAGTAAATAAGATTAATCACACTAATTTTATAGCAGCAATAATTAAAATCAAATATATCTTTTAAGATGTTAACATTTTTTGCCCACTAAGACTACCTGAATAGTTTTCTGTGGTCCACAACACCAAGTTAAAGAACCAGCTGGAGGTTCCACTCTTAGGTTAGAAGGAAGGAGGCTTAAGGGGGAAGGTGCAGTTAAAGCTTTGTCAGAGGGACAGGGACGTGAGCTCCAACATAGCAAAAGTCTTAAAAGGGAGAAGCTGAATCCATTTCATTTGCTTACCAGACTTTCCAGACCAGAGGAAGGAGACAAAGGTAAAAGTGAAGGAGAAATTGCAAAGTGCTCTGCAAGCCCTAGAGGATTAAGTGTTAAACAGAAAACACAGGTTCAGCTTTTTTGGAAGAAAGATTTTATTTTTATAGGGTTGTTCACTGATGGTTGTGATAGGCTCATTTTTAATCCCTCTAAATTTACAATTCTTGGCAACTATTTCACATTTTAGCACTTCACCAGAACACTGATTTTCTTGCTTTTGGTTTTGTCTAGACACAGCTGAGGTAGGATTGAGCTTCTTGCTGCAGCAGCTGAACCAGGAACAGTAACTTGGCATTCATGTCCTCACAGGTACAATGGAATCGCCAACAGAGGGGTTAGGAAAAACAGAATAATTCATCTCAGGTAAATTTCAATGGGAAAGAAAATGCCTCTTGGCTCACCTGTGGGTACAAGGCTTCATATGGTCCTGTGTGTGGACATTTGTTGCATAACAGATAGTTGCATCTTGAAGACAAAACACATGAATGTTTGTTGTAAGAGTTGCATGAGATTACATGTGCTCTAAGGAATACAGTTGTCAGATCCTTGACAAATTATGGTCCTTAATCCTCTCAAGTGGCAAGCAGCTGATAATTTTTCCCGATTACACCTTTAAGTCCCTTCTCTGAACAAAACATTTTAAGATGCAGCAGGTTTTAATATGTATGATGGGTGTTTCCAACACAAGTATCTGAACCAACAATCAAAGCAAATCTTTCATCTGTGAACCACTGAGAAGTTGTTTTGTTGGCAGGGAGGAATTATGATGTTGTGGCATTAAAAAGAGAAGTATCCTTTGATGCTGGGATTTGGGATTTTCCTGTGCTATGGCTGAATGCATTCATGTGCATATAGTGCTCAGTTCAACGTGTGTGTGTAAAGGCTCAGGATTCATCTTGTCCCAATGCTGAGACAATGAGCAAGTATAAATGGCACAGTGCACTCTAGGAGGTCACAGAGCTGCTAAAACCCAGAAGCCTAGTTGTCCCCTCATACAGAAGGCTGGCTTCATCCTGGTAAACAAAAATATGTAGTTGTCCAGTGGCCCCAAATGAGAAGAAGAATCGGTTGTTACACAGAAATAAGATGTCAAAACACATCTGGAAATTTTTGCTTAGTTTGATGGGTGAGCATTGGGGGATTTTTTTATTGTTGTTGTTTGTTTCTTTCGGTTTGGTTTGAGTTTTTTCATCACTAGGTCCCGGCTTTCACAGCTCCATGGAAGAGGAAGGGATGGGAGAGCTGCTTTCGAGGGGTACTCCTCTCGTGATGAGTCCTGACCCATTTTAAGTGGTGCTGCTTTTGGATTGATGAGAAGCTCAGTATGGCCTGGCAATGTGCCTTTGCAGCCCAGGAACCCACATGACCAGCAGGTCAAGGATGATGATTCTGTCCCTCCCTCTGCTCTGCTCTTGTGAAACCCAACCTGGAGCTCTGCATCCAGCTCCGGGGCCAACAACATAGAAAGGAGATGGACCTGCTGGAGTGAGTCCAGAGGAAGCTACAGCTGATCAGAGGGATGGAGCATCTCTACTATGAAGGCAGGCTGAGTGAGTTGAGGTTGTTCAGTCTGTAGAAGAGGAGAGTCCAGGGAAACCATATAGCACCTTCCAGTACCTAAAGAGGCCTACAAGAGAGCTGGGGAGGGACTTCCTACAAGATATGTCGTGATAAGACAAGGGAGAATGGCTTTAAACTGATAGACAGTAGGCTTAGATGCAACACTAGGGAGAAATTCTTTACTGGAGGGGTGTTAGGGCACTGGCACAGGTTTTCCAGAGAAGCTGTGGATGCCCCATCCCTGGAGGTGTTCAAGACCAAGCTGGATGGGGCTCTGAGCAACCTGGTCTAGTGGGTGACATCCCCTGCCCATGGCAGGGGATTTGCATTAGATGACCTTTAAAGTCCCTTCCAACCCAAACCATTCTATAATTCTATGATTCCCAGTTGGTGCATGCATCTGGAGATGCCTATCCAGTGAATGGCTGAAGGATGGGGACAGATCCATGGGAACAGCTCATGTCCAGATGACTGCAGGTGCTGGGGCTGCAAACCTCAGGGAGGCAGCTCAGTACCAATGGATTAACTACACGTGCATTTTTTTACCTATGTGAGATGCAAAGTGCAATTCCAACGGGGCCCATAATTTTTCAAAAAAGTATCATTTATTCTAAGTCTACGTTTGCTAGAAAACACAGTCCAAATCGCACTTACCCAGTGAGATTAGCTACCTGAATATACCTCTGCTCTGCACCTCCATTCAAACATTAGTCACCTATGTAAAGCTAGCATGCTGGGTTTAAATCTTATCTGCTTGGAACAGCTTGGAGCAACTCTGGTATACTTACTATTTTGAAATGAAATGTTGTTTGTGGCAAGCAGTACAGCATATTAAATTTCCCACCCTCCAGTGAGTCAGATCATCCCAGTGTTAGGGCTTGGAGTCTTAATGGGGCAGAGCATTACAGCTCCATTGCCTTCACTACCCATTTGCAATTAAAATTGTAGTTGGAGTTTCACTTTGCATGCCTACACCTCCACATGATGAGCATTTTTCCACCCCGCCTCCCCTCCCCTTTGCCTTCAACCATGCTTTTCCAGCAGGAGCCTTAAATATTAGAGCCCAGACTTGCAAAGGTGTTTTGACACCTCAGTCCATCACTGAAAGCTACTGAGATTTATAAGGCTCCTCCTGGAATGAGTGAGGGCTACTGTAAGCTGACAATACCTGCAAAAAGCTATGCTTTGTATAGACCTTCTAGTTAATCTTCTGTCCATTAGTCTGTTTTCCCGAAGCAGATAGAGTGGCTTTTGTATCAAATGCAGATCCAAGTATTTCTTCTCCCAAAGCTGGACATCTGTGTTTCTCAGAAAGTGCCAGGGTAATATCACTGGGCACAGTTTCTTCCTGAAAGTTACAACAAGGTCTACCCTCACATTACTTGAGTGGGAGTTAGGATGTCACATTGGCTAAGGTGAAGTTCCTTCACAAGATTAGAGATGTTTCATTAAATACCCAGGGTTATATTTCTCCCAAATCCCCACAAACTGTTCAAGGTAGAAATAGAAACAAAATACACGTCTGTCATTCATGTCCCATTCAGAGCAGTATTATTGTCTTTATCTCATATGTGGTTGTACAGATGTACCCTCCAGAGCCACCACAGCTTCCTCTGCATGAGGTCTCCACTTATCACTCTCCTTTATTTTGGTAAATAAAGAGGGAATAAGCTGCCAGTTTATCTTCTACTCATGTTAGCTAGATGGAATAAAACATGCTTGGTATTCAAGATAGTGCAGCAATAATGGCTTGTATTTATTTCTCTCCTGCCAAGTGCAGTAGAGCGGCAACTGAAGATAAGCCTGAAAGTAACAGAAACCCATTAAAAATTAGCACACACACTGATTTGGGAGGATTTGGCAACCAAGTACTTCCTCTGATCATTCTGAACAGTTTTCCCTTCCCAGGTGCACTGAGTTTGTCCAAGTGAGAAGGCAGGTTCTGCTGGCCCTGGGTTGCCAGCAGCCGGGCACCTCTGCCATCACCGGGGTTCTCATCCGTGCTCTGCTGACACCAGTGGAGTTCCCACAGCCCTGCTGCTGCTGGCACGCTGTGGGCAGGAATCCCCCAGCACCACCCACCAAAACATTGAATCTTTGGCTTCAATTCAGTCATTGCAATGTAGAGCTGTTGGCATTGGAGACCACAAAGAGAGACCATGGCAGCCCTCCTGTGCTGTCCTGCTTAGCTGTGTCCATTGCCCAGGACCTAAGGGTACATACAGAGGTCATGTTTCTACAAGCCTCTCATTTAAAACCCTTACAAAGAAGAAAGCTGTAACCATACACAAAAGTTAACATCTCTCTGCTTGCACACGTCGGTCTTTATTTACTTTAAATGTTGACACTAGTCTGTTCATTGCAAATACAAACTATTTAGTTTTGTTCTCTTCCATTTCAACAGGACAGATCAGGAAAGGAGTTTTATCCTATTTTGTACTCCATAGTGCTATGCATGGTCTTCAAGTCATAAAGAAAACATTACCATCTTGAACTACTTCTAGTTTCCTTATTTTGTTTATTCTAAGAGAAACTTATCTGACTCATTATGCTTGGGCTATCTGGAAGCAGTCTGCAGTGTGCTCGTTGAGTGCTTTGACCTTTTCATGTTGTGGAGTTGATTGGTTTGGCCATCCAGCTTCTTCATTTCTTGAAACCCCCACTTAGCAAAGAAAGGCCAACAGCCAAGTCTGTGTGAAAAATATGGTGCAAAAGGAATCAATTAAGAACACGACATATTTCATTGTATTTCCCATAGATATTGACAATTATGTAGAATTTGAAAAGTTGGCTGAGGTGCCTGGGCTTCACAACTGCTGACAAATTATGATGATATTACAATATTTTAATAAATCTTTTTGGGGAGAATATTAATCTTATGTGATCCCATCACCCCTGTACAAAGCAGTTAATATTCCTGTTTCTCACAATGATCTAACTTCTACTGTTGGTCTCTATGGTTTCTTCCTAACTATCTTGCCAATTCCTTTAATTTAACACAGCTAAAACCAAACTCTGTATTTTCCTTGTCCCTAACTTATCATTTTTCCTCCTCAAACCTATCTTTTTTTTTTTTTCCCAGGAATATGAATACAGGAAAAAAGATAGAGATAAACAAGCTGATACGGAGTTGGGAATTTAATCACAGCTGTCAGGCAAGGTTCTCCAGAGTATGCCCACTTTGCTGTGCCATGTACCTGTTCAGAATTGCCACATTTCCAGCTCCAAACTCCTAAACAAATGCAGGGGTCGGTGCTATGTTTATTTTTACACTAACATTGCTAGTGCTAGGAATGGTTACCAAAGCAGCCCCAGAAGCACAAGTGGGAATGAAGAGATGCATTTTCCAAACAAGGACACTGAGCACAGGGCTAAAAAGCAAACAAAGCTTCCATTCACTCAGTGACCCTTGGATCCACAACTTCTCCACTGCAGCATGACACAAATGGGTAGAGAATGTCCTATGGGCATAGCCTGATGGTCAGGCACCCTCCTGAGCAGTAAGAGGTGTAGACTGCAACCCTCTCATGCTCACCTGCAGATAAAACTCCCCTGGACAAATGTTATTTTAAAAAGGTGCCAAGTCCATGGATATGAAGGGATGCATCTATTCTAATAACCTTTTATGAGGAGAGAGTCCTTCAAAAGTAAAGGAAGTGCAAAGAAAGTCAACGTCTCAAATCTCGCAAAAATGGGGTTTATGAAAGTGTTTCAAACACTATGGGCCTTGAGCATATGTGAAAAAACTCTCTGTAAAAGAAATTCAAACACTAAAAAAGTGAATTTTTAAATGTACATGCAAAACAATTTATGCTGAAATGTTGACAGACCTGTCCAGACAGAAATACAGCATTTAGATGACTCTCAGCACAGTTACCCAGTCTCAAAACTCATGGTTAAGTTCTAGCACTTAGTCACTACAGAAAAAAAGAATTGGATAAGAAAAGAGCGCATACCTCCAAGGAGGACAGGAATTGTACTGAATTAATGAACTGTGTAACCAGGAAGACAAAAGCATTAAAAAAATGCACATTTACTTTATTTGCTGAGAGTGGTTTGTATGAATGGAAAAACTGAAAAAGTCTCCTACCTGAAGAGGGACAGCTTTTCTACATAATACGGGAAACATCCTGCCTTCCAACCCATCCAATGTGTCTCTTGATCCATGAATCTCCCAGGCAGAAAGGGCAGCTGTTAAGTGCAGCTCAGGGCTCATGCCATGAGACAGACTTTAGAACTATCTTCAGAACCCAGCAAATATCAGCCTTGCACACGAGGCACCATATGGCTCTTCCTGGCTGCACATACAGCTGGCTTGAGTTTGAAGAAAGCATTATCTGACACCCTCCTGCAAATGATTCGAGGGTTACTCTAGGATAAAATGGCAATTGCTCAAGAAAACTGAGCACTACATATGGATACATATGTATATTCATTTCTGCTGTTCCTTCTCTGGCTGGCTGATAGACTATCCTTCCGGCTGCTAAACTGCTAGCAGAGGGTGGCATTTCTTCTTTTAAATGCTCTTTAATTTAATGGAAAGAGGACTCTTTTAATTTTTAATTGACACCTTCCCCCAAAGCTTAGACAAAACTAATGCAGAAAGGTTGAAGGTTCATTAATTACAGATGGCCCCATTGTACAGCAGTGGAGCAGGATGCAGCCTGTGCTACCAGCAGATACTTAACTAAAAGGATTCAGCATTAAAAATCATTTATGCTCAGCCTCTTTGGAAAGTCTGGAAAGATCCATGCCATTAAACTTCTGTTCATAAAACTTTATTGTCTACAGATACCTTTCCAAGTGAGTAGACTGCTGGCTCTACGTATTTCCTGACCTATACAAGTCTCTGTACATGACACTAATGGTTACAAAATATAGCCAGTAACTTTCTGTAATGAAACTTCTGATTCAGAACAAACAAATCACTGCTGTCATAATTAGCTTGACTACTTAAAGCTGCTGAGGTAGCGTAACAGCAGTGACCAGAATGAGCAATTTATCTTAAAAAGCGGGAACTTGTTTTTTCGTTAGCAGACAAATCTCTGTCATGCATTCAGAGATGTTCCAGAAAGAGCAGAAATTTAAATTAGCAACTTCAACAGGCACAGCTGAAGGTTTTAATGCTTATCTTAAATCCTCAAGGTGTGCTGCCATGGTGCAGACTTACTGCTACCTTCGTGCAACTGAGTATTGCTACTAACAGAAGACCGGGAATCAGGTCATGATGGGCCATGCACATATGGCTTTCAAATACACAGGCATTGGGGAACCAGCTATCACTGGGTACAATCCAAAAGACAGACTGACCTCATCTGGCAGTTCCCTGCTGCCAAAACAGGGTGTCTGCCCCTCAGCACCCTGTCCTGCTCAGCTGTGCGCTCCTGCTGCTGGTCCTCCCACTTGCTGGACACCTCGCTGGTGGGAGCCCATTAACCTGGCACTCCCAGCATGAAGTTAGATCTTTCACCTGCCTAATTAACAAGCTGAAAGAGTCACTGGAGGACTCAGAGTGCACCAAAGGTGATGAAAAGGGCTGTGACAGAGCATGGATGGAGTGACCCCCTGCAGCAGGTTGCTGTAGGGACGTGCCCACCCATGCCAGGCAGCATGTTGAACCCAGGTGGCTGAATATGTTGCCACCCCCCGGCATCACCACCCTCTTCTCTGCAGGCTGCCCAGCCCACAGCAAATGATAATGGCCTATGCTGGGTTGTACCAGATACTGCAGTCCATGTTTTAGTTCAGCTCAGTTCTCAGGAATGTGGCTGGAGGCAGTGATACTGTAACCACTTGCTGAGACAGGGAGTGCACAAACTTTCCCAGGTAATGGGGTTTGATTTAGGTTTGAAGGATATATTCCGTTGAATTAAAGAAACAGAGGTTAGAATCTACTAGTCTCCATTCTAGATTTTTACTTGAGTGCCTCAAGCAGAAGATACTTCAATCTTACAGCCACCTCCCATGGTTCTGTGGCTCAGCATCCCTCACTGTGGGAGACATGAAGGCTGCCCAGCCTGGCTGCTGGAGCACTGAACTGGGAGAAAGGTCTTGGAAACTCTGCTCCTTCCTACCCCACTGCTCTCACAGCAAAGCTGGGTGCTTGGGTAAACCAAAACATGGTGCAGATGGACAGAAGGTGCTGAAGCAGCAGTGGGGAGCAGCCCAAAACTGGCTGGTGGAGTGATGTGAATTCAGCCAGGCCAAGGGAACAACAGTCTGTAGGTGTGGTCAAATGGTGTTTATGGAAAAAGGAGCAGGAAGGGGAGCAGAGGAGTGCTAATGCTTTCCTTGCTGCTGCCAGGAACAAGGGCCTCTGCAGTTTCACTGCCCAGGGATGGGACACTGCCAGAGGCTGGGTCCTCCCTCCTCTGTCCTTACCCAGACCCCAGCTCAGCCTTCACCACTTAGAAATGAAGGTATAATTGTAATATGAAGAGCAACAAGGAATTTGGAAAATCATGGAACAGAGCAGAAATTGGAGTGGTAACAAGCCCAGAAAGCTGCAAAGACCATCACAGCCATGCCCTGTTCCCATCTAAGGCTGAGGGCTGTTTAACTACCTCACTGCAGCAAAGAGAAAAACATGCATCATTAGATTAAAAACTTGTCCATGTTTGGATATGGAAGTCTAAAAGGAAAAACCAAGTCTTATGTACCCTTATTTTTTTTATCTTCGTGCGTCTATATTTCCTAGCTCATTGTTAATTCAGACCATCTATAGTGAATAAACAGATCAGTATTCTGGAATGTGTTTTTTATTACAGTCTTGTTTCTTTCTAATGATGAAAAATGAGGATATCCTTTCTGTGTCCCAGGTGACCTGTTTTCTATATGGTTTCTATTTTAAAAATTTCCAAATATCTTTTTTTTCTGGTTCCAAAATGAACCCATTCTCCACCCCTTATATTTTCTGGACATGATTTTAACTCCACAACAACTAATTTGGCTGTAAATTTATTATCCTCACAGATATGGGAGAAACCTCTAATTTCCGCAGTACTGTTTTCCAAAGTTTCTTGAAGTTTCCTAAGTGACTCCAGCCAAACAACCCAGGAGTATTAGTGCTGCGAAGCAAAAGAATTACATCATTAGGAGTTGCTAAGAAATCATGGAGTTGATCTCTTTTTGCAGTAATGTGTCTCTGTGTCTCTTTGTGGCATTTAGAAGGGCTCATTAAGGGTTGCTCTGCTAGCACAGAAGTACCTGGGTGGACTCACAAGTAACAGGCGCAGCTTGGAGAGACACAATTACTTTGGCTCCCAAATGGCCCCGAATGCAGAGGGAACGAGGTGACTTTAATGAGCATTCTTTGACACCCTCTGGCACTAAAAGCCTGTCCTTCGAGTGAAAACGAAACACCTGAAAACTGGAACGCCTTCTATAGGGTATTTTTGCTATTTTTAGCAGATCTTTTAAACAGTAACCCCCACCTGGACAGGATGTTACCCCGCCCATGTCCAGCTGCTAGTGAAGTCAGAAGGGAGAATCCCACTGGCATCAGGGACAGTGAACTGGGAGGGAAGGAGGGAGGGAGGGAGGGCATCCAACTGTGCACAGGTGTGCAATTCCCTGGGCTTGCTTGGCCATCCAGAGCTGGCACTACAGAATGTGTCACCAAAGCCAGTGGACATCATGCTGAGGGACAGGCTACTCCCATCCAAAGATCCCCTCCTGATGCCAGTGTTCAGTAACAGTAACTTTTAGATGGGTTGAGATATCAAATGGGTTTGAACAGCACTTGAAAGGAAAAGGTATTTTTTTCCCTGTAAGTTCTTGGTTAAAATTAGTATTTTTCCCCTTCAACATAACACAAGGGCTCAGTGCACCAAGGAAGTCTATACATATTCCATAGAAAGGGAGCATGGCTTGACCTTTCCACTTGTACACCAGCACATAACACAAAGAGGTAATTCTCTTTCTGACCACTTCCCTCTATTTTCTACATAAGCTGAACTATTCTTTCCATCTCTATGCTAGGAATTTATGTGTGTATGGTTTTTACCCACAAACAAGGAATCTGCTATTTGCAAACATCCTTGTTTGACACCTTTCAGTATGGGGTTAAAAAGTCTAGATAATGTTTTTGCAGCTCATTGATTGTTTTGATTTAGCTGCCAATTGGGAGAAAAATTTGGCTAAGCTGCTTTCAAATACTTCATTTGATTTTCTCTCTCTCTCTTTTTTTTTTTTAAAGCAAAAGCAAAATTAAAAATGGAGCAGAATGGAAGAGCTGCTTTGAGTTTGAGACAAATATTAATTTTTTGAATGCTGATATTAAAAGGCAATTAAACAAAAAAAAAAGTGACTGTCATAAAGTGTGGGAGACAACTCATTCCTTTGCTTCAGAATTTCTGAATCTGTCCCTCCTTCCAGGAAAAGATCCTGATGTTCAGCTGTGATAATATTCTTGGGTGGATCCTCTGAGTCTTGCTGACATAAGTTTAGCTTTGCAGACTAGGTAACAAGATTTTATTTTGTCATTGAGATGGTGAGGAGACTCCCCAGTGAGGGGGAGGCTCCAGATCCTAGTCTCCCCATGATTCAAAGAAAATCTCAGTACGAGTTCCCAAATTCACGTCTGCTGCTTCTAAATTATTTTATTTAAAGAGTAAATTATTTGTTCCCCTCCCCTCTCCTCAAAGAAAAGGCATAGGAAATAGAATAATCTGCTTAGCTGTTCTCCAGAAAATCTGTCCCTTAGTTTATTTGCTACTTTTAAACTTCTAGGAAAAGAGAAAAGAAAGGGTGATGTAAAAGCAACGTTTGCTATTGTCACAGTTGGATTCCATGGTGAGAAATGATCGAATCACTGCTCCCAAGTCCCTCATTGAGGGGAGTGTCTGCTGCTGAGCAATGCGGGAAAGACCCTCTGCAGATGTGTTGCATCAGGGAAAGGAAGATCTGGCCTGCTGTGCTCAGGCAGGGGAGTGCCGAGATGTGAAGATGTGGAGGATGCAGGGATGTGAGGAGGTGATAGCCTCTTTCCTGACGTGGAAAATCCTCACAGCTCCACAGGTCCTCAGACACACCTGCCCTGTTTGAGATTGAGTGTGTTTCCCCCGGCAGCCTCAGTCCCCACAACAGCCATCCAACCAACGTTTCCTGGGAATGAATTAAACCCAATCCCATTAGAAAACAAAACGAACAAAGGAAGAAACAAAACCAGCAGAAAACTGGTTGTGCTTGTTGCAGGTCGTGCGTTGCCCCAGACGAGCAGGGTTTAGGAGCGTGCTGAGTTTCCGAGCGAGCTGCGGGCACAGCGGCGGTGCCCGCGCGGGGCTGGAGGCGCTCTGCGCTACCTGTGCGCTGCCTGCACTGCCCAGACGCCGGGAAATCTTTACGAAGGGTTAAAATGTAAAGTCCGCCCGCATTCCCATGCAGGGGGAGCAAGGCAAACGACAGGGAACATTTTTTCTCGAAGACAAGTCAAAGGACCTTCCATGCCCGGAGGTGAGAGTTGCCCATCCCCAGAGAGCACAAGGTTCTCTCGTTTTCTGCCTCTTATTGCCCTCTGGTGGCACTCGTGAAAACGCCATCACTGTTGTTTGTCCCTGGGACCGCCGTGCAGTCCCTCGGTGCTTCAGTTCTTGGGTTCTTCTTTCACAGTTTTCCAACAGCGTGTGTCACTGCCAGCTCGAGCAGCCTCAGGCTGGTGATGCTAAAACATAAGTGCTTGGTTACCGAGCTCTTCTAAAAGCTCCTCCTTCATCACTAGGGATTTTGGTACTGATGTTTCACCCACCTAACCTGCTCAGGGTGGACACTCCCGCAAGGACACTGAATTGCATCAGGTGGGAATGTGCCCTTCTTGGTCTAACATACCCTTTGGGGCATGCTTTGAGCAGCATATCCCAGGGGGGCGGCTTCAATATTCACCCCAATATTCCAATTACATGTTTCTGCCCAAAAAAGTTTGGAGATTTTTTTCTGAAGCCAGGACAATAATGAATTGTTTTCTGCAGGACATCAGTGAAAATGGATGGAGCTGATCTGCCCTAAAACAAGCTTAGCATTACAGTTTCTCAGAATAACTTTTGTGCATTTGGAAGGACCGAGACTCTGAGTCAGCTCCACCAAAAAAAGAGGCAAGCATCTTTTATTAGGGGTATAACTTAAAGCCCAGAGATCTTTCATATAAAATAAAAGAATGAACCCTCTTCACCTACAATTAATCTAATTTTGGAAAACATCCACATTTTTAGTAAACTTGACTGAATATGGGAAATATCACTTCAAAACCAGCCTGTCCACATAGGTGGTATGAGGGTTTGCTGTAGGAGGGAAGGATGCAGGGTGTCAGGGTGAGGCTGCAGACCTACTGTGTGGGACAGCAATGGTTTGGTGTGAAAGAGGAGAGCCAGAGCCTCCCAGTCCCATAGCCCCCCTCCATGGCAAAAGGAGTATGAGCTCTTCGGTCTCCTGTTCCAAAAGGTATCTTGGCTGTCAAATATTTCTCTCATCAGTTGTCCCCATGTCTTGGCCAGCTGAACTCTGAATGCAGTGTTGCCTTCATTCCCTCTGTGTATGGCTTGCCCCTCCTGGAGAGGCTGCAGAGCCTCCAGCAAGTCATTTTGATGAGACTTTGATTCTACAGCAGGGGAAACTTCAGTGCTAACTGTGCTAAAGATCATGAAAAGCAGTAACCCAAGCAAATCAGTTGGCATGGGGTCCTTTCTTTTCTGCAGCTGTCAGCCTACCTACCTTGATGCACCAACGCTGTCTTCCACATTCATGGATGAGTAGCAGACCTGGTCTGTAAACAACACAAGATAAGAGAGCATTAAAAGGATGATTTACATCTGGATTTCCACTCTGAACTGTTGAATCCAGCTGTTCTCAAAATCAGAGATGATCTTTCACAGAGGTTTAAAAAGAATTGTTGCAGCCTCTGAATGACAATTCAGAACTAACAACAAACTGACAAACAAACCAACAAACTCAAAAGAAAAGCAGAACTCAGATCTGAACCCTGCTTTATGCCAGGACAGAAGTGAGGTGAGCAAAGCCAAACTGGCATTTCAGAGTCTCCTGCTGTTGGCAATATCTTCTACACTTACAAGCCTTAAGGAGTGCCTCAGGTCAGGGTGAGAAAAGTACATTAAAGTGCCCTTCTGGTGGGAAGCCTTCAGCCCCTGGGGCTGTGCAAAGGAGAAAGAAAGGACCAGGGAGCTCACAAATGCCTGCAAGGATCAAGAGGTGTCTGCTGGGCTGGGAGAAGAAAGCAAGTCAAAGTTGCAGAGGAAGGAAAAGAGACATCTTAAAAAGGACTTAACATGCAAAGAAGGCAGCAGAGCTAAACCCAGGCACTCTGATGCAGTAAGAAACAGGAAAGTAAATCCATCCATGGTCCTTAACATTGCAAACTAGTCTGGTAAATTAATTTCTCATTATGGATATGATGACAGAATGAGCTTTGTCTAATAAAAAAATGATAAAGAACTGGTCTTAGCAACACTGCTGAAGTGGCTGAAGGATGGTTCTGAGCATGCCCTTGGATGATCAGGCACTGGCCGGTCGTATCACGGTGCCTTGAATGTGGGTAAAAGGGCAAGACCTTTATTTTTTGGGCATCTGCCTGGGGATTTGATTGTGGTTTTACATGATGAACCACATGGCCAGATTTGAAGTGTGGAACTGGGAAATTTTTTACAGCATCATCTAGAAGATGTCATTTTTATAAAACAAAGTAAGAAGAAAGCCAGTGTCTTTGGCTTTTTGCTTGTTCGTTGTTGGTGTTTTTTGTTTTGTTGGTTTTATTGCTTGTTGTTTTTTGTTTTGTTGAGTTTTGGGGGCAGGGTTGTTTGTTTGTGTTTTTGTTTTGTTTTGATTTTTTTTCCAAAGCCCTTGCATTCAAAGGAATACCTTCCTCTCTCATTTTGTTAGCATCTCCATTTTTTTTTTTGAGAACTAAGATGCTAATCACCCATGGTATTTTCAACAGCAGCTGCATGACACACTTCTGTCCTGCTGAAGGTTAAGACATAATTTGGCTTGTTGTTTCACTCCAAGAATGGTCTTAATGTATCACATTTATTTTTAAATGTTTCACTTTGGGCTTTTGAATGTTTCAATATTTATTTTTGGATATACAGTTATGGGAATCCAGTACCTGTTCAAACACCTGCCAGCATCTGAAAAATCTCCTGAGTTGGTTCAAATACACATTTTACTTCAGCAATATCAAGCTTCTAGAACTCTGTTGCAGTTTCTTCTTACAAAAATTTGAATTATTAACATAATACAGAAAATTCAATAATCAACTTATTTTTGGAAGTGGAATTTCAGGTTGCTATTATAGCTAATTACTGAAAAAAACCACAACAATTTGACCTCAAGATACATAATTTAAAAAACCGAATCTGTAAACGTAGAACAAGAATGTTATCTGCTTTTTGGGACGAAAGTAGTAAGATGGAAGAAGCAATGTGATTATCAGTTTACTGCCCATTTGCAATAACTGGACTGCCATTTTTAAACTAAAAAATGCTAGTGGTGTGAAGCAGCACTTTCCTCACACTATAAATGGAGTGAAGTAGGTGCTGCTGAGGTTATTTCCATAACAACCTAGCTCATGGCCAGGCACAAGGAGTGAGGACACAAGGGCTTGGGGAGGGAACCTGGGATTGGGCTGCAGAGGAAGGAGACAGGAAACAGATGCAGAAGAGACTTGTTTTCACTGGTGTGCAGGATTCAAGCAGCCATATGCAGGCTGGGGAGTTGGGTGCTAATGTGCCCATCACAGTACCCAAACATTTAGTGGCCATTAATCTATTTTTTCCTCAGGACATCTGTGGGAGCACAGTGCTGCTATCCTTTATTCCATTAATTTACAAATGAGCAACAGAGGGAAGAAGTTTCACGTTCAGGGTCAATCTGCTCCCCATCGCTGCCCCCATGGCCACTTCAGTGCTGGTGAAAGGCTGGTGTGGTGTCCTACACCCCTGGGAAGAGAACAGGGAGTGAGAGGGGCTGAGCACAAGACCTGATGGGCACAGTAGTAATCCAACAGCCTAGAGCATCTGGAAAACAGTTTGGAACAGTAGGACAACTATTCTTAGGGTTGAGCCACCCTGCACTTCTGGGAGATCTGTAGGATCACCAAGTGGGTGACATGAGTCTCACACCTCTTAGCCTGAAGTGATTATGTTCAGATTTATACCAATTTCCTCCTTTCTTTATTTTGGTCTTCTGATGGGGTTTTCTGAAGCTCCACAATAGTGGAACTATTGTATGATATTTGTCTGAGACAATGCTGAAAAATGTAGCATTTGTGAGCATACAACTATTTTAGCATTTAGCTTAAAATAGTGATGGAATTAAATAACACATATAAAAGCTGTTCAGTTAAAACATATAAAGAAGTACACCCAAAACACATCCTCTATAGATCCTTGAAGGGTTTTTTATTAATATTGTGGAAGCACTGTTCCAATACCCTTAATTTTTGCAACTGAAAGGCTATTTTATGTTCAAACTAAATAAATCAAAACTAGAGAAGTGTTGTGCAGAGGTGAAAGCTCAGATTTTACAGCAACAGCCTGAGGTGTGTGGCATGATTGCAGGCACCCTGCATCTGCAGAGCTAAACACAGCTCAGAGCTGCAGAAAATTTTTTTAAGGATGTTGTTTTTATTTTGAATAATTCCTTTGTTTAGCCTTTGAAGTGAATGTTACTCCAGAAAAAGGCAGGTATTTATGAAAAGAGGTGTCTGATTTTCAGCGGTAAATGTGCAGACCTGTGCTGTACATTTCATTTTTGTATTGTGGGTTTATAGTAGCTGCTTTGGTAGGACATGCCTGGAATATATGATCAAACCGTTTGCAGACCCAATTTTAAAGTGTTCTGCGTCATTCTTTTGTCTCTCGCACTCATCTGGTCATTTGGAAAGCCTTCATTTGCACATTTACAAGTAGTATTAGGTTTGTTTTTATTTCTTCTTTTCTATGATCTCTCCAAACTAGATCTGATTGTTGCTACTTACATTTGATTTAGACTATGATTATAACAAGAGCACTTCCAAACATGCAAAATTCATGAATTCAGCTATTCCCAACTCCAAATGATAAAACGTAAAATCCAATATATGTGAGCCTTCATTTCCTTCTAGCTTTTGAATCTTTCAGATGAAATCAGCCCATACTTTCAAGCTTTTCTGTATAGCCAAGAGTGGTAAAGGCTTTTTATCCTCGAGCCCAATTTGTTCTCAGTTTTTCAAGCACAAATGCACACAGTAAAGTATAGGCCACTCAAAAAGTTGCCAAAAATCTTTGTGAACTGTCTGCAATCTCCAAGTAGTGCAGGAAAATAACACTATAAAAACTGTTACTAAATAACAGCAGATTAGAAGCTATGTAAAAACATTCACATCCCAAAGCCAAACACACTAAACTCACTGTTTGGGCAGAGAAGTTTTTGGCATCATTACTGAAAAGTACCAAAAAAAGAAAGAGAGAAAAAGGAAACTAATTTCCCTACTGGATTCTTTCCTGCTTGTTGGAAAATCATATGAGGATGTGCTTTGCAGGTGTAGCAGCTAAAGCTTTGGTAAATTAAACAAACTGTTGGCTTGAAGCAAATCTGTTCTGCAAAAACAGGAACTGCAGTGGTTTCTGTTTCTGTCTCACAAACCCAAAATGGGAGCACAAAAAATATTGTCTCAGAAACCCAAAATGGGAGTACAATGTGCTCTCACATGAAAGCTTGGAAATGCTGCATCCCTCTGAAATATGTGAGTGCAATGTAAAGCTGGAGTATGGAACAAGGATAGGACACACACACATGAAACACCTCAATTTATTTTTTGCTGCTCCAAGCTGGCTTTTAATTCAAACATAATTTATGGGGACTGAGGATAAGCTTTAAAACTGACAGGCTGTTGAATCCTGAGACATTTCCACCCACTCTGTTTCCACTGCATAAATCAAAGCCTGCCTTTGTTCAGCAGCAGTATTGTAGCAATGTCTATGAGTTCAGAGCAGTGATTGAGTTATCTTTGAGGTAGATGCCCTGCAAAAAAATAAAGAGTAAAATCCTCTGGAGTGGAAAGTTCATGGGCCATGTGCCTAGTTCAACAGGCACCATGCAGATCTGCAGGCATGGCTGAAGTCTACATTACACCAAAACAAAACTAGTCCATCTGCAGCTCGAGCTAGGAAAGCATCAGGCAACACACAGCACACTCATCAGCACCCTGTGGTGGCTATACATAATCTGTAGATAAAAATGTCTATGGTAAAAAAGGGGGTATCTATGTACTGCACAGAATAGCACTAAAATGAGAGCTCTGCAAATTTGAAGCAAGATTTTTGGCGTGCAACTGGCTGGTTGGACAGCTGGCACTGTTCAGGAAGCATCACAGCAGCATCAAGGTTTTGTGGGGCAGGCAAAGGATCAGCCATGTGGCTATGGTGGGGGGGGTGTGGGGTGTCTTCCTCCTTTTCTTCCTGAATAGGAGAAGCTGTCTGGGGAAAATATGAGCATGTTTGAGAGAGAAAAGGGGACACCAAGTGGAAGGTCAGCATTGCTAGAGGGCCAAGGGTTGGTGCTGCAAGGGGGTCATTGCAGGGAGAGCAACTGAACCTGTCTGCACTGCAAGGGATACAGTGGCTTTGCAGGGCCCTCCTGCCACTCTGGAGATGCAGGTTTATCTGGGGATGAACCAGATCTCTGAGGGAGGGCAAGTAATCCAATAACTGTAAGATGAATTACATGATGAACTACGACAGTTATTATGTTTGCAGTATATGTACTTCCATTATAGCTAAATTAATTGAGCTGTATGATATGAGCAGGGGTCTCAGGAATTAACCTAATCATTCAGATGTGACCTCTCTCTCTCTAATGCTCAGAAATTAGCAATATATCATTTGTTCTTCTAAGATCTGTGGTATGTTAATCTCTGCCAGTGCTTACAAAAGTAATTTTAATTGTGCAAAATAAGCAAAAGGAATGGATAACACTATTCAGGCCAGAACTGTGGTGGAATCACTTGACTCTCGACAGATTTTGGTTTAAAGAGCTGAAAGGTTCTTCTCTTTTTCTCTTTCCTCCTTTCTATAATTCCTCAACTTCTCAGACCTGTCAGCACAACTGCATGTGTGAGCTTGTTTTCAAAATGCCATGCATTAGAAAAGCTCCTGGTGTGATTCTTGTGGTGTCCTGCACAGGGCTGGAGTTGGACTCAATCCTGATGGGTCCCTTCCTACTCAGCACATTCCATGATCCTGTGATTCTAGTGCTAAAAGTCAGCCAGTCACATCCTCTTGCTGGGAGGTCTGAGGATGATGAGCCACCCTGCAGCTGGCCTTGGCTCCAGCCTGGGCACCATTCCTCGCCTTTGGGAGCCCCAGGAACAACTGAGCTGCTCTGCATGGTGCAGGGCCTGGCACAGGTCCTCAGCAGCAGTGGTGCTGGGACCAGCCTGTGTCTCTGGGAGTGCACCTGCCTCCTGCAGGCACAGCCGTGTGCCTGGGAGGTGGCTGGGTGTGGCTGGGTAGCAAACCCATGTTGGTCTGGGCTGGGGACATCATCTGGTGATAGCCAGCAGGGTGGACACAGAAGATCAGGAGTTCTAGAATCAAAACAACACAACAAATGGCATTTGCTCTCCAGGAAAACCAGCGCAGTCAAAACCAGAGATTTCCCAAGTAGCCTGCTCACTAGCAGGGCTCTTGGAGCAGCTCTCTGGGGAAGCCAGGGTGGTGCATGAGTGGTGTTCAGCTGTCTCAAGAGAGTGTGTGGAGGGAAGAGTCATTACAGGATGAGCATCACCTGGAAGGTTATGTGCGTGTGCACAGCTGGAGGTGGGCACCACCCATTCTCTAGCACAGCTCAGTGTGAGACACTTGCCTGTACAAACCTCTTCATGATGGTCTGACATGGTGCCAGTGCTGATGCAAGAAGGAGAGGCTGAAATACCGAGGATCCTGAGAAATGGTACTGTCCTGTCCAGGAATGGAGATACAAATCAAAAGAAATCTGCTTTTCTATGCACTGGAATTTTCCTGAGCAGGAGTTCTCAGTTTGGTTTTATAACCAGGCAGATATCAGTAACCTACATCTCACTAAAAAAGGGATTTATCTTCTCTTTAAAAAGGTTCTCTATATTTTTATCCAGGGGCTGAAGTAGGCAGAATGGAAACACTGAAAACAGCGAGAGAGAGAGAAAAGGCAATTCTGGAAAAGTGCTACAAGAGCTTTTCCTCAGCACAAGCCTGATTTTTTCCCCTGCCCTTTTGCTTCTGCACCCAGTTGCCTGACTCTGCCTCTCTTCAGTGTATTTCAGAAATAAAACCTGTCACAATATTTCCTCTCCAAGTGCCACTATGTGTTAGGTTTCAGGTCCTGGCAGCTGTATGAAATACCAGCTCCACCAGATGCAAACATGGGAGCTTTAAAATGGAACCACAGGCCACAAGTCCACTTCACCATGCTGTGTCACTGAGGACAGGTGCCTTTTCAAAGGTTTACTTTTAAAAAGAGAGAGTGATCCTGGTGGTGACATATTTAAAACTGCTGAGTGATTTTTTTAGGAACCAGGCAGGGAATGCTGCCTGAAACCTGCATCTGCAGGACCGAGAAAGGGGCTGAAGCTCCTCTTGCAAAAAACTGTGTCAAATCACAGGTATCTTAGATGAATTTTATTTTCAAATACTTTAATCCCTTTCTTGGAGGCAAAGTGAAATCCTCCCTCCATGGCTTTGATCTCAGCTGTTTTTTCTGGAGTGTTGGCTGGGAAACATAAGCAAAGATGGAGGAGATACTGTCCCTGCAGTGGGGAGCTGGAGAAATCTGGGCTTTGTCCCAGTCATATGCCCTGAAGCCCTGTAATGCATTTACTGCTTTCTGTATATCCATAAAATCTTTTTCTCTGACATGAAAAGTCATGTCAAAAAGAATGATTCCTTTTGTTTAGAAGGAACCCACAGAATTTTGGCTGTTTTGCTGGCAATGGTAGTATGTCGATCTGCTGGTACCACAATTTATCCATCTTGGTCCACTTAATTTTCTGTTTTAACATTTTCTGTGGCTTTGATTGTACTTGAGGATTTTTCTAAATAACAGGTTATATTTAAAGGCTGAAATGCTTACTGAAAGGTCTGTAATGCTACCTGAATTCTACATCATTCCTGCTACAGAGGATCTGTGAGAGAGGTATCATAAATGTTGATGGCCAACATTGGGATGGACCCAGCTCCCACCACAGGCTGGGGGACTTTGTCCTTGGTTTGAGCAAACCCCATCTGGCCTGATGCTCTTCTGTTTTTAGCATGCATCACACTAGCAAAATACCTCTAGGGCCTTTTCCTGACACTGCCATTGTTCTACAGTGACTGAAGACGCTGTAGCACAAGGGCAGGCAGCAGGGCAGGGCAGGACGGGACTCCTGTCCACCAGGAGATGGCAGTGCATATACTGATTTGGGGCTTTTCCCCTTTATTTCTCTTTTACAGTCTCCCTGAAAGAAAATGGGTCTTTTGAGGACAACAGACTGTAACACTTTCATTTGTATTTGGTCTTTTTTTTTTTTCCCATTGCTTGCATTTACATTCTTCCCACACCTCCCTCTGCAGCACAATGCCCCCGTCCTCCACACCTACAGATCACCTTCCCAGTCTCAGTGGCTCAGCCCCACAGACAGGCACAAAGCAGTGTCACAGACGCTGAACACCACTACTGGAGGAAGAAAAAGAAGAGGGGGTGACCCGTTTTGAGGTTGACAAGCAGTGTGTGCACAGGCTGCTGTGTACAGGCTTGATCTCAGTGGTTTTCTGCCCATGCTTTCTTTAAAGAAAAATATGCCCTTGTAGAAAAATTGAATTGACATTTAGCTTCTAGACTTCATCCTTGACATTCTTAGCTGGCCAGAGGATGGCAGGAGACACAGCTCCTTGCCTGTGTCAAGCCTGTGTGCCTTTGGGCCATATAACTCACAGCACTCAAGTCTCCAGCTAAGGGCTCTGACATTTTCTGCTGCAATGTCTTCCGTCAGAGGGCTTCCAAAAAGGGTACATTAACATATGAAGTCTCATAGATTTTTGGGAGGACAGAATGAGACAATAGCTCTGGAAGGGACAGTTTTCTGCACCTGCCCTGCCAGCAATACTCAAGGAGAGAAGTCCTTGTGTTCTCCATTCCCTCACCATTTTGGAGGGGACCCTCAGGAGTTTTGTGCCTTCTGCACTTAGTGATGAGAGGCTGTTCAATGAATTGCAAATAGATTCAAATGCCTCAGCTGAAAAGGTGGACTTTTTTTGGAGGTAGTGCCATAAGTAAAGAGACTCCAAGTCCCTGCTTCACATAATGCTTCAAGAACTTCTGAACCTGAAATGCCCCACCCTATGTGTGGATTTCTTTTATAAGTTATTTCTGGATGCCTTATATTCAGGTTAAGGGGTTTCTGAAACATCTGTGCACACATTAATCTGTATCTACTATGTGTGTGTACACGTACAGGGACTCCAGGGACAAGTGCTTTCCACCATTTCCATCAACCCTTTCCCTTCTAGTCTCTCTGGTTGTTTGTTACTTTCACTTGCTGTTCCTTGTCTTAAATTAAACTGTAAGCCTGTCCTCACAGGGATGTCTTTTATTGTGGCTTGTTGGAAGGGGTTTTGCAGAGAAACTGGAGCGGCAGATAGAGCTCTCCAGGCACTACTGAAATAATAATGAAGTAGTTTCACCAGGGTTGGACCAGAGAGCGTTGTCGGCTGCGTCTGAATTCTGCTTGTCCCTGAAAATTGCTTAGGTAATAAGATAGCTGCTTAAAAATTGCTGGGGGTATCCCACAGGATTCTGCTTTGACTCTGATTTCCATTTGCAGCACATGTTCTGCCATTTGGCCAGCACCATCCACCCGTGTGAGCTAATTTAAGGTTGCTAAACAGATGACACAGAACATACATCTTTTATATTTGATCTCTGCACTGGTGAGTTATCTGACTGATGGTTAATCTCAACTTGTAATAGGATTTGCCTACACTTCTTGAGAGTGAGATATTGGTCTTCTTTAAACAGCATATTGGGGGAAGCATGCCTGGGGGAAAGGTGGGAGTGCTAATTCATGCTTTTTTGGCTTCTTGTTTTTGTAGATTGGATCTGGTGCTGTATGCTCTGTGAGGAACAACAGGGTCATCAACCCAAGGAACTCACCTGTCAGAGGGAACAGCTCTAGGGTAATCCCTGCACACCAGCAGGGTGAGGAGCTGGCCACCTGCAGCTGGTGTGGGGCTGGTTGGGCTCAGCTCCCGTCTGGGTTTCTCGGTGCTCTGCACCTGTGCTGAGCACAGTGCTGAGCTCAGTGACTGGACAGCCCTGTGCTTCACTTTCTGCCTTCCTTTGTACACATCAGATTGCTGACTTGGTGACTGTGTTCATTTTGGGGAGCTTTTTTGTGCCTCTATCCACTTCATCAAGGACAGTTCTCAGACAGCCAGCTTTGGGTATTGCTATGTTCTGCTCTCAGGGCAAGCCCCCATTCCCAACACTATGTGCCCTCTCTGTGCCCCAGTCTGCCAGCTATTCTGCTGCATTTTCTCCCCTTACTCCCTTCATGTCTGCCTAGCCTCTCCCAGAGGTACGGCAGAAACAGCCCAGTGACCACACTCTGCAAGGAGCACACTCAGAGCATCCCCCTTTTACCTGCTGTAAGGTAGGAAAAGGTGTCTGCCAGCCCCCAGAGAAGAAAGGCTTCTGGCACTGGCTGGCAGCACAGCTTGATCCTGACAGAGTGGGCAGAGGAGGGAGCTGGCAAGAACTGGCTGCACCCCTTGAGCTCCTCCTAGCATACCTAGGGGGGAGAAAATTGTACTGCTAGACCTCGGAGACCATGAAAACTCTGTGTTTCTGATTGTGTGACAATTGGTATTGACACTTCAGTTGCTATGGTCACATAGTCCTCGACTGACATCTGCAAGTGAAAGACAACAAAAAGAAGCCATGAACATGGATGTCCACAATAAAAAATCTTGCTCACACAGACAAAATCTTCTACACATCCTGCAGTAGCAGCAAAGCTCACCGACAGCACTGGATAGTGCCCTGGAATGATGCTGTGTGTTCTAGGTGAGGTGGGTCTGAGGTAGGTGCTAATTGCAAGTTTAGAGGGTTTGTCCAAGTTTTCAACAGTGTAATACCATGCTGGCATGAAAATCTGTTCATTTCTGATGCAGGTCAGCTAGTAACTTCTGATGTATTGGATAAGAGCCAGAGAGTGCCAGTAAGAGGCACAGTGAGGTCTGTGTCCCTCCCACCTCTCCTGAAGTGCTCCCCACCTTGCTCAAAAGCCAAGGTGCCAGGCGTGGTGGGATTCTTGTCCTGACTCCTCATTGTGGCACCTCCCTGGGGCTGGATGCCTGTTGTACATTAACTAACCTGTACTATGGAAGAAAGGTCGTGTGTGCAACCTGGAGAAGAAACAGAACACCAAAGAAACTACTGAGTCATCTGTGCTAAGTGTTTCAGACCTGAGCTGACCCAGTTTTCTGTGGAATTATGTTTCTGTACAGGGCTGGGTCACCCCATGGGGTGAAATGCTGGTACACACGATGCTGTTGTGCTACACACAAGAGATTTATTAGCAAGACCCATGTTACAAGGCCTTGATTTGTCTGTCATCTGATCCTTTCTGAATATGCTCTCAAGGCAGTGGATTTCAAAATGATCTCTGTATTGTTTGGGTCTGCTTTGGCGTAGCATGACATTCAGGATTCCTTTACAGGCAATTGTGCAGAGCAGGAAAATCTATGTGAAATGCTTCCTACTGGAGTCACCATCTGGCCAATATTCATCTTGTTTAGTGAAATACCAAGATATCCATAGAACGCAGGTGTTAATGCAGATCATAAGGCACAAGTGACCACAGTAATAAACCAACATGCAATGAAATGTAATTAATGCACCTGGTGCTTGGGTTTGAAAAGAATTTCAGTGCCTTTATATTTTCCCTGCACACTGATGTGCATTTTAATAGTTGGAACTTCAATCATCACGTCTCAACCAACACTTTAATCATATTAATTCTCTTAAAAAGTGAACTCTAATGTTTTTTAGTAAATAAAATTTCATAATTCAGTCAGGAGGGGCAAAGTGCAAACACACATGAAACTATATGCTGCTTAGTAACATTTTTGTGGCATGAAAAAACTACTGTCCTGTTTCTGTCAGTCTGGTTCTGCTGCTGGCAAAGGTTTGTTTGCAGTCATGTAAGCCTTGTTGATACGTTCCAAGTGTTTTTGAACCAGCTGGAACAAGTGAAAAAAATCCCAGGCAAGAAAATAATGATTAAAGTTTCTATCACTGGATTTCAGAGTGTGTTTTTGTTTCACTTCTGTCCTGCATTAGTAACAAATGCATTTTTGTAAGGTTAAAAACCCCCAGGATGACATTTGTTCCAAGCAGACCAAAAACTCAACCCCACACTGGAATCTACTGGAAATGTAGATTATGTGAGTGTGTTTCTGAGTTCCAGAAAATCACATTATTTTCAAATGTCCTCTCAGAGCAGAGATCAGACCCAATCTCATCAGTCAGCTGGCAAATCCCAAGCAGACAGGGTATTTGTGGAGAAAGGGAGAGGTCAAAAAGTCAAAGACAGAGGTCACGGGCAATTTTTATTTTTGCACGGATATTTCTCAAGGGTGGTCTGAGGGTTGGGAAGAACATAAATCTGTGGGTATACTTGTACATCAACAGAGAGGGATGGTCACACCGAGTGACTTCCTAATCCGGTGCTATTTAATAGGGACTCAGAGTGTGCTACCTCCCCAGAGAGATTGCTGCTGACACTGGCATTGCTCAATCCCTCTCCGCAGACACAGGTGCAGATCACATTGTGTTCTGCCACCAGTGGTCAGTGCTAAGCCACAGGGAATGAACTGCTGACAAACCAGGGCCATGGGCAAGGGTCAACCACCACCAGCCACTCATGAATGGCTTACTCCACCACCTTCATGGACACTGGCTACACTTTCAGCTTCAGCATTGGACCATCCTTGTAAAGCAGACTTTAGCTTCCACTCAGCAAGGATGGGCTGCTGAGGGTCACTGCCAAGTGACAGAACACCCTGTTGTCACATAGCTGAGGGTACAATCAACACCTCTGCAGTGTCCCCATCTTCCACAACACAAAGGAAACTGGGAGGATGGTCCATGTTGCTGCATGCTGCTGAACTTTATTGTGTTCAGACAGAGACAAAGAAATTAAGGAAGGCCTGCTGACCACAGCTTCTCTTACTTCCTCCCTGTAAGGTTACTCTCTTGGCAAGCCCTGTAAGAAGAGCACAGGCTGCACTGGGGTGGGAGCATGGTGACTGACAATGAGTGTGAATGTTCACCCAGTGGGGCAGGGCTGCAGAAGGGCTGATGGGGATGTTCCCTCCTGTCCTTGTCTTTTGCGGCATCCCTGAAATCTCTGCAGTGACCTGGGTCAGTTTTGGGAAACAAACTACTTAACTACTTAACTACTTACTTACTACTGTCCTTGACGCTTCCTGACCTTTTTTACAGCCACCATAGCCTACTAACTGTTCTCCTCAGGCACCTGACTTTGCGCTTAATAACCTCATAATGGGGTGCCAGCAGCAGACAAGAGACACAGAACGCCCAAAGTAAACCCTTGCTGACAGAACAGGGCACTGCAGGCAGTGCTAACCAGGCTGTCCTGAACCCCAGCACTCATAAGAACTAGGACAAAATCACCAGTCTGTTTTTTACTTCTTGACCTAAGTCAGCTTTTGAACCCAGAACTGCAGAGGTGAAAGGTTAATGTATTAAGCTGTCTGCTCTTCAATTAATCCCTAAATCCTGGACAGATTTACAAACTCTTGGAAGATTTTAAATCTTACCTGATTTATGAGATGCCTTTTTTAAGTTCAGATTGCCTTTACAGACAGTCACCATGCTGGGCAATAAGGATAATTGCTATACAGATTTATTATCAGGATGGAATTTTTAATTTCCAAAATAATGTACACCTGTCTATCCTGACACTGTGGCAAAGCTTAGCATCTGAAATTTTAAACCCAGATGTCCCTTTATTTTCTTCATGCCTCATTGAAGAAACCAGTTGTGCTGAGGACAGGCCACGAGCCTGACAGATAGAGGAACAGAAATCCTTTTGCCATTACAGAAATGCAAATAACTTGTTGAAAATAAAGCTATACACTGTTGCAGCATCAAGAATTTCTCTCAGGTAATACTGTAAAAATATGCCTTTTGGAGGTAGCTCATTGTCTTTTAAGGAAGACCTTGACACAGGAGAATTATGAGAATGTGTGCCAGAAGCTAAGGGAGTAGGCAGGCTAGTCTATTTACATATGGACTGTCCTGGTTTAGGGCAAATTGGGAATACAAGCATCATAAAGTCACCCTAGGACAGGACTTTCTGCATCAGTTAAAAACCTGGAGCCTCGAATACACAGATTTTTGAAAATGTATTCTAGTGCATTCTCTGGTGCCCTGAGAATCCCCCTGAAGCCAGGGAAAGCATAACTAACGTCCAGGCCCAGTAGTCCAAGAAAAGCCAGAGTGCCATCACCACAAACACTGAAGAAAAGGCCAGGGAAGCTCTTCTGTTCTAAGGTAAGTAATCATAGAATCATAGAATTGTTTAGGTTGGAAAAGACCTTTAACATCAAGTCCAACCCTCATCCCAGCACAGACAAGTCCACCACTAAACCATGTTCCTATGTACCACATTTACAGGTCTTTAAATACTTCCAGGGGTGGTGACTCTATCATTTCCCTGGGCAGGCTGTTCCAGTGTTTGACAACCATTCTGGTGTAGAAAATTTTCCTAATGACCAAATTAAACCTTCCCTGGCACAACTGGACTTGGCTACTAATCAATGTCCTCAGCTAAAAGAAAGGACTGCATTGTAGGCTGAAGGGTGACACCCCAGTCAGTAAAGGGAATCCAAGCACTCCATGCTATCCTGTGATTAAGAGTGCCACTTGCCAATAAAAGACTCAATTCCCAAGAGTGTTTACTGGTACAAAGCCAGTTACCTGGCTCTCAGACAATAGACATGAATCACACCCAGTGCTCACGTTCATGGCTGCTCACTAGGCTGAGCCTCCTCAGGTATTTCCATATCAAACTGAGGAAGGAATTTTCAGTGGCTTCCCACTCAGGTGGAGTTGAACCAGCGGTGCAGGAGAAAAGAGCCTGTGTGCAGCCCTGGCCACTGGCTCCTCAGAGCAGCTGCACACTGTTGCAGAGGAGACCTGTTCCAAAATATGTCGAACAAACTTTGCACATGCAGCCTTTGCAGACATCTATTGGCTCGGTTGTTATTGTTGAATATGCTCTTTGTTTAAAAAGTGTAATACCTGGGGAGGACTTTCATCCATAACGGTTTGAAGAACAAGGAATAGCTCATTCCTTTCTCTTCTGAGCAGACACAGTCTTCTATGCAGAAATATTGTATTACAGGCATTTGGAAGAGAGAGGGTGAGGAGCGGGAAGGAGAAAATGCCAGGATCCCAGCACCATCAATTGTTGTCAGCTCTGCTCTGGGAATAGTGTGTAGCTGTTAATTGCTGCTGCAGATCCAGCAGATGGTGGGTAGGACATTGTATTTAATGGAGCCCCTCAAAAAAGAGTGGCATCTGTTTGTTTAATTTCTTGGCAACAGAATGGCAGATTTAAAAAACAAACAAACCAAATTGGACATTTAGCTATGAACATCCCCCTAACAGATTATAAATGTTTTAAGCTAAATAGGTCAAATTAAGGAAAATATCAATTGACACATTTGAGAAGTAAGCCAAACTTTTAGATATTGTCTCTTTTAAAGATTAGATTTTCAACATATGGCAATGAAACTCCTTTAAGAGGCTTTTAAATTAAATGTTGATACTATCTTTTTGACTATGAATTTGTCTAAGTGTTCATAGAACTGTTACAAGCATTAATTCAGAAACTAATCTATTCTGCCTGTCTCTCTCTGACACGCACACTGAGATTAAAATATGATTTCCAGATCTAGACACTTTAATCTTGTGCATCTCCTACATTTATAAACAGCAACAGAAGAACAAGGCAGAAAGAATTCCTCTCTTTAACAGTTGGGACAAGCAACTCTGAGGAGCTATTGCCGTGGCTATTGCTGCCACAGCTCCAGTTTTAATGCAGCTCCTGTATTTCTGGATATTCCCTGCAACAGAAGTTGCCGTAGCAGAGTGTGCCATGGATCCATCTGTGGTAGGGAATTGTTGGGAATATTATATTGTCTCTAGCAATGGTCAAACCTGGATGCTTTGCACAAGAATGTAAATGCCCTTGATCTTTACCATCTATGCACCATGTGAAATCCACCCTAGCCCCCTCACTGAGCACACAGCCTTCCAAAGCACAGGAGTGGATGACTCCAAAGATCTCCTCCAGGTACTTTTTCTGGGAAGTCTTCTGCACCATGTGTCAGATTTTAGGCACGCTTTGTACTTTCCCTGTTTTAAAGCAGAGTTTGGATAGGATGCTTCAGCCGAGAAACAGCCCACGTGGCCTCTCTGTTTCCAGCTGCTGATCCAAAAAATGCTGCTGCTCACTTTTTCCTACCAGCTAACTCCCATCCATGATCATTGCTGCAGGCTAGGCAGAGTCCAACCCTTCGTGCCAGAAAGCCATTCCCTGGGACTTTTTTCTGGATGGCAGCTGCTGCAAGGCTGTGCCACCCGGGCCGGGGCTGTGTGTGCCGGGCCGCGCCAGGGCCTGGCACTGGCAGCGGCGGCAGCAGGAGCCCCCAGCCCACGGCTACCAACACTGCTGTGCTGCTCAAATGTGTCCACCCTGGCATGTTTTGCTGGTGGCTGCACGCTGGCTGAAGTGGTGCTGTGTTTTTTCCAGGGCCTGGTTTCCTTTCAGGCGCTGGATGCACACATGCTGTCCCCACAACAACAGGCCTGGGCATGGGGCAGATCTGCGTGTCCCTCAGAAGCGCTTTCTCAGACAAGTGCCTGCTGCTGCTGCTGGAGTTTGTCCAGGTGAAAAAGGCCAGGGTAAAGATTCAATTTATTCTGTGTGTGTCTGTACTGCCTGAGCAGGACAACCTTGGGCCACAGGAGGTAACTCACTTCTCCCAAAATTTTCCTGGGGGGGGAGAGCATCTCATACCCTCTTGCTGAGCCACTTCCCTGGAATCTACCTGGACACAAAGCCCCCTCCTCAACCTATCCCCGATTCTCCTGGGTGCTTGCTTGTCCTATTCCACATGCACATGAATGAGGAAATAAATGGGAAACATCAACACCATAAACCAACTGTTAATATTTTTGCCTGGTGATTGCATTCTTCAGGGAAACATATATCTAAATATAGTCATAGGCTGTAGTCAGCCAGTATTTTTACAGCTCTTTATTAAGGACACCTCAGATATATCTTTCACTTTTTTTTTTCCTTTTTATCATTCAGGACATAGCTTTGTGAATATTCCAGCTGTTAAAATAAAGGAGAGCTGAGTTGTTCACATAGTGTATACACCTTGATAATGTCTGGTCAGTTGTGATGAAGCAAAACTTCTACCTCAATTCCCTTGTCTGTGAATAGGGCATAATAACATGCAAATTATAATAACAGACAATGTTTCTCACTCACAGAAATAAAAAACAAGAGCTATCCAATCTTACTATTATGATTTCAGCATCTTATAATCTCACATCAACAGAAGCCTAAGACTGTTAAAAATACCATAGTGCTCCTATTTCAGATGAGAGCTTTTTCTGATTAAAATTTTTATCAGGTGAATGGAAAATTAAATATCTGTGTGATATGACATTCCATAAGGTTTGTTTTTTTTCCTCCTTGGCTTACTCTTAATAGAACCTGTATTAAGCTGCTCTTAAAAAAAACCAATTGTTAGAAGCTGAACTAGGAAGACACTTCCTCATGCACTGAGTTAATACTTGATTTCACAAATGAGGTCAGTACCATCTTGATCAAACAGAGCCACTCCTCCAACAAGAAAAGCATCCTGTAGTGAATCAGGACATATGGAACAGACCCAATTCTATTGAAACTAAAATAAGCATGAAAAGGTCTCAAAAGAGATAATTTAAATGCCTCTCATGGCTCTTACCACATATCACATGCCTGGCCTATAAAAGGTTAGACTGGAAAAATCTACTATTCTACCTATCTTGCAAAAGGAAAAAAAAAAACCTAAGCCACCTCTGTAACATTCTTAATTAAAAGATAAGGAAATATTCCTCCTAAATACTCACACCTTGCACTTATCTATGACATGTCTGCTAAGGAGCTGAAAAAAGCAGATGAGGACTGTTATCTACAGTGGTTCAGCCTGTGCCAGGATGAGGAACGTAACCCAATTGTCTGTGTGAAGCTCCGAGGCACCCGAGGCACCCAGTGTGGCGTGCCAGGACTGCTCCCGCACACCCAGCTCCTGTGGCGGCTTCGCCTCTGCCTGCCAGTGCTGTTTGTCCTCCTGGCTATTTTCATGATTGCAGGGAAAAGTTAAATACTGCAAATTCTCCCATCACCCTTTGTTTTCCATAGCTTGTCTTCATAAGGAATACAGCCATTGCGAGCTGAATTTTAGAGTTGGTTTAGAAAATACTGGCAGTGAATATTTAAAGAAAGACTTGGGTATATCTGTCCCTTCCTGTCCATTCTGCAGCAGTGCTTTCCAGCATGACTAATTAACCTTGCGATATAAATACAGGTTCTCACAGGCAAATACTCATTGGAGCGCGAATGATAAAATCTCAAGTACCAAATATAACCCGTGCATCTCCACGGAGATGGGAACAGGTAGGCAATTTTGCCTGACAAACTGTCTAAGATCTGCATTTTCCTAGTCAGCCTTCCTTCTATTTTCTACTTCAGCTTCAGTAGACTCATCTGCTAATTTTTCCCTGATGATGCCTTCCACAGCCTTTGCCTTCCCCATGCTGGCCGTCAACCCTTTATAGAGTTCTTTGCACTCATTCACAAAAGTCAGCTGGGTAGAGAGGCCCCATTTCCTATCTTAGGGCACATTCCTTGTTTTAATGATTTTGGTGAGGCTTGTGCTTTTATCCAGAATGAGACACCATTGCCTTATGCTTTTTTTTATTTTAGTTATTGTTTATTGTCCTATTGTAAAGGAAAACCAGGCCCTACGACTTTCTATTGTTCTTGATGATGTTTTTAATATGTGGTCATTTATTGCCTTCTGCCAGGTAATTATTTCCTTTTATAGACAAAGTATTTCGGTATTTCATTCTTCTCGAGGGAAGAAGACTAAATAAATAATGTTACTGTGTTTGCTATATTTTCTTTTTTCATAAAAGACAGTTGATTTTCCCCAAACTGACTGGAATTCTTTTCAGTGCAGGTTAAAATTAATGGCGAATGCTCGCTTCTTTTTTGTATCACTCTGAGATTATATTCTCCCATAAGTTCTCACCTACTTACTTTTCTGCTTTTGAAGTGCTCCCTACAGGAGAACCATAACATGGTGCAGTGCAGGAGTATTTCCCCAAGGCTGACAAGGCCATGCCATGGTGGAGCAACCTGCTGGGCTCCATGGCTGACCTCCTGTTCCCGCTGCAGCATCACTTGGAGATGTTTTCAGGCAAAAGTGATCTGCTTCCTAAAACATCCAGCCTGACCTGCACCTTGGCAGCTACAGCTTTGGAGCCTGTGGCTGCAGTTGGAAGGATGTGGACAAGAAATTGCAGCCAGAGGAAAGGCTGTGAGTGTCACACATGGTGCCAGAGACTGGCATGTGATTAGCAACCTGATTTAAAACCTGTTAAAATGTTTTATAAATGTGTCTCTGTTATGAGGAAGAACAAAAGAAATTTAGATAGGGGATCACAGCATGTGTTTGGTCATATGCAGGAAAATAAAAGTAACTTCCAAGGGGATTAGTGCTTCTGTACACACAAAGTTTCAGACTCATTGAAATTAATATCCTCTAAGCTCTTTGCTATCTCTGAAGTGCAAGTCTTCAAATTAGTTTGACACACTTTGTGAGAGAGCAAAAAACCCCAGCCAGCCAAAGAAACCCCAAACCCCTGACCCCACTATTTGGAGTAGTTTGTCAGCACTTCACACAAGCAGTACTGAAATGAGGTTCAGGAGTCTTGAGCTTTGCAATCTTTTCTCAAAAACATTTTTTATTGCACTTGAAATAAAAAGGAGTTGGTATATGAAAATCAAAGTACTGCACGCCTCAAGAGATAACAGAAGTTTATTACACTATAAAGGCTTTCAGCATATGTGAATGCTTATTTTATCTGAACACATTAGCATAGTTATTAGTCATTCTAAATGATTAAATTTTCCTCTCATCCACCTAATCTGAATTATAAATGAATATACTAAAGAGAAATGCACTTTGTTGATAAAGCACTGACTTGGCAGTCAGGAGACAGGGTTTGTTTCTGGGCTTGACTTTGACCTCTTGAGTTGGCCCAGGCTAGTCATTTTGCCTTTGCTTCAGCATCTCAGACTGACCTGTAACATTGATCTATCTGAACAGAAGCAGCACTATCCAATCAATACCAATATCCAACCAATATCCATCAATGCCTAATCAATATTTTAAACTGTTTTACAGTGTGTCATTATTTATTGTCATAAGAAATCCTGTTAATAATGCTTAATGAAAGGGGAGAAACTGTTAGGCTGTGGATTTCAATGTGCTTTGGTGTTCGTGGAGTGACAGAAAATCACAGCAGTTTAAAAGCTGCCAGTCTGAAACTTGGGGTATGAACATGCCTTTTTTTTCTTTCTTCTGAGTGAATAAGGGCAGAGTTCCCCCCTGCAGCAGTGGCAGCTCCTGTGACTTAGGGCACTGCCTCCTCCATCTGGATATCTGTCCATTTCTCTTCAGCAGCAATTGCTAGAAAGGAATTAACTCATAGTATGTTTGAACGAAAACCAAATAAAATTTAGTCTTGAACAGTCCAAAGTTGATTTCATTGTGCTTTTGAACAAAGACCATGTTCTGTTCCTCAGTCCTCTCCTTTCCACCTTTTAAGCATTTTGTCCCCTTACTGTGGCAATGTGTGGCAGCCTGGAGGTGAGTGTGGATGCCCAAATATAATGTGATTTTCCTTCTTCCAGAAGTGATGGCATGGTCTCTCGATCTGCCTGTCTCCTCAAGAAGTCCATAAGCCTTGGTCACAAACCACATGTGAAGGAATAAAGAGTTGTCAAGAGCCCCACAGCTCCTCGTGCAGAGGAGCTGATGCTGGGAGCTCTGCAAGCCCTTCCCAAGAGGCCAGGTAACATTGCCTGATAATCACATGTGCCCACCAGGGAAACCCTCCATTTTTCTTATGGTTCTATTATGCCTCAAAAAGTTTATTTTTGGTCTCTTTCATGTGCTACTTACACTTGGCATCATACATAACTCGTTTTTGTTACAGCCAAGCCAAACCTGTGCCATTACGTTCAATAGCAAATTAAGTCCTTCCTTCCTGATAGGATGGGCTGAAAAAGGACCGTGGCAGTTTGCTTAAGTAGGGTGGGGCTGGCACCAATAAATAGTTGAATCCTCCTGGAGGTCAACAGCATAGAAAATGAAAAAAAATCTCCCTGGATGATTGTGTAAGGATCACCTCAGATTTAGTAATATTTCCATGAAGCCTTGCTCCAGTGGAGTAATGCTCCAGGACTTCTTCAGGCATTGAACATAGATTTGTGTTTTACTGAGATAAAGCGGGATGTCATCTGTGAAAAGAGCAATTTATGTCCTTTGTCATGGATTGTGATGCCTCGAATCTCTGGAGACTTTCTGATAGCTATTGCTAGCGGTTCAGTGGACAGAGCAATCAGAGGAGGTGACAAAGGACACACTTGCCTTCTGCCTCTCTAAGGAAAAAGTCATTCAAATAAAGGAGTCTCCGAGAGTCATTCAAACAAATGAATGCACACCCTCTGGCTTTCTGTGGGCTTAATGAACCCGATTCACCAGAAGCACAGCCTTGTTGACAAGCCTCTGTCTTTGGAGGCAGAAGGAGAGTGCTGAAGGAAAGTCGGTCAGATTTGTTTTCTCTGAAGGAGAGGAAAGACAATTTTCTGCCCTTGCCTAGGACTGTGGGAGCTGCACAGTCCTGGGTGTGCAGCGACCTACTTGCTCTGCTGGCTCAGGCTTTGCTTTTCTTCCTGGGATTTTGCTCTGATTGCAAACAAACATTTGCTTCTCTGCAAGAAATGGGTTTCACACAGTCCTGAGGCAATCACGATTTTAGGAGAGCCTATTTGCTTCTTCCTCTGCCTTGTATTTTATATGAGGGCAGCAATTTTGTGCATGAAATAATTTCAAGAGCTGGCAAGTTCCAGAAATGTCTAAATTGTTGTGTGCATATGAAGCCATATCACACAATTGTGTTTTGTTTTGCTTGTTTGGTTGGTTTGGTTTTTAAGTCTACGCTCCCCTCCCTAGGATAAAAGACAGGGAAGCAAAGCAGCTACTCAGCTTCAGGCACCAAGCTGCCCACAGTGCCTTTGATATACAGCCCCCTTGCCCATATGTGCAGTCATGTGCTCACATAACTCTTCCAAACTGTGGGAAATGAAAAGGAAAATGTTGAATTTGGTAATATTTATCACAATCATTTTTCAAGAGCAAGAGAGAAACTACCGGTCTATTGAGAAATGTGGCCTTTTAATAGTCATCTAGGATTATCCATTTATTTGAATAATAAAAATCTCTTACGCAGACAGAGAAAGTAGGATAAAACTTTATAATGGAGTATATATTCTCTAGCACAGACAATGACTGAAGGCCTCGGAGTTTGAAGAAATGTCAATTCATCAAGGTTTTGTCTTTTTTTTTTTTTTCAAGCTCTCCATTTTGGAGATTTCACGGAAATAATTGAGTTTTCTACTATTGGACCAAGTGTCATATATATGCATGACTTAAAGGAAAGAGATTAATAAATATCTCACAATTTAATATCTAGATAATTTCATCCAATAAAATCTTGTGCAGCAAGTAATTTAAATTGGTACCCTATTTATGGCAGACAAAACTGCTCACTACCATCTGCTTCGTGGTTTTAATAGATGAAGTGTTAACTGCGTGTTGCATAAAATTCATTGCGACTAGGTTAATTAAATGGCTGTGCTTCACTTCCTGCACTCTGGTAATAAGATGACAACCTCATCTGAATTTATTAACCCTTGCCACTTTCAGTACTGTTATCACCCATTCAACCACCTTTGGTCAACAAAAACGAAATAAATCACAATAACAGGAGACATAACCATATCGGCTAACAAAATAGATATTGATTAGCATCTTCTAAAGCAAATATGTCAATCTAGTCTGATTTTATTTTCACAAAGGTCATTGAAATCTGCTGGAGTATCAGTAGCTTGAGTAAATGATGATGCAGTAGGTTATTGGAAAACACCGCAAATCTAATCTTTGGTGCTAAACAGCCTAAATGACAGCTTCACTATGGGAAGCTTTAGAGTCTTCGGCTTTCTATTTGAGCAAGCAGACATTAAATAGCCTTCTCCAGCATAGGCCCTTACAGAGGGCACAAAGCCAGACTTCTGAGTGTCACTCCAATCAGAGCCATTTCTGTCCCCTCCAAAGAGGGAGCATGAGGTAAAACTGCTTCATCTACATCCATGCCCTGGCCACCTCAGCACTGGGTCAAGACTTAGTGACATCACATGCAAAGACACTTCTTAGCTACGGCCAATAGAAACTATCTGCATGTGGGACTGGACTGGTGCATGGTAAGGAAGGACCTGACAGAGGCATCTCCAGGTACCAGTTCCTGGAGCCAGCCTCTTCTCCATGACTTACTCTCTTCAGAAAAGACAAAAGTTAATTTCAGGCAAGTACACAAAAAAACAGTCTTGTTTGCTCTACAGGAGAGATCAACACCACGCATCAAAGCCGTAGTAATTTTTGCCCTTCACATACAGGCATTGAAGTCTTTTTGGAGGACTTCCAGTCATTCCCACTGATCCCATCAGTGTACATGACTGTCGGTTTCCCTCTCTGCCTCGCTCTCACCTGGCTACTGCTTCTGGAAACAGCTCCTGTGCCATGTTCAGCCCTTTGGTCTAAGCTGAGTGTCTAAGCGTCTAAGGCTCCAGACACTGTCTTTGAGGGTGTTTGTATGTGGCCTAGTGAGAAAGTCACGTGGCTCCTTCCTTCTATGTGCCAAAGTGGTGGGCTGAAATCCAGCTCCGGTTCACAAGTTCAGCTCCACCAAACTGGTTCAACCTGTCTTGCATGTTATTGTGCCAGCATTGGGCTTTGCCTTTCAGGGATGTAGATAAGATTTGTTTTTTAAACACAACAGGGAAGTTTTCATTTATGCTGAGGGTTGTTGTTAGAAAGAAGTTTATAGGATAAATCTGGTATATACACACCGGAACAAAATATCTTTCTCCACTTGTAGTCAAGAGGCTGCCAAATTTCCCCCATTCTGTCCCCCCACCCAGCTCCCAAACCTTGTCCCTGCCCCAGCCATGAAGCAAAATAGGAGAATCAAAGCAACTTGTCCCGTACAGTCTCACCTGTGCTGGGGACCAGGAGACCATCAGATGAACTGATTTATTTCCCAGATGCTGGAAGTCTGAGCCCGATGTCAGCAGGCTGTGCAACCAGATTTACCAAAAATTCCCTGCCCCTGTCCACACTGTGGTGCATTCAGTTCCCAGAGCAGACTGGAAGAGGAACTGTGGAAAACTTCTGGTAGGCAGAGGGCAGGATGGATGGCATACCGGGAATTTAATGAAACTGTACTGCAGCTATGAGCTACCTGTGACTAGGAATGGAGATGACATTGGTAACCATTGGATGCTATCTCTGAATATTCAGTCTTCCAAACACTGTTTTTGCCCGTTTATTGTTATCAATGAATAAGTTATTAAAAAATAGTGAAAGAAAGCCTGGTTTTCAATCTTTTCCTTTCAATATTAACTTAGACTCCAATTTTTACCAGATTACCTGTAGAGACCTGAAGTTCCCTGACAGTATTTATTGTAATAAATGTTGTTTGATTTTGAATTCTGCTTATAGAAACTCTTAACTTGTACAAATAAGTAACATTTCCAGCAACTACTATTCATGTGCTTTAAAGAACTCAGTATAAAACTGCTGTAGTTGCCAGAAGCACTCTTCTCTCATGGGTCTCCCTTTAGAGTCACTGTACACAGCATTTGAAATGTTGGCCAAGTGTTGACCATGTTCTCAAGCAAAATGGGTAACCAAGACAGATGGTGTCATGCTAACCCAAATTTAACCTTAAAAGTTGAAATTCAGTTCTCAGGGGAAGGTCCATGCGTAAGCTGAAGGTGCTGTAAGTCCTATTCCAAAAGCATATGTTGGAACTGTCCTCTATAGGGTTTGTGGGATTCTCCTGCATGAGAGGTGGATGGTGTTCACTGTCGTTGTTTCCTCACACAATTGTGAGACACAGACAAAAATATCATGTTTGACTCATTTATGGGTGCACTTTCTGAGTATGGTAGATATTGTGCACCTTCCCCAATTAAACGTTAAAATCTCTGCACATTTTCAAAGTATTGAAATATTTTCCATCCCAGAAGCAACCAGTTCAGTGGGGAACAGCTCACATCTTCACTGGTGTGTGGACAGAGGGCTTCTTTCGACAATTTTGCACACCACAACAGTTAAATTATAATACCTTCTTAGGTTTTTTTTTCCTCCTCACACAGGACACAGTATTCTAGATGATCTGTGTTTTGCATCTCCCAATACTGCTGGCAGTTCAATACAGCAGGATGAAAGTTTTTAGTGGAAAGAAAGCAAGAAACAAGATGCTCTATCTGAAGCCAGGAGCTAGATTTAGAGTGTTCCTGCTCTAGAAACCACAGTTACAGGATTTGAACAGATCCAGGAGCACATTTGTATCCTAGTAATGCCTTGAACGTATCCATTCATGTCCCGGAGATAACAGGGCCTTTACTGAACTTTCCCCTTTGTAGCTTCATGTCCATAGGAGGGCACCCAGGGCAGGGAGATGAGATCACGGCCAGGCCTTCTGGTCAGGTAAGAGGAGAGCAGCTTCTCCCTTTGCTGTGCTGCACATTTGCCACAGAGTCAACAAATGTAGTGAACCAAGCTGTCTTAATTCTGATAGAAAGGAGTAAACTAAGGATCTTCTATTTCTGGAGCACAAGCAGTGGGTGATGAGTGTATTCATCAAAACGTCAGTACACTGGTGCAAGTCCCTGGTTGGCACCAGGCATGCAGAAGATATACTTAGATAAAATTCCCATTAAGTGTTCATCTGTCCACAAGCTCTGGGTAAATTGCAACACCAGGGTGTCATGAACCTGAGGGTAAAGCAGATGGAAAGAAAATTAAACTGAGAGACATCTGAACCTGTTAAAATGAGAGATGTGGAGAGAACATCTCACCAGTCCCCTCTTCCCTGCATTACCCAGCCAGCCAGCCCCGGTGCCTGCCTTCTGCAGTGATGCAGCAGCACTCAGC
>WAAE01013401.1:121591-125330 GCA_013400495.1 Nicator chloris
GTCTGTATATGACACCTTCTCCATTTTGACTTTACTTAGGATTTAATTTCTAAAGCATTACGCATTCTCATATATGTCTATTTTTGTATGCATTTGTCATGGGTTTCACATTTGGTGACTGGTTAGCAGTGTGCTGGCCATCTTTGGTTTGTAGAGGAAATCTTAACCATGAACAATCAAGGGGGCTTAAAAGAACTTCTTAAATGCTAGCTTTTTACTCAAACTTGTATCTATACTACATCACGCCACATTAAGTAGAAGCACACATCACAAAATTGCACAGGGATTACAATATTACATCCAGTCTGCATAAAATTGAATTCCACTACTGACCAGGTCACAAAATGGCTGCACTTTCTAGTCTAAAACTAATTTGCATATTGTACACATGTAGGACATTTTTTTACTTCAGTCACAATAATGCATGCAAGTTTGTTTTTTGTAAGAAATTTTGTAAATTTGCTCATGCTACCTAGTTTCAAGAGAGCCTTTTTTTGAACATTTGCAATAACTCACCTCTTGTTAATTAATAGTTCTAGTGCATGCATATGGTGTATACAGGTAAGTAAACATGCAATTTTTTCACATTCTAAAACTATGGCAGTTTAGGCCATATTGTGCTGCCTGCATTTAATCTGTAATGCAGTGTGTCTTAAACGTTTCAATCCCGTATTAATAGGTGGCATTACACATAACACCTATATAGCAGCAAAGCTAATACAGCTTGTGATTAAAAATGTTTAAAAATAGCTAATAAATCAGATTATCTTGAGGTATTATTTCTTGCAAGTCAAAATGGAGAGCAAAAAATCAACCCTAATTTTTAGTTTATGTATACACTGAAAATAGCAACAACAATAAAAATAAGCTTTTGTAGCAGACATATTCCATCTTCACTATTTTGCTACCTTTGGTAAATTACTGGGGCAGATCTTGAAGTTAAAAACCCATGTTTAGAAATAAGTGCACGCTTCACCCACTAAATATAGCAGCAGACTGTGTGCCCCTACGCAAAAACATTCTCATATCTAGTTTTAACTTTACATATAAAAATAACTTGGAGAAAATACAAAAAAACATTTTATTTTAACATGAAAATATCACAAAAATTAGTAAGCCTGAGATGTAGGGTTTTGGTGAAAAACAAGAGGCTTGTAGTGTTTTGGCTGCTGATAAAGATGCATGTATTGATAGCTGGGGTGAAAAGCAGAAGAATGCACTTATTTCTTCTGCATGTCAGTATCTTCAAACACAGTAAGCCACATGCACCCTTCTCTCCTTATGCAGATGCTGGTTCACCATGTTTAATTCCAGCGGAAGTGGATCTGACGTGGGCGGTCAGCCCCCTCCTTTACCAATGGCTTATGGAATTCACGTCCTGCACGAGAGTGGATATTTGCCCAACAAAACTCACAGTAATACTGCAGGCAAGTGACATTGGCACAAAAGAAAGGAGCAAACTTCCCACCACACCGCGCACCCTGGCACTCGTCACACATCTGGTCATCCAACACGTATGGCTTTACCTCCACCTGTTGGAGTGAAACAGAAACAATTCCCCTTAATAACTGTTTCTACTTGAAGTTGTATGAAGGCATTAATTTCTTTTTGTTGTTTAAAAAAGAACCCCAAAAAACCCCCTGAATTCTGCAACCAGGCGTATTAACGCCTTTATATAACTGACCAGTTATTACTCGTTATCATTTATCACCTACAGACCCATCCATACTGCAGAACACTTCAAGGCAGATCTTTAGAAGTACACTGTGCATGTAATAAACAGCTACATCAGAAACTTCCCCTAATTTAGCCTGGGAGAGTGTTCTTTGCAAATGATATGTGTAGAAGAAAACCAAACCACTCAAAGGTCTCCCAGCTGGACATCAACATGACAATTAATTCTACATGGTTGAGCAAAAAAGTAACTGAACATAAGAGACTACCCTTTAATGTAGAATTTTTTTTTTAAGGATAAGTGTCTCTGCATGTACAACATTTGTGTGCAAATTAAAAGTACTTTTTGCAAGCTGCAATGCAGATCTTTTAGCAGAGCTGTTCATCGTACATTCACTCCCTATTTTGAAAATATGGTCAAATTTGGCCCTACCAAATTTGGTAATCTATTACTTTCTCTTTCGGTGGCTTCGAGCTGTACAGGAATTTCTATTCAATACAATTCTGGAAATATTTTTTTAAAGACCATTTTGCAAGTCTACAGACAGCTTCAAACACCTGTCTTACACAGCTTCTCTCTCCCAAACTCATCTGACTGCCAGAATGGAAAAGTGGCAGGAGTCCAGTGGTAAATACGCATTATGTCTTTGCATAACTGTCCTGCTACAGACTGGGATCAGACAGGAAGAAGTACTTCATAATAAAACACAAAATGAGTTGACGCAGTCATTAAAGAATGTATTGTTGTATTCCACATTTTCCTCACTGCTGCATGAGATTTTTTTCCTTAGATTACTAATACCTCAGAAGATTGCTACCTATAGATATCGACTGTATGTTCTATACTCAGACAAAATATGCCTGAAATATTAAGAACTTTAAAATTATATTTTTTCAGTGTACCTCCAGAGGAAAAAAATTACACATCCAGCTCCTCGCTCTTAAGTTTTACAGCTGAATAGGTTTCATGTTCTTAGCTTCAGAAGCAGAGGCCATCCTAGAAATGTCAGAGTATGCTTCTTCCACTAATCTATATTCAGTACGAGCTGTACTTCTCATTTCACTACAATGACCTGCCTTATCGTCAATTACATTCAAACTTTCCAATAAACAGGTACCTTATGCAGTAACTGTGTTTGTGGCTCAAAATTACCGAAAGCATGAAGCAGCATTTATTTCAAGCTTCAGTGCACTAATGCACCAAGATCGGTACAAAGATGATTTCAAAAGTATTAGAGAAACACTTTGGGGAATGAAAATATTACATGATGTGGATGCAGACTGCTGGCATATGAAAGTTAACAGTATTTTACAAATTGTTTGGCGCTGAAACTCCAAAGAAATGTTTGCAGCTTGAGCTTTCATACATGACAAAACAGGATGAAGAATACTTTGCTGAAGAAAAACATCTGTTAGAGAAACTAAATATATCTAGACATCAAAAGAAGTGGAGAGAAGCTACAGAGAACTTAGTTAAGGAAGAAGTTAAGATCACAGACTATGTCAAGTGACGGTGGCACTAAGATTTCCAATTAAGGTAGGAAAAGGTATGTGCAAAAAAATGCTATAAATACTTTGAACTGAAGTTCAGAAGGATAAACAGGTGAACTGCAAAATTTAGACAAAACTGGTTACAAACAGAATCTGAAAGGACAGCAGACCTACAGAAACTGGATATAACTGGTATGGAAAGGCAATGCTGAGGTAAAGGGCAGAACAGGCTCTGCCTCGAGGACTTCAGTGAGATAGACTGCATTACCTCCCTGGCCAACATACACAAACACTTCAGGTGAAGGCAGCACCCAAAGTAGGACTATCTTCCTCATTTACAAAACTAGTGTTTTACAGATTTAGACTCACTGCTTGCTCATGTATAAATCAGCAGTAATACTGATTGCAGAATATTTTCAGAGCCTGAAAAGGTGTTAGTGTAAAAACTCCATGGAGGTAAAAAACTATTTCTGAAAACAGACTTTTTTTATACTTTCAGCTAAGATTCAAGATGTTCCCTAAAATGATGCTCTTCTCTATGACTCCTCAGTATTACAAATAACTGGGTGGTAAT
>WAAE01013402.1:0-13678 GCA_013400495.1 Nicator chloris
TTTGGTGGGGTTTTTTTTGTTATAGTGGTAATGATGGAGCCCACTGGTAATACACTGAAATATCCTCTCCAGTGTTTGGGATAACCAAAATGACACTTTTTCGGTTTTTTTCAGCCTTGTGTATGTGTGGTGAGGAAGGTAGTAGGTAGAAAAAAGAACCTAATACATGCTCAGGCTTTGCCATGATTTGAAGGCCAGACAAATCCCAAATACTGAGCTCAGGAATTGGGCAGCAATTTGCCTTATGGGTAGAGAAATGTTAGGAAGGCTTTCTGAAGCAATTAATGAAACAGCATGGAAAAAGCAAACTGGGGGGGAACACTAAAATCAGAATCCTCCTTAAAAATAATTTTCAGACCCTTCTTTTCTTTTAAACATAAATATTTTATTTGGGCTGAAAACAATCAACTATGTTCAAAACATCTGAAAAAAAAGAAGTAACGTCTACGGGCCATGCTTTTCATATCATCCAATAAAATAAGTTCAATACCCAGTAAAAAGGTTTGGGAGAAATTTACATTAATTGTTTTGCTTGTGTATCTGTGTTGATACAGACTGCTAACCACATGATAGCAGTCACAAGTTCTAATGTGAGCTCTGACAGGAGTGGAAAAGAAAGGTGGGTTGGTTTGTTTGGGGTTTTTTTTGTTTTAAATAGACACAACTTTCACTAAGGTTTGCTCTGATTTCAGAAGAAAAAAAAACCCTGAATTTTCAATTAATTTCTCATATCTGTTTAAAATAAATAAAATCACATTTGCCTACATATTTCTCTTTTATGGAAGTGTTTTATTTATAACAGCAAGGTACCTACGTTTCTTACGTTTCTTACGGCAACATTTTGACATCTGTTATAGGGAACAGTCTACTCTCAGACTTCTAAGAAGTTCAGAAAAACAGATTCCACAAGAAATAGCTAGAATTTCACAAGAAAATAAATGTGCATAACAGTTTAAGATTCTTTAGGCACAGACCACCACTTTTCAATCTCACACTTCATCTTTGCTTTCACTATATATCCTAGAAATGAGATTAGATACACAGAGAATGCAAACTAGAGACACTTGTGTGTTTAATGCATATTTTTTCCCCTTGCCTACTTTATTGTAATACATACATAAATGAACATATGTATAGAAAATAAAGAAACACTAATCACTGATAAAAGAATAGAATCTCTTGAAACAGAAGCAAGGCACTATTCTGGGTTATACAAAAACATTAGGCTACATCTTTCTCTGAGTGCACTCCAATGTCAAAGCACTTTTTGAATTTTGTTTTATAATCCAATAATAAGGCATAATTTAAGTAAAGCCTGTATACTTGATTATAATTTCAACAATATCACTTGCCCTGTAAGAATTAAGTTATGTTTCATTTGAATCTATCTCTTTGACCTAGGTTGAGTTCCTTAATGGCTAACATGAGTAGGATGAAGGAAGAAACAGTTCTACTCTCTCTCCTCAAAGCTTTCTAATCAGAATTATATGAAAGAACACAACTCATTCAGCAGTGGTCTGGGTTTTAACTTATTTTTTGTCTGCTAAATACAATTTCAGTCTGGTTGGCAATATCTGCTTAAAGAATAACAAGATTTAATTTACTAAGGATTTCCTGATCAGCAGTAGAACAATTTCCTAAATTTAGGCTGAGAACAAAAGTCATAGTTTCCACACTCTTCTTTCTCACCTTGGCAATAAACAATCTTTTTCATTAACTCTAGGGAACCAATTTAGCAATTTTATGAGAAAATGAGAGAACAAAAGAAATACTTTCAATAAGTAAAAAGGACAAAGGAGTAGTAAATTTTCTCCTTCATTACGTGGCACCGAATACTCATTCTGCGTTCTGAGTCTGTACAAAGCCAGTCAAGAATCAATAATTTCATTATCAAGAATTGCACATTAAGGTAGAATTTCTTTTGCACTTGTCCAGGGTCTTGTTTCATCCATGTGGTTCATCATATGGAGCTTCAGCATTGAAAAGTCAGGGGGATAAAACTTCCACTTTGATATTGAGCCCTTTTAAAGTTAAAAATTAGCAAGAGTCTTATTTGTACATGAATCTTTTGCTATGTGCTATGAAATCCCCAGTCTGAACGGGTCACTGGGCAACCTGGTCTGCTGAAAGGTATCCCTGACCAAAGTAGGGGATTGGAACCAGATAATCTTTCAGATCCCTTGAACCCAAGTCATTCTATGATTTTATGATTCTGTGAAATTAAGATTTTGCCATTGATTATTTTAAAAAGAAGCTAAATTAAGTTCAAATCAAGTGAAACACAGTGAAACTGAGTTTTTCAGTATTAATAGCTTTAGACTTAAAACAGAAAAAACAAAACAAGAAAAAAAAAAACCAAATAAACCATAAAAAAAACCAAAACAAAACAAAAAGAAAAACAAAAAAGTCCCCCACAAAACAAACATCATTGCAGTATCACAATAAAATGTCACATTTTCCCAAATAAAACACAAAAACTAGCCACAAATCCAGCCTGCAAAGGTTTTGACTTCTATTTCAACCCAGTGTGAATTAAATCTGACTTCAGTATCTGTGGAGTAACAGTGTCCTAGGATCAGTGCAAGGGAGACCAACTTGAATTGCCTTCTCTTCTGACAATGCACATCTCATCCTTTCTGCCTTCATACTCTCAGATTTATTTATAACTGTTTATATTAAGAATAATAGTGACCCCTAGGTCAGCCATTTCCTGGCACTTAATCACTGACTTAGTGAAGGCCCTAAGGCAAAGGCACATCTCCTCTGGCCAGTGACAGCCTGCTTGTTAGGAACTTCTTTCTTTGTCTGGTGTCACTCCTTAATTTAAGTTCTTGATGAACTTCAAAAAGTAAACCGTCATTTTGGTTTTTGTTTTGTTTTCCCAAGTACTAATTCCAATAATAAAACAGTCATGTGTCTGAGTTGTCTCCAATTAATGCTTAAAACATCCTTGAAATACACAAAGAAAAAATCCAAGTCAGATATATTTTGGTTTCTCTACTCTTGTCCACAAATTTTTGTCCATTGTCACAATAGAGGAGAAGCAATAATTATTTTCAGAGAACGTTGTTTTCAATCTACATACTTCTAGATAGAAATATTGCTGTTTAAACCCTGGAACAGATTTATTTATCAACCTGCATAAGAGGAAAATGCAATAAACACAGTGAGCACACATATTATCTGGCAATAAAACATGGGGGTTTTTTTTACTGATTCAAGATTAGCTTATGCAAAAAAAGAATTTATTTTTATATTTGTCATTAGAAATCAACATTTAAAATATCGATGATTAAATGTACTTGGGAAAAAAGTCTTTGTAGTTTAATATCATCGCTCAGCATTTTAGAATCTGAAAACAAGGCATCAAAACAAAGTTCCTGCTGAGCATATGCAGCTTTGTGGTACAAGAACAGCTTCTGAGTTCATGAGTGTTTAGAACAAGAAACTTATAGAAAGGGGGTTACACAATTCCTCTATGGCTTTAAAAGCCAGCCTGTTTAGTAAGTATTATTCTTAGAAAGAAAAGGATTTTCATGTAAGACAGAAAAGTATAAAAGTGTTTCTCAGGAGCATCTGAGTTTACCACACCTCAAATTGAAGTTTGTTCAACAGTATATCATTCTTGAAAATATCTGATGTTAATATTAACTAGATTAAGGTGCAATATTTTGTTCATGTGACTATAATTCTGTCAATTCCTCATTTAGAGGCTGCCATTTGTAATCATATTTGTTGGGTAAGGTACTTTGTTTAATAGAGCCTTCTGTTTCTAATTTCTTGGATTATCAAAATAAAAAGAGGAAAATGATTATGCAAAGTTTCATCAAAATTCCTTGAAAACAGTCTCCACTAAAACTAACACTGCATTCATTCTCAGTGGAACAAATGGAAGCCATAATGCACTGTCGTTTGAGCAGGCCACTTTTTGATGGAAAAAGAGGTGTCATTTTTGACAGTGAGCTGCATAAAGATGGATTTATGAGACTTATGGATCCTGATTTTGGTATTCCCTTGTGTTTCTGCTTGTCTCTTGGTATTAACCTTATCTTCCTTTTGCCCTTTCCTTCACACCTTTTATTTTTATTTATTCCTCTGTAATTTTCTGTTTTGCATTCAGACACAGCACAGATTCGTTTCATTTCCCAAATCAGGTTCCTATCTGGTGAAGTCTCTTAAATTTTCAACCTTCAACATGGATTCTATGTATTCCAAAAAAGCCTTATATTTTTTCTCCTTGTTTGTGTAGTTAAGGAACAAATATCCTGAAATAATTAAACTGTTTTGGTACACAACGAAAATCCGAAAAAAACCCACATTTTAATACGCTTTCATATTTGTATGCATTTAGATTTATAGAAATTATCAAAGCATCTGCATTTACTCAGAACTTAACAGAAATTATAAAATGCTTATTTTCTACCTATTAGAGAATATTTTATCCCTCACACCAGTTCATCACATTTTACTGAGATTTTTCAGGAAAACAAATCCCAGGGTAAACTGCTTAAAAGCAACTCAAAATATGTAACAGAAATTCTCATTTTACAATGTTGTGTCATTATAAATATACACATTTGTCCTGAAAAAGGTCAGTGTTGAAGATAACAAAGTTTTTCTTTGTGATCTGGTGTAGTTCTTTTTATGTACTTACAATGCCTTCATGTTTAAATGTGTAAAGCCTGGAAGATGAAAAGAACTAAGGAACTTTCTCATGAATAAGTTTTTTCCTGACATTTGTGACAGGCTGTAAGCTGGTAACAAACCAGATCTTATCATTCCTACAATCAGCACAAGGAACAGAATCTTACATATTCAGTGGCAAATAACCCCCCTGGTGTCTTCTTCTCAAATATATTCATCTATTGACTTGTGAGGAATTATAAACCTCGATTTGCTTGTGAGGATGTTTGTTTCTAAGCTATGCAAGCTCTGTTCTAATTACCAGTGTTGCCAGTTATTGATTTACTGCAATTCTTTCCCAACAGCTTTAGTTGAGTTACTTTATTTTTTCTAATAAATAAGAAATGAAATAGTTTTGTTAACTCCTAACAATCTCTATTTATTACTGTGCCTGTACTGTGAAACAGATCTACCTGAAAAGTTGGATAAATTTGCCCTCTCTGAGCTCCATGCTGTGGGGGTTAGATTGCCACAAGCACATGTCCAAGCTATTTTAAGACAAACTCCCACACCTTTATTCTATGCTGAGCCCTGGAGTGCAGACATATGCTGTAATGTTCAGTCAGGAGTAATGAGAAGACATCCAGGTCCTTTGAAGCTCAGAAAATCCCACTTCCTAGTTTCTCAACCAATATAAATTATACACCTGGAATTTTCAAATACTTCTTGTGCACTCACAGGCACGATTTCACTAAGGTAAATATGCAAAGGAAAACAGTGTAAGACGCATTTAAAAGGTACACTCTCAGCAGTCAGTCAAGTTGAAAAGACAGTGTCCTTGATGCATACTTGGAATTTTCATCAGCCCCCGCAGGACTAATTTAAGATTAATTTCTTGTTCCAAGAAAATTCAGTATGGAACCTCGTCCTAATGTCTTGATAAACTATTAAAATTATCTTTTAGACTTTGTGTTAGTCCAGAAAGTCTCAAAACATTACTAATTACTCATAAAATGTACCTTTAAAATTTGTTCTTGTAGACTTTCCAAAACACTCATAAATCCTGGGAAACATTAAGGTAGGAGGGGAAGAGCTTAAAATGAAACTTATTTTAAAAAATTTAAATTAAATTCAAAATTAAAACTTAAAATGTAAAAATAAAATTAAAAAACCAATCTGTTCCAAAAGTAGAAATATATAGCTACATTTACCTATCATAGGTTATCTGGGAGAGGACATATGGACCAAAATATTTTTTTAAAAGAACTTGCTCTTTGACAAAATGGCCCATAATCATCTAATGTTAATGTTGATCCAGTGCAAGCCATATTGTTAAATGATGTCAACAGAGAGGAGGCATTTGCAAACCAAGAGCAAAAATTGAAGCTCATTTAGAGAACTCACAGCAAGCATATTGGTTTTCTATACATGTGCAATCTGAGCACAGAAGAGTACTCCCAGGGAAAACAATTTGTTACAGCACAAATTTGGCAGTAGTGGTCAGAACAAGGGACAGGGCCATAAAACTTCTTCAGCTTTCTGTATTCGGAAATATCCTCATCTCTCCAGTACATCACTTTGCATTACTACACACAACAGGATGCTTGGTTTCCTCTAAAAAAGAATCATGGGCACTTGACTGTGGGTGATTGAGTTATTTATTTTTCTGAATAATTTTAGACTTCTTAAGAATGTATCTAAATATTATCGTACCAGTTATTATAAATTTAATATTGCATTTCTGGAAGAATTACTCTTTCATTGGAAGAGTGTTTATTTGATTGTTTACTGTTACATACAGATGGTAAAAGAATTGAATGTTGGGGTAGAATAGGGACTACTCTGTAATAACTGATAAATATTTGATATCAGCATGGTTATTGGGATCTTTAATTCATAATTTTACTAGGTTAAATCAACACTGCTGAAGGCAAAAAAGCAGAGAAAGCAAACTGTGGTTCACTCTAGCAAACACTTGGGATGTTGTTATAAGCCATAACACTGGCTGTGTATAGATGAACTTTCCAATTAGTTTAAGATGGCCAGTCTTGCTAAAAAACTGAAAAATAAAAACCAAAGGAATAAATAAGAAAAACATGTCCCAGTCTAGTGAGGTNCGGCCAGTCTTGCTAAAAAACTGCAAAATAAACATGTCCCAGTCTAGTGAGGTCAGGCAGACAGTAGAAAGCTGTGTGTGAACCAGAGACCCTAGAGTGAAAAGTGAAAGAGCAGCACCAAGGGAAGCTGAGTCACTGCAGGGGTGAGCCGATGACAAAGGGGCCACTTCACCCCTCCTGCTCCTGGTCCCAGCTCCTCAGCACCAATTGCCTCCCCTGTCCCAGCACTGATGCTCCTCTGTCCCCACAGCACACTCATTCAGAGAACTAAATTCACAGAAAATAAATCTCTGCTCTTGTACTCTCAGCTGAACTGGCTCACCTGAGTGCCTGAGTTTGTAAGTGAATTATCAGCAGTTGGAAAGGGAGGGAAACTGCTCCTTTCAACCACAGTTGAGACTTTATTGAAACCTTAGAGACTCTACTAAAAAAGAACACACTTTTGGATGTATTTAACCCTTGAAGACAAAGCCAAAAGTTATGTTTCCAACAGCAACGTCTGCTAAGATAATGAAAGTGAAGGCCAATTTCAGTACTGTCAGAGACTCCTGATGATGTGTTGTGATTATTCACCTGTCCAGGGGAGAAGAATCAAAGCTATCACTGATCACTCTATCTGAAATATTACTCAGTCTGAAGGAAAAAAATCTCATGCAAAGTAAAGTCTTGACTTGAGGCTCAAAGGAGGTAACTTAAAGAGAAAAAAATGGGGCTGAGCAACACTGATGAGAGTTTGCATTTAAAAGACTTCTCTTCTGAAGTTTATATACTAATTTTATGTACCTATAATTTTAATGAAGATTGTTCATTAAGCTAATTGCTATTGAATATCTTATATCTCAATGTTGAACATCTGCTTCTATGGGAGAAAATATCTTATAGCCATGCCTGTCTACTAAGGGAGATATCAGAGCTGTGAAATTACCAGAGTTTAAACTTTTTTAGCACGAAACTCCTAAAGCAAGTTTGTAGGTCTTACTGTGAACAGAGTGATAATAGGAAGTATGGTGGATATCCTTCCAAAGCATATATAAGACTGGGATATATCAACGTATTTTTGGAACTGAGATGGAAAAACAATAAATGTTTGTGGAAAAGCCTGTGCCTGATGGAAACTGGGGAGGCCAGAAATCAGCTTTGAGGTGGTATCTGAACTTGGTGGTGTGAAGCTAAGTCCTTCTCGGTTCCTAGCTCTGCCATAACACTGATATAGAGAGTATCACAAAGTGTAGCTGGCCTGTAAGCTGGTCCTGCATTGGAGACAGCACTCAGAAGTTAATGCCTACCAAGACCCTGTGCATTTATAAAGTCAATATATGTCTGTGGTGCACCACCAAACCCTCATTCACTGAGGTAAGTTTGCTAAAATAGTTGTGATTCATTCGCCAGAAAGAAGCACATTAGGACTGGAGTCTGTGATAGAAATAAGTCCAAAAAAGACAAATCTGATAGACAGAGAAGTGATAACTAGACTTTGTCAGTAAGGAATATCTCTTTGCCCATCCCAGTGCCTGTGAGCAGCAGACATCTCTCTTTTAATTTATCGTGGAGATTTCAGGTATCATTTCCCCTGATTTCTGAATGAACAGATTTCTTGAGCAGCAAACTGCTGGGAAAGATCACACTGAATACAGGTGCCAGAGAAGCTGTCTGAGGGTACTACTATTCAGATACACCTGGTATGTTTAGAACACACTTCTTAACGTATTTGAGGAATGGGAAAAATATTTAAAAATAACTAGTCCTAAAGTACGATGATGGCAAATATATATGTAGCAGATCCATCAAGAGAAGAATTAATCAAACATATTTTCCAATGGGTTGGGTATTTTTATCATTTAGAGATTTTTCATTGACAATAAGAGACCTTAATTAATATTTTTGTGGGAAAATTCATTATGTTTTTCATTTGTATGGATTCTCTGGCATACTAGAAGGGATAAAGGAACATTCAGTCTTTCCCTTGCTGGATTGCATAGCAGAACCTCTGTCTTTTAGCAAGTTGCCTGTATTCATGAAGCCCAATATGTGTAAAGCCTCTACTCTTTTCTTGTGTTTCTATGGAAACTTTTTTGGTGGGCAAAAGATGAACATATATTTGATGACCTGCAAGATGGGGACATCTTCATGTCCTCAACAAAGCAGCCTTAAAAGCAATGTGCTTCAAAGATGCATTTCAGACCACTAACAAGAATTGCCTCAAAATAATGCAGTGTCAGAGAATATTCCTTCTAAACTTAAAATAAGTAAAGTAAATGTAGAAATAATGGGCACTGAACATGGAGATATTTGTCTAATTTAAGGTTATAAATATTGGCCCATATTTTTACTTAGGGCCTCTCAGTACAGATTTGACCCAAACTCTTTGCCATTGGCAAAAACATATCTGGTGTTCTTTCCACTTGTAAACTTGTACTTTTTTATACACACATTTTATCTGATATCTGAATTGATACTTAAGACCACTTGTAGAAGCAGACATATTTGATAACATAATAAAGCACAGCAAAATGTAGAGCTAAATGCTGTATATTCCAAAGAAGTTTAATAATGCTCCAGACAAGATCTCAGATAAAATAAAAACTCACATAATAGAGCAGAGATGACAGGCAGGGTAGAGAATACAAGCCACATAATGGGGACAGTTTTAGTTCTATCCAGTAAATCAAAGCTTGGCAATGATTGCTAAAGTTATGATCCAAGATAAGACTCCAAGGAAAGTGATTAAAGCTGTTAGCAGAGTGTGGCCAGTGCAAATGTTACCAATTCAGAGCAGAGATTTTGCTGCTGAAGGGATTTTCCTTTCAAGAACCAGATTAGTTATCCCAGATGTGTTAGAAAAAGCATTTTAAAGAGATTGCATGAAGGCCACTAGAAAATGCAAAATCAAGAAGAAAAATAAGGTCTCCTTCACACTAATTTAGAATGAGCAACGATACAGAGGAATTTATAAAACCTTTCTTCCAGCCAGACACATCAAGAAAAACAACCCCATATGAACAGCACAGGAAAGCTATTACTGTGAAGTAAGCTAAACATGGAGTTGTTTATTTTGACTAGGTATATGCAATCTGTTCTATACTTTTTTCTAATTCTTGAAATAGAATTAAATTCTTCCCTAGATGACCTTAAAATTGAGAATATGATGGTACATTTGTAGTCTGGTTGGGATCTTTGATTTGGTTGGTTTTGAGGATTCATTTTGGGGCTTTGGGTTTTTCATTTTGTTTAGGGTTTGGCTAGGTTTTTGCTTTTTTTTCAACTAGGAGATTTCATACTACAGTCGCTTCCTTAAAGGCAAAAGATGAGAACCGTTCACTCTGATGGGTCTCTTTTACTCAAAATGTTAATAAATATGAAACCCAGAAATTAGTAAATCCAACAAATGGCTCTGTTTTTGAATTACGGAACCATAGTGGTTGGGCTTAATCTGGGTTGAGAGGGACTTCAGAACATGCCCACCTCAAAGCAGGGCCAGTTATGAAGCTAGACCAGGTTGCTCATGCCCTGAAAAGAATAACATTCACATCTCCAAGATCTGGACATTCAGGTGGCTGCTAGAGTGATTGACTGAACATATCTGATCAGTATCATGATTTGTTGACTGTTTATGTTATCTGGCAAAAGAGAACATTAAAAACTACAGTTTTAAGTAGCTTACAGCATATGAGTAAAGGCTCACACTCCCTAACTAAAAGGCTGAACACAATTTTTTTTAAATTTTATTTTATTGATTGTTAAAGATATGAGCATGAGACTTAAAAATACAGTTTTTAGAAGACAGTAGTTCTACCTAAGAGCTGTGGTTGTCACAAGACAGCATGCTTTGCATACATAAATGCAAGTACATTTGGTTTATGTAATAAACCTATAGCTACTCATAATAATAAAACTGAATAGTCCTATGTCTTTACAAAAAATAAACCATAAAAAATACAATTATTATTTTTCCCTTGTCATTCACATCTGTTCCATGTCCTAACAGTGTAAGGATTTGGGAACCAGTGATGATAAGTTAGTGTAGAATAATTAACAAGGCAGTAGTGTCTAACAAGTAACATTGCAGCAGACTTTTCTTATAATAGTGCTTCAGTCTTGAGGTCAGTAAGTGTTGACAGTGGATTTGCAGAAGGAAAGCAACAGGAAAATTTTATATTGCAGTCCTTGTAAATAAATAAATTGGTCAAATCTATATTGCAGAAAGTAGCAAACTACTAAGTTTCCCACTTCGGAACTAAGTTTATTAACTTTTTATCTGATTAACAGTTCTAAGGTATTCACCTGGCTAACCTGCCTCCAGAATCTAAGTTATCATCTCTTCATGTTAGCACACTGCGTGACATTGGCTTGCCAGCTCCCTCAGAGCTAATCTTTGATGTGTGCATAACATTCATTGCAGTGTTTGAATGTGATCTCAGTAAATCTGAGAGAAAAGGGACAAGTGGAAGAGAAAAATTTATCCTTCTCGAGTATCAGAATACTGATATGAAAGGTAATTAAAGGTTTTTATTGTGTGTTTACTTTCAAGATGCTTAAACCAATGATTTTGACTAGTTATCAGAATCAAAATATGTGGGCTTCAGAACCACACATGACAATTCTGAATCACTATAACTTATCTGTATGTCCTTATGTGACTTTTGCCATTATGGCAGAGCAGAGAAATGCCTCTAGAATAATTAGTTAGTTAGTTAGTTAGTTAGTTAGTTAGTTAGTTAGTTAGTTAGTTAGTTAGTTAGTTAGTTAGTTAGTTAAATATTTTCTTTAAAATATATGTAGCAGAATGGCTAAATTGCAGTCATCATATTTACATGGACAAAATTCAAATAGTCATCCACATAGCTGAAGATACTTGTCTTTGCAAAAAGACTTAATTTTAATAAACAGATGTTCTGTTTGCCTGAGGTACTGGAAATTTTTCTGGCCTTCTACCTTATTTCCAGTTACACAGGAATCCAACATCTCTGGTTGGCACAGTGTCGTACAATTTTCAATTAATTTGCTTTCCTGGATTTATCTGGTTTTATTTTTTTTTAGCAAAAACATAGCAATTAGTTTCAAGCCACATATGTTAATTCAGATTTCTTGACATTTCTCATCAGCTGAGGACATTAATCCTGGTGTTTTACACAAATTACAACTCAGTTGTATGGTGCCTATGTGAATTCCAGCAGGTTTAACTGAATACATTTCAAAACTGAAATACAGGAGAGAGGAGAGGTAGATCTTCAGCCTATTGAACTTTGCTACAGTGTTGTCACAAGTGTTTAAAGAACAGTGAGAGAGATAAACTTCAATGAGAAGTGGTGGGTTGAACAAATTCCTGTATATCCCTCATGTATATCACTTGCTCTTTTAAGGTGTGCTTCATTGAAGCTGGAAAACACTTTGAGATCTTCAGATGAAAGGTACTACAAAACGAATAGTGGTGTTGTTATTAGTTTGTGTATTCCAAGCCCCATTAGGACAGCTGCAAAATCCATAAACTGGAGTTTGCATTAGAAACTTTGATCTTAGGTAAATGCTTTATCTTTGAATTAGTGGATTAAAGAAACAAAAGAGAATTATAATCTTTTCTGTGCATTTCAGTCTTGTTTACTCCCTAATGCATTATGTATTACATAGCATGTTCTTGATCCTCCATGTTATTCTTAATTAATGAATAATATAATAAAAACCATCACTTTTTCAGTTTTAGGATAGTAAAGTGATTTATATACTCAAAAAAGTTAAGGCACTATGTTATGTTCTCCTTCTAGGTGCTTGAAATTTGAGACAAACATAAACAAAATGTTTGAAGAGCACGGACTGGAATTACATACGTGAATTAGGCTTCATGCAATATTTGCTCTTATCAAAGCATTAAGACTTACCACATCTGCTCAGATGATGTCCCAGGAGTTTAATCTGTACTGCAGAACCAAACCAGGACTGCTAGTGCCGTTATTTTATTGTTATAGTGCCTCTTAGACTCATACTTCAGTTTTTCTCTCTGTAACAGAAATGGGAGAGGTTAAGTGTTTTACTACTCCAGTTGCTCTTTATAGTGTCCTCTGCAGAGTACATTTATACACCCTGTCTTGTAAATATTGTGTATAAGAGAAACTTGTATAAAAAAAAGAAAAAATTAGGTTTTTAGAAATATGCTCTGGTTATAATAACAGTAAAATAACCACAGAACACAGACAAGACCCCTTGTATGAAAAAAATGGCTTTCAAATGAACCTTTATGTAGAGTATATTGCTACCAATCTTGGGTTTGTTTGTTTTGGTTCTTTTGATTTTTTCAGACTGTTCCCTAAATCGGAGGTTAGATGCACTTACAATCAGATTTAAATTGTTCTTGCCATCTCACTTTCATACTTTTTGTTTAGTAGTTTAAATGTCATTTCTCAGAAACAAATATCCAGGACAAAAGGAAGCTATTACATAGTTGAATGGTGTTTAAAGGCATGGAAATAAACAAAGTCTGTTGTAATTATTCCAGGGGCATAATTTTGACTGTTCTGCTCTGCCTTCTATAATTAGTCTTGAAAGCAAAGACTGTTACATTCAGCCACGAAATGAAGTGGAAGAGCTGAGTTTATTAGAGATTAATATACTTTCCATGAACATTCTTAAAAAGCTACTGAACCCTTAAGTATAGATTATAGGTCAGAAGACATTGCCAGTAGTTTCTCAGAGGGCAAGAAATTGAGTACACTATATCTATTAACTAAAATGAGAGTGAATGGAGGGCTGTCAAAAGTTAATGGAAGATTTTAACAAATTACACCACAGAAAAAAAGATGTGTGGTATTTTTATTACAACATTTAAATGTATTTTTAACAGTCTTATAACTGTGATGCTTCATGAAAAAATCCACCACTCTCATTACTGAAATTCATTGCAGCAATATGTGCATGTTTAAGTAGTATTGCTCATTTATAAAGACATT
>WAAE01013403.1:0-45741 GCA_013400495.1 Nicator chloris
TTCCTGCTCCTCCCCTTCCTCTCCCCCTCTCCTTGCTCCCGCTCCTCTTCCGCCCACCCTCCCGGACCCTCTTTCTCACTCCCTGTGCCCCACGGCTGCTGCATCACCGGCTGTTGGGTGGGGGGGACCCCCCATGAGCCCCCCCGGGATGGGTGGGGGGCTCGGGGCCCCCCAGTGCAGATCCGTCCGTGCCGTGCCCCTGCCCTCCGAGCCAAAATTCCGCTCCCAGGGGTGGCTGGATACGAGCGGGTGGCGCAGTTGGGGTCGAAGTGGGGAGCGCTGGGCGCTGCGGGTCTGCCCAATACTCGAGGAGTCACCGCGGAGGAAATCTGTCCGTCTGTCCTCTGGCTGGAATTGTGAAAGGCGCTGCGCTCTGCGGCGCTCCCCGGCAGCTGCGGAGTCCAAGCCAGAAGTCTTTCCTATTTCTTTTTCTCTCTGAGACGTCTTTCCTATTTCCCTACTTCACATTTCTCGTTCACTGTGAGAAACAAAGCCCAGGCACTCCAGGCACTCGGAACTTCCCCCGCTCCCCGACAACACTTTGAGGGTCGGGGGCCCGGACCCCACTCATCTGCAGGCTCCATCACCTCTCCAGGCTGCCGGCGGTCCCCCAGCTTTGCCATCGCCCCGGCACCGGGCGATCGCCAGCTTCCCCCACAAGCCCCATGGCCATCGCCGGGCAGGTGCCAATACCGCAAATCTGTAGCGCTGTGCCATGGGGTGCCCATTCCCAGGAAAGCCGCTGTCGCAGGAAGAAGCAGCTCCCGGGATCCCTCTGCCCCAGAGCACAACAGAGATGGATGAGGACAAGACGAACGCCCGCTCCCGGCCACCCAGAACCGTACCCAGGGGTGGGACACTGAGATTCCCGCGAAAGAACTGGGAGCGCTGGGAGGGAACTGGGAGGAAACTGTCAGTGGGCGTGGCCAACGGGAATGGGCGTGGCCGTAACCGTAGGGCTATGAGGGGGCGTGGCCATGCAGATAAGAGAGCGGTCGCTCGCGGTGATTGGTGGGTGTGGGTGATGGGTGGAGCCAAGGCGGTGTTTCGTGGTCACGTGAGGCTGCAGCCGGAGCCTGGGTGGAGGCGGTGGGCGGGGATGGGAATGGGATAGGGAATGAGGGAATGAGAACGGGGATGTGCGATAGGGAATTGGCAACGGGACCAGGAATGGGATAGGGAATGGGGAATGGGAACGGGACCGGGAATGGGGGAAGAAGAACGGGGATGTGGGATAGGGAATTTGGAACGGGACCGGGAATGGGATAGGGAATGGGGGATGGGGAATGGGAACGGGAGCGGGCGTGGGGGGATGAGGACGGGAGGGGGGGGTAAGGAATTGGGAATGGGACCGGCACCGGGAAGGGGATAGGGAATAGGGGAGCGAGGAAATGAGAACGGGAATGTGGGATAGGGAATGAGAACAGGACCAGGACTGGGAATGGGATAGGGAATGGGAGATGGGGAATGGGACCGGGGCCACGGAGGGGGGGATGAGAACGGGAGGGGGGGATAAGGAATTGGGAAGGGGACTGGCAGCGGGAATGGGATAGGGAGGAGGGGAAGGAGGAAAGGAGAACGGGAATGTGGGATAGGGAATGAGAACAGGACCAGGACTGGGAATGGGATAGGGAATGGGGGATTGAGGGAATGGAACTGGGAATGTGGGATAGGGAATGAGAACAGGACCAGGACTGGGAATGGGATAGGGAAGGGGACCGCAAATGGGGGAATGAGAACGGGAATGTGGGATAGATAGGGACTTGGGAATGGGCCTGGCACCGGGAATGGGACTGGCACCGGGAAAGGGATAGGGAGTAGGGGAGTGAGGAAATGAGAACGGGCATGTGGGATAGGGAATGAGAACAGGACCAGGACTGGGAATGGGATAGGGAAGGGGACCGCAAATGGGGGAATGAGAACGGGAATGTGGGATAGATAGGGACTTGGGAATGGGCCTGGCACCGGGAATGGGACTGGCACCGGGAAAGGGATAGGGAGTAGGGGAGTGAGGAAATGAGAACGGGCATGTGGGATAGGGAATGAGAACAGGACCAGGACTGGGAATGGGATAGGGAAGGGGACCGCAAATGGGGGAATGAGAACGGGAATGTGGGATAGATAGGGACTTGGGAATGGGCCTGGCACCGGGAATGGGACTGGCACCGGGAAAGGGATAGGGAGTAGGGGAGTGAGGAAATGAGAACGGGCATGTGGGATAGGGAATGAGAACAGGACCAGGACTGGGAATGGGATAGGGAAGGGGACCGCAAATGGGGGAATGAGAACGGGAATGTGGGATAGATAGGGACTTGGGAATGGGCCTGGCACCGGGAATGGGACTGGCACCGGGAAAGGGATAGGGAGTAGGGGAGTGAGGAAATGAGAACGGGCATGTGGGATAGGGAATGAGAACAGGACCAGGACTGGGAATGGGATAGGGAAGGGGACCGCAAATGGGGGAATGAGAACGGGAATGTGGGATAGATAGGGACTTGGGAATGGGCCTGGCACCGGGAATGGGACTGGCACCGGGAAAGGGATAGGGAGTAGGGGAGTGAGGAAATGAGAACGGGCATGTGGGATAGGGAATGAGAACAGGACCAGGACTGGGAATGGGATAGGGAAGGGGACCGCAAATGGGGGAATGAGAACGGGAATGTGGGATAGATAGGGACTTGGGAATGGGCCTGGCACCGGGAATGGGACTGGCACCGGGAAAGGGATAGGGAGTAGGGGAGTGAGGAAATGAGAACGGGCATGTGGGATAGGGAATGAGAACAGGACCAGGACTGGGAATGGGATAGGGAAGGGGACCGCAAATGGGGGAATGAGAACGGGAATGTGGGATAGATAGGGACTTGGGAATGGGCCTGGCACCGGGAATGGGACTGGCACCGGGAAAGGGATAGGGAGTAGGGGAGTGAGGAAATGAGAACGGGCATGTGGGATAGGGAATGAGAACAGGACCAGGACTGGGAATGGGATAGGGAAGGGGACCGCAAATGGGGGAATGAGAACGGGAATGTGGGATAGATAGGGACTTGGGAATGGGCCTGGCACCGGGAATGGGACTGGCACCGGGAAAGGGATAGGGAGTAGGGGAGTGAGGAAATGAGAACGGGCATGTGGGATAGGGAATGAGAACAGGACCAGGACTGGGAATGGGATAGGGAAGGGGACCGCAAATGGGGGAATGAGAACGGGAATGTGGGATAGATAGGGACTTGGGAATGGGCCTGGCACCGGGAATGGGACTGGCACCGGGAAAGGGATAGGGAGTAGGGGAGTGAGGAAATGAGAACGGGCATGTGGGATAGGGAATGAGAACAGGACCAGGACTGGGAATGGGATAGGGAAGGGGACCGCAAATGGGGGAATGAGAACGGGAATGTGGGATAGATAGGGACTTGGGAATGGGCCTGGCACCGGGAATGGGACTGGCACCGGGAAAGGGATAGGGAGTAGGGGAGTGAGGAAATGAGAACGGGCATGTGGGATAGGGAATGAGAACAGGACCAGGACTGGGAATGGGATAGGGAAGGGGACCGCAAATGGGGGAATGAGAACGGGAATGTGGGATAGGGAATGGGACCGCAAATGGGGGGATGAGAACGGGAGTGTGGGATAAGGAATTGGGAATGGGACTGGCACCGGGAATGGGATAGGGAGTAGGGGAATGAGGAAATGAGAACGGGAATGTGGGATAGGGAATGAGAACAGGACCAGGACTGGGAACAGGAGAGGGAATGGGGGGATGAGAACAGGAATGTGGGATAGGGACGGGGAATGGGGGAATGAGAACGGGAATGTGGGATAGGGAATGAGAACAGGACCAGGACTGGGAACAGGAGAGGGAATGGGGGGATGAGAACAGGAATGTGGGATAGGGACGGGGAATGGGGGAATGAGAACGGGAATGTGGGATAGGGAATGAGAACAGGACCAGGACTGGGAATGGGATAGGGAAGGGGGGATGGGGAATGGGAACGGGACCGGGAATGGGATAGGGAATGGGGGAATGAGAACAGGAATGTGGGATAGGGACGGGGAATGGGGGAATGAGAACGGGAATTTGGGATAGGGAATGGGACCAGGACTGGGAATGAGAATGAGACTGGGATTGGGAATGGGAACACAGATTGGGAATGGGACTGGGATCTGGAGCTGCAGTGGCAATGGGGCCAGGACACGGGAACAGGAGCTGCCAGGGACTGGATGGGGGAGGGGGGTGACACTGGGACGAGGGGGTCCAGGACAGGGGCGGGGGGTGGGACACAGGGACAGGGGCACCTGGAATCGGAACGGGATGGAACAGAGGGGACATGAGGATGGGGCGGGGCCTACCAGGGATCGGGTAGGGGGCACAGGAGGTGACACGGGACTGAAAAGGAGACACAGGCTCTGCTGGGTCCCCCCAGGGACTGAGCAGCTGCTGAGCCCCAGGCCCAGCTCTGGTGCCAGCAGAGGAGCAGGAGGAGCTGGAGCTGCGCCGCCACCTCAAGTATTTCTTCGTGAGTCCCTGTGACAAATACTGGGCCCGCAGGAGGTGGCCCGTGAAGCTCGGGCTATAGCTCGCCAAGATCATCCTTGTCACCGTCCAGGTGACACTGGGGCAGCAGAGACACCAGGCATGGGGAGCTGTGATGGGGAGAGGGCTTGGAGACATGGGGACGCCAGGGACAGCGGGTATAGAGGACACAGGGACATCAGGGACTGTGGGAGTTGTTCTGTCCGAGGTCAGGATGGATAGCACACGAGATGTGAAGTCTCAGAGTTCTCAATCGGTTGTTTATTATTTCTTATCTACTTCCAGACTCACAAGGTGTAAGTCCCAGCTAACAAGCCAGCAAAATGTCCCTTCTCTAACCCTTACCAAGGTCTTTTAACTGCTACTTATCCAATAACGAGATGACACCTACAGTATTCAATATTTTAACCCAATGCCCATCACCCTTGATCTGCACTGCGGACCTTTTTCACCCAATCACAGAAAACCACCCAAATCTAGGAAGAAGAAGGAAGAAGAAGGTGCAAAAAGACAACTGGCCCATACCCAAAAGTCTCCATCTTGGCTCTCATATATTACTATATATCAACATCCCAAATCTAAGTTTTTCACCCTGTGACACTGCATAAATCAATGCAAACCACACACACACATTTCCTGTGCTATCACTCAGGTTTGGAAGCCGTTCCCACAGCCCCAGGTCAAATGCAGAGCCCTCCTGAGGGTCACTGCCTGTCAGAGCAGAAAGCCTGATATTTTCAGCATCCAGGGTTCCAACAGGGGAGGGGACACAGGAATGCTGGGGAGATGGTGTCAGGACACAGGGGAGGGGGCACAGGGACATGGGGTAGGGGTCAGAAGGACATCAGGGAAGCAGAGGAACATGGGCACATCGAGGAGGAGGTGTTAGGACATCGGGGAGGGGACACAGTGATACCGTGGGGACGTTGGGAGTTGGAGGACACTTGAGGACAGTGAGGGACTCAAGAGAGGTCTCTTGGAGGAGGGAAGGGGTGTTTTGGGTTACCTTGGTGGTAACCTGGACACCAGGGTGTTCCCAAAAGAGGGGACAGCCAGACCGTGTCCCCTCGGAGAGAGGGACAGAAAATTCCATGGGAACGGTCACCTGGCACGTCCCTCTTTCTCCAGTGCAGCATGCGTTTCCCCAAGGAGATTGTCTCCCCCGCTGCTGGGACACACATGTTCTCAAGGTCATCTTCCCCACTGTGGTGGAACATGTGTGCCCCCAAGTGGATTGTCCTCATCTTGCTTGTGGTGGGACACATCTGTGCCCAAGGAGATCGTGCCCTCCATCTCCAGTGGGACACGAATGTCCCCAAGGAGTTTTCCCTTACCTTGCCTGTCGTGTGTCATCTGTGTTCCCAAGGAGTTTGTCCTCTCCCTGTCTGTGGTGGGACAATGTCCCCAAGGAGATGGTCCCTCTGTGGTGGATGAGTGTCCCTAAGGAGATTGACACCCCCCCCATCTCTATTGTGACTCCCATGTCCCCAAGGACAAGGGCATTTCTGCAGAGGGGCCTGGAGTGCACTGAAGGCCTCAGGAGGGGTCCTGAGCAACACAGGATGTTCGGAGTGGGGAAGGAGCTGTGGTTTAAGAAGGTGTTTGCCATCATGGTCCCAGACCAGAGCAAGTGAAAACCAGGGAAAAGGGAATCTCTGTTGTTGGGAGCTGCCAAATGTGGAAAGGGCAAACTCAGTGGGAGAAGTTTCATTCTCTTTGTCCTCTTTTCTGCAAGAACTATTCTGATGGTGGGAGGCTGAGAAAAGCTGCGATGCCAAAACTGCTGATTTCTGTCAGGCTTGAGCGAATCTCACCCAGATTAGATGAGAGATGAAGCAGGGGGCACGGTGGAGTTTGTGAATTGAGATATCTTAGCCTTGGTTGGGTACAGACCATGGTGTAGAACAATCACAGATGTGAAAAAGAACTAGGAAGAGAGTTGCATATGTAACTGTCAAGGCCCTTAAAACTATGTAATTTTGTAAAGGCTGTACTTTGAGAATAATATCTGACTTCAATGGCTTCAATGGCTTCAACTCCTTTTTACCCTGACTTCAGCTTAGACTTCTATCAACTTTAACTTCAACTCGAACTCTGACCTATTCTTGCTCAAGCTTTGACTTAAGGCTCTCTGCTTAGATTACTTTTGCATCCCCTCTTTTGAAGTCCCATCTCTCAGTTGTGCAGCAGACTTGAGCAAATCTCACCCATGTAATATTGTTGGGGACACACAAGCACTGTCCAGTGTGGACAGTTAATGGTAAACCCCCCCCTGGTAGTTCTGAGAAATATCTAGGCCTGCAGATTAGCCCTTGGGCTGGTGTATCTAAACTGGAACTCTCTCTAAAATCAGGACATTGGTTAGAATGGATTGATAAGACACCACTAAAACCATTACAGAAAATGGACATCTTGAAAATCAGGACATTGGTTAGAATGGATTGATAAGACACCACTAAAACCATTACAGAAAATGGACATCTTGAAACCTGTTACCACCCCCATGCTGACTTACTTGGCAGAACACACAAATGTCAAAGCAGGGTTCCTTCAGTCCCTTGGTTGTCTGTCAAGGAATGGTGGCATCTACCACCAAGGACGTGTGACACCATCCTGTATTCAAGCACAAAGGATGGAGGTTTGGGTACCACCAGGCTGATGGGAATGATTGCAACTGTACAAACTCAAAGGCTGAATAGACTTGCTCAATTCTCAGATGAAACAGTCAAAATATTTTTCTTAAGAAAGAACAAACAGAACAAGCCTATGAAAAGCTATGGATACAAGCTGCAGGAGGCAAAAAAAGATGCCATCAATATGGGAACCCAAATGAGTGTCAGAAGTACCCAATTATGGGACCATATTACCGACATTAGAATGGGAGGTAGCCACTCCAAAGGTCAGGTCTTTGAAACCTTTCAACTGGAGAAAGACAGAATTTGCTCCCAGCGAGCCCTGCCACACGTTCCTCCCCCTGCCCTCAGTCCCTTGTTGGGAAGATGACTGGGGACCCTGTGACAGGTAACTGGGGCTACAGTTAGAGAAAACTGTAGATTTCTACTGGCATCCTAACAGGACTTACAAAAGTGTGGAAATTATACAGTAAATCACAGTTGCTGTTCCCTGGATGGAATGTGGTTGGCAGGACTTGAAACCTGTCCCACAATGATTCCCCTCACGCACACTCCTCCTGAGGGGATGGAATGGAGCGTGGAGTGGAGTGGAGACCATATAGCACCTGTCAGCCAAGGGAAACAGGGGAAGATGTCCTGATGCTGAGCCAGAAACTCTGCTGAAATCTCTCTCCCCAGATGAACTTGGTTCATTAAAGCCTAGAACATAACATTAGTGCACACCTCCATCCCAAAGTTACCCACCTGCAAGGTACAACCATTCCTCACTGGGCATGAGCTCTGTGTTCTTTTTGACTGTATCTTTAAAAGCAAAGTGAGAGAATTTTACACCCATCAGTAACAAGGAGATGTCTGACTCAAGTTTGTCAAGCTCCACCTAAACACAAAGAAATAGTATAAAAATAAGTAGAGAATGAAATGTTAGGGAAGACTCCGTGGTAACTGCTGGGATCAGTCAAGGGGCTGAACCTGTCTTCTCCCCTATTGGGTAAGAATCATACTGAATATTTTATTAGGGATTAGAGCTTGTCTGTATATTCCTTCAAGTATGTTTTTGCAGTCAGACACTGTCACTGAAAACCTTTGAAAGTGTCACAATTTTATATTAACAAAGTGTGTTATTCCATAAAGTGTCTGTGTGAGTCCTTCCCTTATGCTGGCAGTCACTGGCTGCAGGGAACACGCTCTATTAATAAAGGGGAAGAGCTGCTGAGGGTTCTCCTTTGTGCTGCTGGTGTTTCCCTAAGCCAGTCAGTCAAACACCCCCCAAACCAGCAGGACTGCTCAGTGAAGAATCCCCCTAAGAGGACACTGACAGACTGGCTGGGCAGAAGGGTCTCAGCTTTCTTTGGGCACTGACAGACAAATTAAACACTAAAGGTCAAGGAAGCCTCCCCTCTTCACGACAGTCAATGGACCCTTGGTTCTAAGATGTTCTTCGTGTCACAGTGGTTTCCTTGATTTCACAAGGCCCTGCTGTATCACCATGAAACCTTGGTTCCATGAGGTTCTGCGGTATCACAATGGTCCCCTTGGCCACATGCAGCCCCACGGTGTCCCCAGCGGCCCCTTGGCTCAGCAAGCAAGTGGCTGGGAGCTCCTGCCCCTCAGTGGTTGAGGAGAGGCCTCAGGGACACTGAGCACACAGTCCCAGTGGCCCCTTTTCTCCCCACACCTGACCCTGTTCCTGCCACACACAGGGCGTGTAACACCCGCCCCGAGTCCTTACGTGTGCAGGTGACACTAACCAGTGTCCTGAGCGTGGGGCAGGGCTGGTCCCTGTGGGGCCCCCTGGGGCAGGAGACCAGGAGAGATTCATTCCCTACACGGTGCAGCTCCCTGTGCCAGGTGGCACCAACCCCTTCTGCAAAGCCAGGGCATGGTCAGGGCCGTGCCAACCTGCAGCTCCCTGCAAACCCTGGCTTTGGCGGCCTCGAGGCCAAAAGCCAGGTCCCAGACAGTTTGCCACTCTGCAGAGCTGCTTGCCTTGGTCCCACCACCTTTGGCCACCACCAGGCTGCGGGGATGGTGGTGTCGCTGTTGGACATGAAAAGACTGAGACAGACTTCACGATGTAGAAAGCTGAATACTAATTTATTAAAACAAATGAAGTCTCTTTTATAGAGTGAAAAGACAGAGCTGGACTTAATTGGTTCTTGATTAACACACCATCACCATGATTGGCTAATTAAAATCAACACTTCTCTACATGTAAACAAGATAACAAACGCCAGCTGTGCAGATTTGTTTAAATCCTTTCTTCAGATTGTTTGTGGGAAAAATTATCACTTTGAACATTACTGCAGCTGAGAAAATCAGCTGCAGTCTCTAGGAAAAAACCAAAATGAGACTCACAGTGTGGGGAATCCAGGACAATGGAAATTGGGGGGCCCTCCCCCTCTCCAGGGAGATCTGAAGGCACAGGAAAGACAGTTCAGTGAGCAGGGGAGGGAGCACCAGAGAATGGGGAAGCATTAGGGCGAGGGGGACACAGGGACACCCCAAAAAGTGCCCAAAATTGTTCCTCTGTCCTCCTTCCAGCACAAATTCACCCCCAAAATGGCATCAAAGTGTCCCAATCTTGTCCACGGGTGGGAGCCAGGGGGAGGGACATCAGGACACACCTGTATGCAGCACCTGTGAGCCCAGTAAGGATGAGGAGCAGGGCTGGGGCTGCAGGGTGGTCCCACCAAATTTCCCCTGCCCCACTGATGCAGCTGGACACAGGGCGGGGGCTGGCTCAGGCATCTCATGGTGGAGCAGAGATCCACCGGCAGCCCACCGGGCCGTGATGGAGCAAGGCTTCACCNAGTGCACACCTCCATCCCAAAGTTACCCACCTGCAAGGTACAACCATTCCTCACTGGGCATGAGCTCTGTGTTCTTTTTGACTGTATCTTTAAAAGCAAAGTGAGAGAATTTTACACCCATCAGTAACAAGGAGATGTCTGACTCAAGTTTGTCAAGCTCCACCTAAACACAAAGAAATAGTATAAAAATAAGTAGAGAATGAAATGTTAGGGAAGACTCCGTGGTAACTGCTGGGATCAGTCAAGGGGCTGAACCTGTCTTCTCCCCTATTGGGTAAGAATCATACTGAATATTTTATTAGGGATTAGAGCTTGTCTGTATATTCCTTCAAGTATGTTTTTGCAGTCAGACACTGTCACTGAAAACCTTTGAAAGTGTCACAATTTTATATTAACAAAGTGTGTTATTCCATAAAGTGTCTGTGTGAGTCCTTCCCTTATGCTGGCAGTCACTGGCTGCAGGGAACACGCTCTATTAATAAAGGGGAAGAGCTGCTGAGGGTTCTCCTTTGTGCTGCTGGTGTTTCCCTAAGCCAGTCAGTCAAACACCCCCCAAACCAGCAGGACTGCTCAGTGAAGAATCCCCCTAAGAGGACACTGACAGACTGGCTGGGCAGAAGGGTCTCAGCTTTCTTTGGGCACTGACAGACAAATTAAACACTAAAGGTCAAGGAAGCCTCCCCTCTTCACGACAGTCAATGGACCCTTGGTTCTAAGATGTTCTTCGTGTCACAGTGGTTTCCTTGATTTCACAAGGCCCTGCTGTATCACCATGAAACCTTGGTTCCATGAGGTTCTGCGGTATCACAATGGTCCCCTTGGCCACATGCAGCCCCACGGTGTCCCCAGCGGCCCCTTGGCTCAGCAAGCAAGTGGCTGGGAGCTCCTGCCCCTCAGTGGTTGAGGAGAGGCCTCAGGGACACTGAGCACACAGTCCCAGTGGCCCCTTTTCTCCCCACACCTGACCCTGTTCCTGCCACACACAGGGCGTGTAACACCCGCCCCGAGTCCTTACGTGTGCAGGTGACACTAACCAGTGTCCTGAGCGTGGGGCAGGGCTGGTCCCTGTGGGGCCCCCTGGGGCAGGAGACCAGGAGAGATTCATTCCCTACACGGTGCAGCTCCCTGTGCCAGGTGGCACCAACCCCTTCTGCAAAGCCAGGGCATGGTCAGGGCCGTGCCAACCTGCAGCTCCCTGCAAACCCTGGCTTTGGCGGCCTCGAGGCCAAAAGCCAGGTCCCAGACAGTTTGCCACTCTGCAGAGCTGCTTGCCTTGGTCCCACCACCTTTGGCCACCACCAGGCTGCGGGGATGGTGGTGTCGCTGTTGGACATGAAAAGACTGAGACAGACTTCACGATGTAGAAAGCTGAATACTAATTTATTAAAACAAATGAAGTCTCTTTTATAGAGTGAAAAGACAGAGCTGGACTTAATTGGTTCTTGATTAACACACCATCACCATGATTGGCTAATTAAAATCAACACTTCTCTACATGTAAACAAGATAACAAACGCCAGCTGTGCAGATTTGTTTAAATCCTTTCTTCAGATTGTTTGTGGGAAAAATTATCACTTTGAACATTACTGCAGCTGAGAAAATCAGCTGCAGTCTCTAGGAAAAAACCAAAATGAGACTCACAGTGTGGGGAATCCAGGACAATGGAAATTGGGGGGCCCTCCCCCTCTCCAGGGAGATCTGAAGGCACAGGAAAGACAGTTCAGTGAGCAGGGGAGGGAGCACCAGAGAATGGGGAAGCATTAGGGCGAGGGGGACACAGGGACACCCCAAAAAGTGCCCAAAATTGTTCCTCTGTCCTCCTTCCAGCACAAATTCACCCCCAAAATGGCATCAAAGTGTCCCAATCTTGTCCACGGGTGGGAGCCAGGGGGAGGGACATCAGGACACACCTGTATGCAGCACCTGTGAGCCCAGTAAGGATGAGGAGCAGGGCTGGGGCTGCAGGGTGGTCCCACCAAATTTCCCCTGCCCCACTGATGCAGCTGGACACAGGGCGGGGGCTGGCTCAGGCATCTCATGGTGGAGCAGAGATCCACTGGCAGCCCACCGGGCTGTGATGGAGCAAGGCTTCACCTGCATCCCGTGCTGGATCCTACACTGGAGCAGATCAATTCCCAAAGGAGGCCATGACCCTGTAGGAAGCCTGTGCTGGAGCAAGATCCTGGCAGGACGTGTGGAACCCTGGGGAGAGGAGCTCACCTGGAGCAGGTTCCTGGTTTGATTAACGATCACATGGGGTCCCACAATGGTCCCTTGGTTCCGTTAAGCCCCATGGTGCCACAATGGCCCCTTGGTTCTATGAGGCCCCACAGTGTCACAATGGTTCCCTTGGTCCATGAGGTTCCGTAGCTTCACAATGGAACCTTGGTTCCATGAACTTCTGTAGTGTCACAATGGTCTCCTTGGTTCTGTAGTGTCACAATGGACCATGGTTTCCATGAGGCCCTGCTGTGTCACTACGGCCCCTTTCTTCCACAAGACCCCACAGTTTCATGGTGGCCCCTTGGTTCCACGAGTCCGTGGTTTGGAGCTCCTGTACCCTCAGCAGCCGGAGGGACACCGTGCCAGATCAACCAGGCCTCTCAGCTTCGTTCTGCTCCTCAGCAGGCTGAGCAGCTCCACTCAAAGCACAGAATTGCAAGAGCTCAATGCCCAGGTCATCCTCTCCTCCAGGGACACACAACACCACTGTCAGCTTCAGCTTGGCCATCCCAAGTGCTTCCCTCTCCCAGCAGCATCCACTGCTGCCGTGTTCTGCCCAGGGCTGCTGCTGCACCCTGAGGCCAAGGCTGGCTCTGGTGTCTCCTGATGAGGTTTTCCCCTGTTCTCTCCTGGGTCCCAGAGAGACCAGAAGCAGTTCGGTAACACCTGAAATTCCCATTTCTTGTCTCAGGGACAGCTCTGGCCTCAAGCGGTGAAATCGCACAACAGCTTGCAAGAGCCTCATGTGCCAGTGCAAAACTGAATTTAATCCTTTGCTGAAAATATTCTTTGTTACAAAATGATGGCTGGCAGTTGCTGAGGAACAGGACAGCTCCTGGCTAGTCCCTGCAAAGCTCTCCGTGTTGTCCTGCTGGTGCTGTCAGTCTTGGCCCAGCTGCAAATGCAGCGAGCACACCTGAAAGAGGCACAAAGGCCCAGCTCAGACAAGCCCACACTTCAGGAGCACCTGCAGCCCCATGGTACCAGCTGTCGGGGCAGACACAGCCCCCAGCTCCAGCCCTGGCAAACACTTTGTCCTTGTAGGAGGGAACGGAAGAGGCTCCCAGAGTGCCCCTGAACAGAGCTCAGGGCACTGACCCCTTTTCCATAAGCTGTGCCTCAGCAGGAGGGCTGCTGCTTACCTGAGGCACTGAAGAACGCTTCTGCTTGAGCTCCTTGGAAGTCCCAGGCACAGAGAGCAAACCCTCCCTCTCCTGATGCCTACGACGTCCCTTCCGGCTCCTCCGTTGGTGTTCCACCTGCTCACGGGGTGGGAGAAAGGGTCACATGGAGCAAAAGGACCTCTGGATGTCAAGGCAAGGAGATGTGTCGTCAGAGACCCTTAACTGCACCAGAGAACATTGGGGGCATAAAGCACTTGCTGTGGGCTCTGGAGGAGAGTCAGTTGTGTGTCTGGGGACACTGGGGCAAGGAGGGGGGCACTGTAATGAAGGGGCATTTGTGAAGGCCACGGGGAGCCTCAAGAGAGAGAAAGTACAAGGATGTGCCCACAGTGGGGAGGGGGAGAGGGAAGGAAACAAGCAGAGGACTCCGAAGTGCTGCTTGGGGAAATGTGTCGTGTTCCAGAGGAGCCTGAGGCTTTGCAGAGGCAGAGAAAGACCATTTTACCTGCCCACGATTCCTGCTGGGCTCGGCGCGGAGTTCCCTCCACTCTGTCTTCTCTTCTGATGATGCAAGCACACTCGGCACATGTTCCAGACCTTTCCTTGAGCGCCGTGACTGCCGCTTCCCTTCTGCTCCAGCAGCCTGCTGGGTGTTCAGAGAGGACATGATTCCATTCTTTTAAAGCACCAGAAAACTGTCCCTCAGAACTCTCCATCTCTGTGAGCATCCTCCAAGCACCAGCAGTGCAGCTGCTGTTCAGCCCTTGGTTCAAAACTCTGCTCAGTTTAGTCCATCACTCGGGTCAGCTGCTCCATTTCTTTCCACACCAAATCCAAACCACCACGTGTTGCCTACCCTTGCCTCGGCACGGGAGAAGCAGCTCCCCATGCCCAGCCTTTCCACTGGAGCTGATTTTAACAGCAAGCTCCAGAGTTGTGTCAGTCATTGCGGGTGTGCCAGGAGCCCTTCCTGCAGGCCACTGGTCTCTGGCTGGAGTCAGTTGCCTGCTGCAGCCCTGACTGCCTTGCCCAGACAGGCCGTGGACTGACAGGGATATATATTCCCACCTCTTGATGGGAAACAGCACTGGAATCCTTCAGGGATGTTTGAGGGGACTGAAGATCAATCCCAGTGCCTACCTGTAGACAAGACCAGTCCGTGTTCCTGCTGGGACTTGTTCTCTGCAGGGTGTGTAAATTTTTCCTTAGAGTCCCTTTGGACATTTCACTCTTGGCAAGGGCATCACTCAGGGCTTGAGCCTTGTTTCTCCATTCGAGTTCTCTATTTTCTCCCTGCTTCAAAGCAGCAACCACATGCTCCAGCTCTTCCCTCATGGCTTCCTTCTCAGCTTCCCTTCTCATTTGGCTTATTTCCTTCCTTTGCAAGGAAGTTGCTTGCATTAAGTTCTTCTTTTCCAGCATTCTCATTTTCGCCTGGTACACCTTGACTTCCGTCTCCCTCTCTGACAGGTCAGCAGCCATGCGACTGAGATGCCCTTGCAAAGCTTTGGCCACTGCTGCCTCTTTCTGGAGCATCTCTATTTCCTTTTCCTGTATTGCGAGTTTTTCTTTATTAATTTGAAAGATGGACTTTATAGTCTGGAGTTCTTCTTGAAGGGACTGATTCCTGTCTATGGCTGTATTTGCTTTGGTTTCAGAGGCTGTGACTAATTCTTCCAGAGTTTTGATCTTACACTCCAGTTTTTCTTTATTTGCCTGCAGAATGTCCCGTTCATGCTTCAAAACAGAGAGAAAAAGAGTCAGTGATTCCATCTCTGTTTGCTTTTCATACCCCATCTGAGCTCCTGCTGCAGTGGCAGGCACGGGCTGCCCGTCTCTCCCTGCCTTTTGGGATCTTTCCCGGGCCCCCCTTGTCTCTGCATCTTTCCCAGCTCCCTCAGCCTGTCCCAGGTTCCTTTCTGCCCTTCCCCAACCTCTTGGAGCCCTGCTCAGGTGTTCCTTTGGGGAGGAATAGAGCTCCAAGTGTGGACACTGAGAACTACAGCTTCAAGGGCAGAAAGCTCCAGCAGGGAGGAAAATCAGCAGCCTCAGGCCTAACTGGGTTTGACATGACTATGACAACTTTTCCTCCTTATTCAAAAGAATGCAATTAGGAAAGTTAAACTGGAGAAAGGTGCTCCTTAGATACAGCGAGAGAAGGCCCCAAAACAGCAAAGAAATGGCCCTTCATGGCATCTGTCACTCTCACCAGCACATCCTTTCTTTCCTTCTCTGTGTTCTCCAATTTCCTCTGCAGAGATGCCACCTCCTGATGAAGAAACATAGCCTCCTCCTTTCTTGCAATGGCCTCTTCCTTCAGGGCAGTTTCTAGAGAGTTCTTGCATTCCTCCCTCCATATCTCTGCACCAGGGAAGGGGGAGAAGGGGCAAAGCAAAGCAAAGGCAAACTGATGTGCATCCTGCATCTCTGCCTGGCTGTGTTTGCCAGGCCCTAAGCCCACAAGGGCTTCCAAAGCCGACAGAAATGAGGAAACTTCTGGGCAGAAAAAAAAAAAAAGAAAAGGGCAAGGTTCAGAGGAACAGGAAAGTGGGTTTGCTTTCATGCTTATGCTGAGTAGGCAGTCAAAAAGAGAGAAAGGAGCTGGGAGGAGCCTGTCCAGCCCTGCTACAGTGAGCCGAAGAGCCTGGAAGCTCTGGGATGGGCTGGAGTTTGGAGGAATCAAGCCAAGGCATCCAGCTACAGTTCCCTGGCAGTTCCCTGAAAGGCACGACCTGTGCAGGTGATCACTCGTAGCACAGCCAGATGCACTGCCAGCCACGGGATCTGTCTCCATAAAAAAGCTCCCACTGGCACTGCTATGGATAAGTCTCGTGCTGGTAGTTTTTCTTCTCTCCCATCTCTGGGCACTGCAGTTTTGCTCTGCATGGCATCAGAGACCCTTGCTGGTGAGACAGGATGGGGCAGTGGGTGGGAGAGGAGAAGCTGTACCTTCCTGTCTTTCACCCAGCTGTTTTTGCAGCTCCTGATTGCAGGCACTGAAATAGTCCCTCTGAGCCTGCGTTGTGCTCAGCTGCAGCTCCAAGGTCTGAATATTCTTCCTCGTGTCATTCTGGAAGAGGTAAGAGGAGCAGAGTCACCTCACAGGGCCACTGCTGGCAGGAGACAAAGGGCTACAAACACTAAGGCCGAAATAGCCCAGGTGGGAGAGGGCAGCTGGACAGAACTGGTAGATGTGATTGTGATCCTCCTTCCTCCCCCAGCAGGGAGCCAACCCCCTACAAGGGCTGCCACCCAGCCTGGCATTGGCACTCTGCTTGCCCAGCAGCCCAGCAGTGGGACAGGATTTCTGAGTGCACTGGGCACACGTTACCAGATCTTTATGGGAACGCTGCAGGTGCTGCCACAGGTCTTGCAGGGCTGCTACCGCTCTGTCCACCATGAGCTCTGTGGGGACATCCCTGGCCTGAGAAGCAGTTAGGCTCGCGACGTGACCCTTTTCTGAAAAGAGAAGACATTCTGCTTCAAGATTTAATCCCAGGGTCTCCAATAAACAAGGCCTCTTTGTAGCCAGAAGGTGACAAAGTGCCTTTGTCACTGTCCTAGAGCTCCCCTTGCAGCAGGACCTGTGTCACAGGCTGACGTTCATTTGATGACCACTGATGCCAGCACTGCCCCAAGGACGACTGCATGGGCCCTGTGGATTGACAGCCTCAGGCCCTTTTCCCTTCTGGTGCTGATCATTTCTCCCTGTACAAACACGGGCTTGTGACTCTGCAGGGATGTCAAGCTGCCAGGACTTCCCAAGGCTGGAGTCAGCCTCAACTGAAAGGCTGAGCCTGTCCTACCAGCTCAACCACTCATCACTCCCCCTGCTCTCCCACACTCTGTACACGTGCCAGCCCAGCCTGCCACACTTGCCTGAGCTCCAAGTGACCAAGTCACTGCTGGCCCTGATCATGTGGTGCACAACCAAGAGCAGTTTGTCCCGCTGGGACTGAGCTTTGCGGTGGGCACCACTGGCCTGTTGACACAGTGTGGCCAAGGCCTGTGCTCTGTGCTCTGAGCTACGGAGCCTCAAGCGCAGCTCAGAGACCTCAGCCTGCAGCACCTGCACCGCGTCCCCCAAGCGCCGTTCGCCTGCCCGGGACTGCTCCAGCTCCTGCAGCAGCTGCTCCTCTCGAGTTGCCCGGGCAGCATCCTTCTGCACTGCTTCCTGCAGGGAGCGGATCTGGAACAGGGATGCACACAGCCTCAGGGGCAGGGCTGCTCCTGAGGCAGCCAAGCAGGCAGGAGGGCGAGGAAGGAGAAACGACTTCAAGCAAAAACCACACTGGACACAGAAGGGGCAAAGCCAAGGATTCCAATGGAGACAAAGTCAAAACAAAGAAAGGGAGGGAATGGGCAACCTTGGTGGGGCAGCTCTAAACACTGGATGAATTGGCTGTGCTGGAAGAGCCCTCCCCAGCCTGCCATAACCACGCCTGTGTGCCCACATTGCTCAGTGCCCAGCCCAGGCACAAACTCCTCCTGGGACAACACTGGTGAGAGGGATGGAGGAGCTCCAAAGGGCTCTGCTCCTGCTTCTCCTCTGAGAGTTCCTGCTGGGACCCAGGAGACAACAGGGGAAAACCTCATCAGGAGACACCAGAGCCAGCCTTGGCCTCAGGGTGCAGCAGCAGCACCGGGCAGAACACGGCAGCAGTGGATGCTGCTGGGAGAGGGAAGCACTTGGGACAGCCAAGCTGAAGCTGACAGTGGTGTTGTGTGTCCCTGGAGAAGAGGATGTCAGTGCACAGGTTACCTGGGTGTTGAGATCCTGCAGTTCTCCTGTGCGGTCTGAGAGGAGCTGCTCAGCCCAGTGAAGAGCAGAATGAAGCTGTGACACGTGTTTGATCCAGGCCTGGTTGTTTTCTTCCAGGCTTCTGAGGCTCAGTTCCTTCTCTTCCAGAGTTAGAGCTGGCCTGTGGAACAAGGCAACAGATGGCCATGAGAGACATTTGTGTCCCTTGGGTTCCTCAGAGGGGAATCTGGCTTAGATCAGAAATCACCGGTTTGGGATTGTTCTGCCAAGCGAAGGAATCAGGATGCCAGGCTGATCCAGCTCCCAAAGGGTTCAGGTTACCGCACCCAAGGTGGAGCTGATGGATGTATCCAGCTCCTTACACTGCAGCTTGGGCAGGGTTAAGACACCGACCTAACAACAGAGCACCCCTTAGAGGGAAAGAGCTTCTCCAAAAGCCTTTGTCCTCAGGAAAACTGAAGGCTCAAAATAAATGAAGCACAACATCCAGAGAATGAAACACATCTGCATGGACAGTTCAGAACTCTGCCACTTAGGAAATGCTGGCAGATGCAAAGATCAGAAAGAGGGAATCCACTCATCACAATGCAGGCTCCCGCAGGCTTTCATTTACCTGGATTTTCCCCTCTCTAGGGCCTCACTCCCATCTTGCTGGGCTTTGTGGACAATCAGTTCCTGGGACACTCTGGAGGCTGCCAGCTGAGATGTCAACTTTCCCACCTCAAGTCAAACAGAACAAAGCAGTCAGAGGCTACAGCCTGTCCCTGTCAGCCACAGCAGACTGTGAGGAAAGGCAAAGGACAGCTTTCCATTTGTCCTGAAAGGACCAGATTCACAAGGGTTATGGACAACTTGTTTTGAACTCTCATTGAGTTACCGAGGGCATCTGGAAAAGCACCTCAAAAGCAAGGCTAGCAGGAAGAGGCCAGCAGAAATCTGTGCTGATGGTTGCTTGTCAAGAGCCCAGAGGACTAACCTAGCTGTCCAGGGCAGCAGCTGAGATTCAGCAGATCCCTAAGTGTGCTTCAGAGCAGCTGCCATGCTCACAGCATGAGGCAGCCCCAGGGATCACCCCCTGAGCTGCTGCTGTCCCATGGAAAGGCAAGGAGGGCACAGAGCACCTGCTGGATGACTGTGGTGCCATTGCTGTTTCACTCACCTGCTTTTGCAGAGCCTCCCTCTGCTCACGGAGGAGATTAATTTCCTCTTGGATGCCTTCTAGTTCTTCCTTTTGCTTCTTCTTCACTGCCTGGATTTCACCCTGAGCTTCCTGCAGCTCAGCTTGCAGCTTTGCCTTGATGGTCTGGCAATAAAATGCAGAGCAAGTTCCTGGGTTCCTGCCCTCAGGCTCAGCTTTTTCCACTTGCTGTCTCAAAATCCCGTTCCTTCAGCCACTTCTTTGGGCTTCTCTACCAACTCTGCTTTCATTGCAAGCCTCCCTTCCTGGGGCTGAACTCTGGAGATCAGAGCAGATCAACTCTGTGCTCCTTTGCCTCCTCATTCCCAGGAGCTGCCTTTTGTGCCTTTGTCACTGCCCTGCACTCTGTTCCCTGGCTACTCAGAGTTACCTGCTCCTTCTTTCGCTGCTCTTTCACTCTCTGCCTGACCTCTTGGAGCTGCTGGCAGGTTTGGCTTAGCTCTCTCCGAATTAGGAGCAGTGTTGCTAAGATAGCTTTCCAATCGCCCTGCTTTTCCAACTGGACCTGCAAAGAAAGAAAGAGCAGAGGGATTCACACTTCTCCTGCAACATCTGTATGGCAAGAGGAAAAGACTGATGGGCTCTTGATCTCTCAGAGCACTCAGCTGCTGCTCCCCTGGGCCACTGTGTGCCCTGGGGGGAGACACAGCTTCCCAAGAAGCAACTTAAAGCACAGCCCAGAAGACATCTCTTGGTGTCTATTCAGAAATACTCCAGACGATTCTCTAAAAAGTGTTTTCTTTTGTTAGCATCCCTGCTGCATCCTCCCCGTTCCCACAGAACAGCAGCCCTACAAACGCAGTTGGGCTGTAAACACCCATCAGTAAACATCAAAAGAGGACCGGTAAGAGAGCAGCAAAGATATGCTAAGTATTAAAAAAAAACCCAGAACATACAAGCAGTACTAAAATTTCAACTGAAAGCTGATGTTTCTACCTGGCCTCCTATGAGGGGTCTCATTCCTTGTCCCAAATATAGCCCTGTTCCCCTTTCAGCTCCCCAAGTCAAGGTAGAAGACATGGAGGGCATGTGTCACACAGCCTGATATCCTGCTATCTCCCACATCTCCAGCCTTGCAAAAATCACACCAATTCTCCGTTCACAAGCATCACCTCTCTCTTGGCATTTTCAAAGCTAGGTCATTCCTCTGCTGGTTGAACCTGCAGGGTGGCCACAACAGCACCTTCTTGGGCTCCCACTCTGTCTCTGCCTTCTCTTTTTCCCATTGTTCCAGCATCCCCTGCACCTCTGCATGGTGCCTTTCAGGCTCATTTGCCTGAGGAGGGGAGAAAAAAACTTTGAGATAAATTCCCAGCAAAGCTTCTCACCGAAAAACGTGAAGCTTCAGCTCTCACAGAACCCCAACCTGAAAAGAGCACAGGTATGGCTTTCTGCCTCCAGAAACCATGTCCTGTCAGGGAGTTGAAGAGGAGGCTGAGCTGGTGCATAGAGTCACAGAAGCACAGAGTCATTTCCATTGGGAAAGGCCTTCTCTAAGCATTGAGTCCAAGCCTTTAGAAAATACGTCACCTTCTCCTCTCTGATGCCCCAGTCACAAAGACTGAAGGACCAGGGACAAGGGGTCTGTTCCATTTGCTTGCAGCAAAGCTAATCCCTCTGTCCACCATGGATGCAAAGACAGAAAGGAACCAAGTGCCAGCAGCCCTGTTGGCATCTGTTCCGTGTTGGCATCAGCTCCGAGGCATGCAGGACCATCCTGCCCTTGGCTGCCACTTTGGGCACCACCCAGCCTGCTCTGGAACTTGTCTTACACCCAACTGAAGCCACGGCTGCATTTACTGTCCCGGCATCATCTGTGGGTCTTCACACACCTCCAAGTCCGTGCTGCTGGCTCTGCTGCCTGGCCCAGCAGCAGGAAGCCTCTGGCAGGTGACTGCTGCCCTTTCATGCCCTCAGGCTCTGCTGGTGCTAAACCAGCCCACAGAGCTGACCTGGACAATTCAGAAGTGTATTTTCCCCTACCAGGTCTTTCAGGAGCTTGTCTATTTGCAGTTGCTGAGCAGTTCCCTGAAGCCTGAGGGTATCATGACACTGCTGCTCTGCCTGCAAGAGCTGTTGTGCCATTTCTTCCTGTTCCTGCTTCCTGAGATCTCTCTCTGCTTCCAGCTCAGGTTGGAGGCGTTTCACTTCCCCTGCAAACACACCCAACAGCAAGATTCAGAGTATTTACTGACTTTACTGACCACAGGCCCTTTCAGTGTCAGTGTAGGAGGGCTCTGCCTCCAGCTCCACCACTCCTCAGAAGCCCTGCAGACAGAGGTGGCTTTCCAGCAGCTTCTGCTGGGGCAGGACCACAAACAAAGCACATGAGGCTCTCACCTTCTATCGCCACCTTGGTGACTGTGAGTACTCCATCTTCCAAATGGCTCCTGCTGATTTCCAGCTGAGATATCTGCTGCTGAGCAGCACATAGGCTGGATTCCAGGCTCTTGTTCTCTGACCTAGAGGTTGCAAATATGGAGAGAAATTAGTTTCTTGCTCATCACAACCACAGGGAGCTGTTCCAGTACGATGTGGCTCAAGACCTCCACACCTGAGCATGGAAAATGGGTCACATGAGAACTTGTACAGAGAAGGCAAATTTGTGCCCTTTCAAGAGCATTTCAGGGCCCTCCAAGGCAGTGCCCAGGCTTTCCTTGTGGCCTGGCATAGTGCAGACAGCCCAGCCCAATTTGAGCTCAACAGCCAACCCTTCAGTTGCTGTTCCTGACCTGTGCACTGGGTAGCTGTGCCCAAACAGGCTGAGCCAGTGAGCAAAAGCCCAGCCCCTGCTTACAGCCCTTCTGTCATCAGCACTTCTAAACTGCTCTGCAGCGGGACAGGACTCTTGTCCTGGCTGACTCCTGCCTTTTTAATGCTCTTGATAATGCACATAAAGGTGCATCATTTCCCAGACACCCTGTATTTAAGAAACTACAGAATTATTTCGGACGATACAGTAAAATCTCATGTTCATGCCAGCATTTGTAAAAAATCAGAACCAGATTTTTTCTGAAGAAGAGGCTGGTATCCTGCAGTTTAAACTCTTGGAACCTCAAGGAACAGACTTCCAATTTTATTTCAGTGCTGTTGGCTCAGCGGGCAGTGGCCCAAAGGACTTGTCCCTCTTCACAAGGGAAGAGGGACCGCCCAAAAGGACATTGGCAGGTTTGCGAGGTGGGTGCCCATCCATGATGAGCAAGATTACCCAGAGGCTGTTGAGAGTTCCAAAGAGCTCTCTCGATGGTGCTTTCTAACCAGCTCTAGGTCCTGCCCCACACTTCATAGGATTTTGCTCAAAAGCAAAAAAGATTTTCAGAAGAAAAAAAGAAAAGATTTTCAGCAGGAGCCTCTGGCTTCATCCTAAATGGCAGTGTCCTACTCCCAACATCCTGAGGTAAGAGCCTGGAATTCTGGAGATGAAGCTTCAGTCCTGAAGATCAGGATCATGTCAAGCTACTTGCTAAGGAACGAGGGATGTTCAATGCCAAGAACATGGAACCAAACCCGGAGAGAAACTTGAGGTTTCACCCAACATCTGCATGATTTAACTACTGCTCAATTCAGAGCTGGGCTGGCTTGCTCTGGACTTCCCACAGGAGTGTGCACAGGGGCACAAACAGGAGCCCAAGGCTCAGGAGAGCTTTTCTGGATTTAGAAAAATAACTTTTTTTTTTTTTTTTTTTTTTTTTTTTTTCCCTTGACAATCTTCCTTTTTTTANTCCCCTTGAGACTCTTCCTTTTTCTACCCAGGGGAGGTGAAAACATCTGAAAAGGGTCTGCTCTCTGCTTTTACCTGTCCTCTGACAGCTGCTTGGAAAGGCCTCGTCGGTGCCACTCTGTGGCTGCTGCTCGCCCCTTGAGGGCAGCCTTCTCCCGTGCCTGCAGCTCCTTCTCTCTGCAGCCCTGGGCCAGCACCTGCCCTTGGACAGAGGCATCCCGGCATTGCTGCTCCACAGCCCTGCCCGGCACCCCTGGCTCCTGGGAAACCTGGAAGTGGGACAAGGTACAGCTCTAGCCCATCCTCAGGAGATCTGTGCAGAGGCAGCCAGTGCCACCTTGCAGGCAGCCAGAGGACAGGGAGCTCCTGTGCTCTGGGCTCAGAGTTTCACAGTGTTGGCCCTGTGCAGCTCTGACACCCTGGGCTACAAAAAAGCACTGGCTCTGTTCCCTTGGAAGTGCTGTGTCAGGCCCTCCTGACTTGCCTGGGACCAGACACTCCTTCCCAACAAACATGCCTATCCCAAACTCTGTGTTGTCACACAGAAATACTGCATCTTCCACAACTGCCGTTTGGCAAATAAAATTTATATCAGGGTTTATTCCAGTGCTGCATATTTTCAGGGAAGGTTGAGCAAAAGCAATTTTGCTCACTGAAGCAAGTGAAAATACACAGGATTTCTCCTTCTCAAAAAAGAAAAAAAACAAACCAAACCTCATCAGTGTCACCCCCTCCAGTGTTCAAAGCAGCTCTCTGCAAGGACAGGGTGCTTGGCTAGGAAACAGCCCTTGTGGTGAGCAGTCATTTAGTGACTGATGGACATCTGGCTGTTGTGGCCAAAGCAGGCTCTCTTTGTGCAGCAGTGCCCACCAACAGTGCCACTTACTTGTCTTACACAAAGAAAGTGTGGCCCTTGCTGGTATTCAAGCCTGAGGACTAAACCGTGTTTTTGAGCTCTTTTCTTCAGTACAAAACCTCTGCTGTGCATTTGCCAAAACTGAGACTATCTAACAGAAACCAACAGAAACAAACCATTCTCTCCATTACAGTTACTTTGTAATACCCTATCCAAACCTCCCCTGGCACAGTTTCCCTTTGTCCTATCCCTTGCTCCCTGGGAGCAGAGCCCAGCCCTCATCTGGCTCCACCATCCTGTCAGATGTGGAGAGGAAGAAGGTCCTCCCAAGCCTCCTTTTCTCCAGGCTGAGACCCCGCAGCTCCCTCAGCTGCTCCTCATCACACCTGTGCTCCAGACCCTTCCCCAGCTCCATTCCCTGTTTTAGAGGCTCTGTGGCTGCCTGAAGTAACAAATTGTTCAGAATCATGTAAATGAACATGCAGATCCCTGGCTAATAAATGTACGTGCCCTCTTGAGCCCAGTGTGCACAGCAGTGTCCCTGTCTTCTACTGCCAAAAACAGCATCTGGGCTGATCAGGTTGGCACAACTCCCAGTCCCACAGGTGCTGCCTAGGAATAAGATGTCCACACCCTCTCCAGAGCTGTGGTAATATCAACCTTCAGTAATATCAACCTCAGTCTGAAGCTGAGAGTCCTCCAGCGTCCGTCTCTTGACTTCCAGCTCGCTCTGCAGCGATGGGTGTTCTCCCTCGAGTGCAGCCAAGTCCTTCACTCTAGAAGTAAGGGAAATACAAGTTTTTAAAGGAAAACCAGTCTCCTTTTCAAAGCTAACCTCTGTCTTGGTGTGCTGCTCCGCTTTTTCCGCCTGGGCTGACACTTCCTTAAGTTGCTCGGTGTTCTTCTGACACAGACACGAGGCTCCTCGCTCCAGGCTCCCAAAGCATTGCTGCAGCTTCTCCCTGGCCTTCTCGAGGTTTGCACAGTCACTGCAGAGATAAGGCTCAGTCAGAAAAATGAAGAGGCCCGAAGAGTCACCAATCCCATTTTTGGCCCTGCAGGATGGAGCTGGGGCCAGGAGGCTAAGAAAGACTTGCTCTTTCCCTCACACCTCCTCCTTCCAGAGACAAAGGGAAAGGAAGGCAGGCTTTTGCCTTCCTTCGGTGAGAAGCAGTGACTGGGAAGGGGCACCCAAAGAACAGAATTCAGAGCAGCAGCGTGGCAAGAGGGAGGAGTCTTATCTTCCACCATTGCTGTCCATCCCTGAGACAGCCTTGGGAGTCACAGTAGACCATGAAAAGCCCTGACAGGATGGTGCTCAGGTGCCACAAAGAGGCCTACACGTGGTAGGGCAGGTGAGCTCTTTGCCCAGAACACCTCTGAGCTGCCTGAACTGGAAGCAGGTTGCCTCTGGAACACAGGAGTAGGAGGAGGAGTAGGAGGAGGAGTAGGAGGAGGAGGAGGAGGAGGAGGAGGAGGAGGAGGAGGAGGTGGGGGAAACACTCACCTTCTGAGGGCTACTACTAACGACTGCAGCTGCTTCTGGTCACTGATGGACGTCTTGCACTTCTCCTCCAATTGTTCAAGCCTGTGCAGCACCTTGCTGCACTTCTCCTCATATTGTCTCTGCTGCTGCAGCAGGAAATTGCTTGAGTCCTGCCTGGCAGAAAGCTCTTCTCTCAGGGCCTGCAGGAAGAGGCAGGGAAAGAACACAAATGACCAGTAAAGAGCAGGGAAGATGGCTCCAGAGAGCTGGGAAAAGCAGCAAGTGGAGAGACAGCTCCCCTGAAGGCACAAGCTGTGCTGAGGGGGTGGATATCAAGGAGACAAAAGCAGTAGAAGACAGAGCTGGGGAAACCAGCAAGGCAGTGCAGGACCGTGAGTGCCAAGGTGAGGAAGAAACGGCCTCAGCTGGCTGAGTGAATGGAAAGGTGTCAAGCTGAGTGAGGCCTCAGCAGCTGAGCCTGTGGGGAAGACAAGCAGAAGTTCTCAATCGAGTTGCCCTTTGTCTCCTTGCCAGTGCTTCCCAAACCAATGCAAAGGAATGCTGTGCATCAGTGGATCTTGGGGTTGAGAGGATGTTCCCAGAGTCTGCATACTGGGAACTGTCAGTGCGGATACGGGAAGTGGCCATGCTGTGCCTGTTGTCTAAGGGCACCTGAAAGCCCACACCCAGCTGTTAGTCAGGAATTCTTTTCCTATTCCAAAGTACCCCTGAGGCATCTCTTCTGATCCCAAAAAGAGTGGGTGTCCATTCATGGAGAACCGGTTCCAAAATTCAGCCAAATTACAAAATCCGCTTCTACATTGAGCATGGTTTGTGCTTCGTGCATTTATTCCTGGGCTTACAGTGAAATTAAATAGGGCCCTCTGAGGTCAGGTTCCTGCTACCATTCCACAGAGTGCCTGTCACAGACCTTGTGGAGCTGACAGAGGAGAGAATCTCCTTTGGGGGAAAACAGGGCACAGAGACATGACCTCCCCTTCCGAGCAGACAGGAGACCCATGGCAGGGCAGCTTCTCCCTTCCAGGCTTCCTGCACTTGCCTTCCCTAAATCCCACTGCAAAATGGTTCTGAGCCAGCTCAGCACAGTTCTACTCAGCTCAGGGGCTCTTGGGGAGAGTCGCTGGTGAGAAAGCATTTGGGAAGTGAACTGCTGGCTCATTCTGAGCCCTTGAGCTTCCTGGAGGAGCACAGGTAAGAGCACACTCAGACTGCATGACTGGCCCTGAGGGAGTCACCCTTGCAAGCCAGGAGCCCCCTGCTCCCTCCCAGGCTTGTCCCCAGAGCCAGCACCAAAGCTGCCACCAGCTCTGGGACAGCCAACTGTTAATCCCGTGTTGTTCCCAAAGGGAACCTTTCCCTGTGGGACAGCCCAGGCCCACACAGTCCCCCCTGGGCTTGGCACAGGGAGAGCAGCAGCTTTCTCACCCTCTGGGTCTCCGTCTGCCCCTTGGCATCAGCAGCGTGGGCCATGGGAAATGCCAATATCCAGGGGATGCCGGCAGGAGCAAGGTTAGAAGTCAATATCAAAGTGCCAGTGGCCTTTGCTGGGTCCAAACCCCAAGGCTCAAGAGCTGTTGGCAGCTGCAGAGTCCAAATCCCAAAAGCATTCCATGGGCTGTTGACAGTTGCTAGGGTCCAAACCCCAACATTCCAGGGACTCTGGGAGAGCCCTTCCCCTGGCTCTGCCCCCATCCCAGCTCCCTACTGGCCCTGGCACTTGCTCTGCCACCCCACGTCCCCACAGCCCTGCTGGGCAGCTGGGCAGGGGCCTGGCTCCTAACAGGAGCTCCAAGTTGCAGGTGCAGACAGCATCAGTTTTACAGATCAGCATTCCCAAGACAGCAGGCCTTGACCCACATGCTTTTTATGGATGCACTCAGTTCCTGAGTCACAGGAATCCTTCTGTCTTCCCTGACGAAGGGGAAATGTAAGAAAAAGCCTAGAAAGGTTCTTACTGGTTAAAAATATTCATGGAAAGGAAAATTTTGGGTTTAGAATAGCCGCATGAGGAGGAAAAATGGTGTTTCAGGATCTTTTGAAATTTCCACAGTGCAAAGAGCTGTAGTGTTTAAGGCTCATAAAATAGATTAAGAATCCAGTGACACACAAGAGTGGGGTTTTTTTCTCTGCTCTCTATTTGGCAATATATCAATAGGTCTTCTGGGCAGAAGAAAAGTCTTGCTGACTATATGAAGGATTCCTCCCTAGGAACAGACCTTCACGAGCCAAGTAGGCCTACTTGAAAAAGCTTTGCCAGGTATTTTTCGCTCCCATCTTTGAGAGTGCTCCTGTGAGCCCTAGGGAGGATTTTTGCCCCCCATGCAATGGCAGTCCTTTTCTGAGCAGTGCACAGACCCTCTGGGGAAGAGAAGAGCTGCACCTGCCTTCTCCAGGGCCCCTCTCTGGGTCAGGGCTCAGCCCCACATCTCACCCCCCCACAGCAGTGCCTGTCCTGGGGGCTCTGACACCACTGGGAGCTGCCCAGGCACACAGGTTCCCAGAGCCCCAGAGCTGTCAGCAGGGAGCAAAGGACACACCTGCTTTTCCCCNGCCCTAAGACTAAATGAAAAATCCAGGACCTCAAAGGTATTGAGCCAGTCAATAGGAATGATGGGTGCTGTTATGAATGACAATATAATATTGGCTTTCACATTTACATATTAGCTTTTGCATGTTGTTATTAATCACAAATATTTTGATATAGTACAATTTATATTTCCTTTTAACTGCTCGTTAGTATAGTATAATCTATCTGTTTATGTATGCATCATACTGCTTATATAAATAGTAATGTGATAAATATATCACAGGCCTTAGTGAAATATTAAAATAGAGACTATGCAATGTTAAAATGCTTGTATGTAACTAACCCAGAGAATGGTATAAACAATATGTTGTTTCTCACATCTGCAGACTGGCCTCTCCAAGTGATAACCGTGACAAAAACCAGAGCCTCGGAAGAGAATTTATTGGCTCCTCGTTATCAGGGAGTGTGAAACAACAAGATGGAACCACGAGAAGAAATAAAATATATTGAGCTAATCTACTGGATGTCATGCAAACAAGTCAGAAGTTAAAACCAAACAAAAAGGTTCCTAGAACATGAAACACTCACAAGAATGTTTGAATAGTGTATAAACCCATGAATATGCATGTAGCCCCAGTAATGTAACAGCATATAGAGAACATGGTTTTAAGCTAACGGTGTGTTTTCTGGCTGACCGACAAAAACACCCCAGCACTGGATATTGTCCCTTTTTGTCTCTTATTTAACTTCTAAAAATTTTAAAGAGCAAACTTTGTTTTTCACATCTTGTGTTTACAGCACATGAAGAGCAACCAAGCACCATCTGCTTGAGCTTTGTTAAATCATTTAAACTTTGCTTAATTTTTTCTACATCCAGACATTGTTCTCAAAGATTTTTAAGCTGAAGGCAAAGTTTAATCTCTTCTTGAAACATGTGTAGGAACTAAACTTACTGTTGAAACGCTGAATGGTTTTTGCACATTTCAGAGACGTGATGTTTACAGACCGAGTGAAGAGCAGCAAAGCTCTCCTTGCTGATGCCCAGAACTAGGCAAGAAAATAAAACTCCATAGTCAGACGGCTACAGAGCAGGTATTTCTTTATTCGGCTCTGGGAGTGAGGGGGATCTCTCTGCCAGAAACTCAAATCTTCTTTAGCCTTCAGTTACATTTTAGAAGTCCTACAACATATCATTAGCATACTCATATTTGCATAAAGCTTGGGTTTACAACAATTTGTTGCTTTCACACATGTGTCAGTTCCTTCTGTGGTGGTCGTCAGTCTTCTGGTGGTCTTTTGATGAAGGCTGCTGTAGTCTTCCTCACGTTCGAACTTTTTACCTCTTATCTTCAGCACATGCCTGGTTCTTCTTGTTTTTCAGTCTACCTTGTTTCTGCCTAACTTTGCAGTTTGCAAATTCCATTAAAACTTGCTATCTTGCTTTTGATGGCACCTGTAATCTCACTTGCTCTGCTATCTTGCTTGCTTTACCTGCACATCTTGTTACAATATTACTCGTGGTTAACCTTTTGTCACATACCACTTAGGTTTCGGTGCAGCATTTGGCTAAGGAGTGCTAAAAATGACCAGATAACATTGGCTTTCACAATTATGTATTAGCTTTTGCATGTTGTTATTGATCATAAGTATTGAGATATGGTAGAAATTATAACTCTTTTTAACTGCTTGTTGATATAATGTAATCTGTCAGTTTAAGTATGAACTGTATTGCTTATAGAAATAGTAGTGTAATAAATATAATATCTATGTATGTCTTACAGAAATATTAATGTGATGAACGTATTGTACTATAGACCTTAGCAAAACAGGCTTTTGTGTAACTAAGAACAGTGTGAGGCCATCCACTGACTGACCTGTCCAAGTGATAACAGTGACACAAGACAGAGCACAGGAGGAGACGTTAACTCCTCTCATCAGAAAAGTGTGAAACAACCGGCATGAAATCATTAGAAGGAATAAAATGTATTGACTTGATCTCAGGATGTCCTACAGGTAAATCAGGATGGGAAACCTAAACACGAAGAGCTCCTGCAATATCAAAAGCTCTGGGGATTGTTTAAATAATGTATAAGCTAATGAATATGCATGTAACCCCAGGAATGTAACCCTAATTAGAGAACATGATTTTAAGTTTTTTTGTGCTCTTTGGCCATTGGTCAAAAGCACCCCAGCGCTGGAAATACTGTTCTTCTTTTGTCCTATTATTAAACTTTTAAAAAATTACGAAGAGTGAGCTTTGTTTTTGCTTTGTTTTTCACAAGGAGCAGTGAAGTGCCACGACAGAGCCCCTTTGGAACACGCCCTTTTTGTCTCTGCGGCCCTGCTGTCCCACAGCCCTGTGGGCACCAAGAACCCACCTGGGAACTGCCTGGGACCCATCTTGGAACCCACCTGCAGGTTTTCCCAGGAGCCGGAGAGTGAAAAACCCCTGGATGAATGGATGAATTACATAATTCCCAGGAGCCTGGTGGACTCTGTCTCTTTATTCGAATAAAGTTGTAGGACTCCTCTGTGGTTTTTTTGAACATAAACCTCTGGCGTTTGTGGATTTTCCTGACAGGAACTACCCAGAAATCCAGGAAACGTGAAGAAACTCCATGGTTAGCACACTTTAAAATGACACCAAACTTCATGAGATTTTTCAGGTTCGGGACAGACTTTCTGTTCAGTGCCATGAGACCACAAGCAGGAGCTCCTCGGGCTACTGAGACCAGCACCACTGGAACTGTAGCGCCCACGGAGCAACCCCCTGTCCAGGAGTGTTTCTGCAGTTCACTTGGGGTACACTGAAGGCCTCAGGAAGAGTCCCTAGCAGAGCAGTGCTGGAAGCAATGGAAGCATTCAGAGTGGAGAAGGGGCTGTGGTTGTAAGAGGGTGGTCACCATCATGGTCCCAGAGCAGAGAGAGTTAAAACCAGGGAGAGGGGAATCTCCATTGCTGGGAGCTGCCAAATCCAGAAAGAGCAAACTCAGTGGAAGAAGTTCCATTTTCTTTGTTCCATTTTTCTGCACAAGCTCTTCTGATGGTGCAAGGCAGAGAAGAGCTGAGGTGCCAAACCTGGGGGTTTCTGTTAGGCTTGAGCAAATCTCAGCCATGTCACGTTGTCAGGGGGCAGAGGCCGGGCTCTATGGGGCACTGACAGGGACATCCTGGGGGCACACGGGGGTGTCTGAACACAGGGCTCTGGGGTGTGCTGGAGGGCACCAGGGATGTCCCAAGGGGACAGGAGGGCAAAGGGGGCCTGGAGGTCCTTCGGGAGCACCCGTGTGCCCAGGACTGAGCTGTCCCCACGCCCCCCACAGACCCCCAGAGCCTCCCTGCCCAGGCAGTGGTCACTGGGCCCTGTTGCTGGGGGCATGTTCCATGTAAACAATCAATGGGAGCTGTTGCTGGGGGCAGGTGCTGTGTCACAGGGGAGCTCTTTGTGACACCCCACTGCAGCCCCTGTGGTCAGTGTCCAGCAGGACAGGGACAGGACAGGACGGGAACACGGAGCTGGCAAGGAGTCTCCGCACACAAGCCCAAAACCTTCCCTGCTTCCTCAGCAGCCTCGTGGTGCTGAAGTATTTCCAAAACGATTCCCATTTTCCCCTTCCCCACTACCAGCCTTTTCCTTTCTACTGAAGGATGGAGAAGAAACCCCCGAGACAGCCCAGGGTGGCCTGGGAGGAGGACGGGGCTCTCCAGGATAGCAGCTCCCCGGTGGAGCCCCACAAGGTGACAATGGTGCAGCCCCTGCGGATGGGTGAGTGAGGGGCCCTGCTGGGCTGGGCAGGGCTGGGAGCCCAGCCTGCCCTGCACGACGTTTCCCTGGCACACAGCAGCTGGGAACCCAGGGGTGGCTGTGATGCCTCAGTGCCGAGGCTGCTCAGGGCTGAATGCCGGCCCCAGCACAGCCTCTGCCAAGGAGGGGGTGGGCAGAGGGGCCCCAGCTCCTGCTCCAGGGGGAGGGCAGTGAGCAGCAGCTGGGCTGGCAGGAGGCAGGGATGCCATGGGGCGCTGCACCTTTCCTGTCCCTCTGCCAGCACATTCCTCAGCCCAAGGCACTGGGGCTTTCCCCTCCATGCTGTGCTCCAGCATTGCAGCTCCTCTGCTGGGCACCCTCCAGCCAGGACCCGCATGGGAAGGCTGTGCCAGCAGAACAGGCACAGGCCTAGGTGGAGGGCAGATCTTCCCCTGCTCTCTCCTGTTGTCAGATCCTCTGTAGCCCTCCCTTCTCTCTGTTAGATGCCAGTGGGTCACCTGAGCATGAAGAGGAAGAGGAAGCCATGTCATTCATCCAGGCCTTTGTCAGGCTCCCTTGCCCGGTAACTGCAGCCCGTTGGATGGTGGCTGTGCCCTGCTGCTCCCCCAGGGCTCTGGTCCTGCTGGCCGTGTGTCCCCCCCCCCAGACGCCCTGTTGCCTCTCTGTCCCCTGGCTGCCAGATGAAGGATAGCAAACTGAAGTTCCTTGAGAGCATCTGCAACCTGTGCAGAAGCGCCAGGGACTGTGGCTCGTTACTAGGCCTGGAGTTCTTCTGCCACAGATATGGACTGGCAGAGAAGATCGAGGTGAGGGCGCACCTGGTGCTCTGGGGAAGNACAAATTTCTTGACACACGGATCAATCTAGTGGTCAGTTAAGCTGACTGAGTAATCTGTTGGTCAAAATGTGGCCCCTGTGATTCATTCATCCTGGAATTTCTTAAGAAAATTAAAACAAGGATGTTGTCAAAATTAGCTGTGAAGCTCTTGGTTGCAGGTATGTGTGTTTGAACAGAGGCTGGGAAGAGGCATGAACAGAGAAGATTCTTCCTTCTAGAATTCATTCTTCCTTCCAGAATTCATTCTTCCTTCCCTTCTAACACACTCCTGGTGCTTTGATCGAAGCATACAGTTAAAGATAGTTTATATCAGGATAGTTTTGAAATATATGTTTGTTCCATTTGTGCAGATGAATATGAATTAATAATACTTTAACATACTTCAGCACTAATGGGATCTTGAGATTTTTTTACTCAAAGTTTCTCTGTATGTAGGTAAGGACCAACTTTTACTCTTTGTTTTGTATAAAAAAGGAAGATAATTTTCTCTCAGATTAGCTTACATGATAAGAAAGAGAATCAAATGGCTAGTAATTAGGATAATTAAGAGGCAATTAGGATAATTAAGAGGTGCACACAGTGCTCTGTGTCCACCTGCATAAGGCCCTGAGATGCTGCTGCCATCATCAGCACCCAACCAGGCCCTCTCTCTTTGCAGCTCTCTGGTGTCGGTGCTGCAGGACGACACACAGCTGATAAGCTCCTGCTTTCTGAGTGTCCTTTATCTTCCTCCAGAAGAGGAAATGACGAGCCTGGAGGCTTCCCTCTATACTCAGGTAAGCGCTGGGTGAGCTGCAGGAGCTCCAGGCCCTCTGGGCTGCTCTTGGCAGAGCTGTGCTGCCTCATGATCAGAGATCCAAGGCATGGCAGGGTCTTGCTTTGCTTTCCCACCCTCATCCCTCCGTGCCCTTCCCAGGGCTTGGCCATGTCCAGCATCACAGGCTGCTGTGCCTGCAGGACACTGCCTGTCCCTGTATCTCCCAGGCAGTGCAGGCATCCTGCCCTGGGAATACAGATCAGTCTCCAGGGTGGGAGAGACAGCAGAATCCCTGCCATCACTCTCTGTCTTCCCTGCAGACCCTGGATGCCATGGACACCATGCTGAAGACTATGGTGCTCAATTCTCCTGGCGAGGTGCTGCAGGACATCTTGGAGGTCTGTGCAAAGAGTGGGGGTTCTGGGGCTGTTCCTTACCCTGGGGGGTTGCCCAATCTGGGGTGGATGGTCCCAGCCCACTCCTGAGCAGGCAGAGGACACTGCAGGGAGGGTGCCAACCTGCCCTGGGGTTCAGCTGAAGTACAGGGGCCACAGAGGGTGGCACCTGCCTGGCCCAGGGCCTTTGTCCCAGGCACAGGAGCCTCCTGAGGCTGAGCTCGAGGTGACAGGAAGCCTTGAAGGATGGTAGGAGTCCAGCCCAGGAGCAGAGTCACACTGCCACCACAGGAGCTGGTATCTGCTCCCAGGACTCACCTCAGCCTCTCTCTGCCCAGGTGCTGCTCATCTTCAGCTACTCTGAGACAGCAGTTGTGCGGGAGAGGGTCTTGGAGAGGATTTGCTTCCTGAGCCATTGGCTGGCCGGCTGTTCCACTCTGGAGGTGAGCACCAGGCACCCTCCAGCCATCTCCCTGTCCCTGTGGCGGGTACAGCTGCAGCTCTGAGGTGCCTTCAAGGCCAGCCTGGGTACAGGCTGAGCTGAAAGGTCTAGATCCCTCCATTTCCCCTGGGCTTCTGAGCCAGCTCTGCCCCAGTCCCATGTCAGACAGGACTGTGGGCCTGATTTGGCCTGCTAGCTGCTGCTAAGAGCAGCAGTAAGGCCTGTGAGAGAGAGAAGTTTTCCCAAAACATTGGTCTGTGAAACTGAGAAAGAATTTAAACAATCTTTTGCACCTGCTGTTTTTCCTAACTTGTGTACAACATGTTTACAAAGAGGTGTTGTTTCTAATTAGCCGATGATGGTGATGGGGTGTTAATCAAGGGACCAATCATGTCCAGCTGTGTCATAACTGTCTACAAAAGTGGTGTGTTTTGTTTAATAAACTAGAGAATAGCCTTCTGAAAAACTTGATGTCTGTATCGTTCGTTACCGCTGCCCCTAATACAACAGCGACACAGGACTGCCCAGGGATCATGGAGGGAGGCTCCCTGCCAGGGCTACTGTCCAGTGGATTCTCTGAGAGACAGGGTCTGCAGGGCCCTGCCAAGCTCTGACCCACCTGCATCCAGCCCTGGAAACACTGTGTGGGTCAGGGTTTTGGCCTCAGCTGCCACCTTTAGCCATTCTGCTCTTCTGCCTGCCTCCTCCAGGCTGGTCAAAATGAGGAAAGTGGTGATGTCTGTGGACAGATCCAGATCCCAGTCCTTGGGAAAGTGTTTGGACGTCTCATCCTCATGGCATTTGAGGAAGAAAAGACCAACCGTGTGGCTCTGGATGCTCTCTTTGCCCTCCTCAAATTCATCTGTCAGCAGAAACGTAAGAGAAGCTGTGGTGGGCTGCATCCTCCCACACAGTGACATCCCCTGCTGGTCTTCCCTAGCATTTTGATGGCCCCTTGTGCCTGGTGCAGGTGCCACCATGTCCCCAGCACTGCTATCATCTCTGTTTCTTCCCTGTGCTCTCTGTCCCATGCTCTTGATGGTCCCGTGTATCTGAGCTGCTCCTCCACGCCGGACTCATCCCCATTCTGCCCATTCCCCACATCTCCAGCAGAGCTCATGCCCTTCCCTGCCGTTCTCCAGCCCCACAAGCCCTTCCCCCTCACCAGAACTGCAGCCATGGTGTAACTGAGGGCTGCATGCAGAGCTCCAGGGGCTCAGAGCTTCCTGGGCCAGCAGCACTGGCTACAGACACTTGGAGGAAGGTTGCCCTTTACACCACTGCCAACACCTCCTCCTCCAACCAACTCCCCCCAGCCATTCCTAGTTCCCGAGGTCTGTCAGGATGTGGTTGGCTTGCTGCCACAGCAGCTGTGTCTCACTGATGCGTCCGTGTTTCCCCGCTCTTTAGGTGTGACACTGCCAGGGAGTAATGCACAGCTCCAAGCACACTGGGAAGCTGGGATCACCTCTCTGCTTCATTCACCCAGTGCCAAGGGCTTCACTGAGGTATTGAGCCCTCCTGTTGCTGGGACTCTTGTCCACAGCATTTGTGTAAGCAAAGGGGCCCAGAATCAGCGGGGCTCCTTTCCTTCCTGCCATACAGGCCTTTGGAAAATACCTCGGATCTTCTGAGAGGACAGGCATCATCCTCTCAACCATTACGATGTTCCGCTACTCATCTACCTACAACCAGCAGGTGGCTCTCAGCATGTTGGAGGTGATTGGGAGAGACCCTGACTGGTGGCTGGTGGATGTAAGTGGCCTGTGTCTGGATTGCCCTGCCATGTCGGCTTCCTGCCTCCCTCCATCCCTCCCAAACCCAGATGTCTTGGGTCCCTGAAGCCACCCTGAGGCAGCAGAGAGGGTTGGGAAGGGCAGATGAGGACGCGGCTCCAGTGGCAGCACCACCCTCACCTGTGTCCCTGCAGGTGCCAAACATTGTGAGCCACATCTACCAGACTGGGTTGGTCATGGACACCCAAGTCCTGCACAGCCTCCACTCCCTGCTTCTCCAGATGGCTGACAAGAGTCCTGGGCAGGTGGTCTCAACGCTGCTGCAGATCGCTCCACCAGGACAGAGGTACTGGCCCCAACAGCCCCTGTGAGGAGAGGGACCCTGAGACCCTCTGGCTGCCAAACCCAAGGAACACTGCAGGATCCCACTGAGGAGCGGGGCCCTCCATCCTACCATGCTTTCCAGACCTGGTGGGGGTCATCCAGGCCTGCAACAGCCAAAGCTAGCTGGGCCAGCCAGAGCAGCATGCTGCTTCTCAGCCATCTCCTGCCTGCCTGGGCAGGATCCCCAGGCACCCCACATCTTGCAGGTCTGGCCCAGGCCCTGTTGACAGTGCTCTGCCTCGCACGAACACCCTCAGTTTGTGGGAGGTGATGTTCTCAGTGCCCCAGACTGTGGAGAAGATCTTGAAGGAGCTGCACATCCAACTCCAGGACCAGAAGAATGGCATTTTCCAGACCACTGATGAGAACACCTGTCTCACTTGCATGGCTGTGAGTCAGCAGGAAAAGCCCTGGTCCCCTTCTCCTCAGCTGAGAGGGAGAAGCAGGAGCTCTGCCAGAGAAGCCCTGCTGGCTTTGCCAGGGGCAAAAGCTGCTCACTGCAGGGTTTCTTTCAGGTGCTGGCCTCCGAAGATGTGCAGGAGGAGGAATTTGCTCCATTGTACAATGGCTGCAGGTTTCTGATGTATTCAGACAAAAACACAGATGCACAGATGATGTCCTTGGTGCTCAGGGCCCTCATCACACTGTCAGAGAGAGAGGACAGGGTGAGCAGGGTGGTGTCAGGGGCAGACAAGTGGAAGCCGGGCTTTGAGGCCTTGGGCAAGGCAGTAGCTTGTCCTGGGCTGGGAGTCAGGACGTGGGGTCACTGCTCTGAGCACCCTCCCTGACTGGCAGGGCCTGGTGGCTGCCTGGGGAGTGTTCCAAGTGCAGGAATCAGGACCTCTGGACAACTGAATCAATATGATTTCAGCAGAAGCCATTTACTGTTTACACTACACTACATTTATACATTCTACAACCCTTTGTTCACACAGCCACACACTACTTCAGGAAACTTCATTGGTCCCAGGTTATCACTGTGGGCCTCTTTTATCTTATTCTTGCATTCCTGGAGGTTGTTTCTCAGGCTCTTTTTTTCTTATTTTTAGAATGATTTATGTCTTGGTAACCTTGATGAATTCCTGAGGGTTCTGACAAGGGTACTACACACAGTTTGGCGGGTGCAGCAATCCATGGCCTAAGTTGTTCAAAGACATTGCTACACCCAGGCACGGGCCTTCTCACAAAATGGAAGCTGTCTTCCATGCAGGCGAGAAAAATGAAGGTCCTCCTGCCAGACCTGGTGAACCTGTTGTGGCACGACTACGTGTCTCTGGCGATGAAGGCGCTGATGGTCCTCCAGAGTGTGATGAGGCACTTGAAGAGGAGTGAGGCCAGTTCCATTGCCGTGGACCTGGCGAAGGCGCTCCGGCCCTACTTTGACGAGGTGAGGCTGGTGTGGAGCCCGAGCCCTGAGAGGGGCACTGGGCTACGACGGCAGCACTTGGAGCAGGCTCCGCTGCCCTGAGCTCTCCTGGGATGGGTTCTGGGCCTGCTTTTCCCCGCTCTGGAATCTGGCCCGCAAGCATCCCCCCTCTCCTCAGCTACTGTCACACCCCTCCTCACTATGGGCAGGGAGCTGCCGCTTCCAAAGCTCCCCTTTCCTTGTTCCTTCCAGGAGGAAAGCTGTGTGCGGGAGCGCTGCATACGCTCCTTCAGAGGCCTGGTGAGGATAGTGGTGGGGAAGGAGAAGAAGAGGATGAAGAAATATGTGCACAGTGTCTTGGCTCCGCTCATCCTTCGCATGAATGACGAGGCCCCCAAAGTGGGCCAGGTACTGTTGTCAAGGCTGAGCACTGACACAGAGAAGGGTGGCTGACACCCCTTGGGGCTCCCAGGCATGGGGCAGAACTCCCCCAGCACAGCCCCTGGGAAGGGTCCCCGCAGAACCATTGCAGCAGGGCCGGACAAGCTGGCACAACCATTTCCAGCACCTGCCCTGCCTACTCCAGCAGGGCTCAGCACCAGCTCAGGATCACCAAGGTGTGGATAGGTGTGTCCCCAAAGGTGTTGGAGAGCAGGGATTTGAGCCTCACTCCCTGTACCTAGGAGCCATTCCCAGATGCTTTGGCAGGGGCATGTCCCAGCCCCCTAAAGGCAGAGTGACCCCAGGTGACCTTTCACAGACCCTGGAGCCATCTCCCAGCTTCTGCTGTTCCACAGGCCTCCAGGAATGCTGTCCTTGCTATCGCAGAGCTCCTCAAGTGGAAGAAGCTGAAGCATGTGGTGAAGATGTGGCAGACCTGGAGGATGGCTGACTGCTTGGTGAGGATGCACCCCAGGGACTGTGCCAGGCTATGGGCTCTGCAGCTGGGCCTGGGGAAGAGACCCCACAGCCTGGAGCTGCATCCTTGTTCCTGGCTCAAGAACAGAGCCCCAGGGGCTCTTCTCCCAGCCCATCTCCCCTTCCTGCACCCAGCGGGAGGAGGGCTCTTGGTAATGGAGGTGCTGGCAGGAGGGGCTCCAGCCACCTGGAGGGTATGTGACCATGCCCACATCTTTATGGTCTCTCCAGATGGAAAAGGACAGCGGCAGGGCTGAGCAGTACCTTCATGAGAGCCTGCAGTACCTGAGGGACCCTCAGGAATGTGTGCAAGACTGGACCATCAGGTTCATCGGTGAGGCCTAGCCGGGGTCCCGCTTGGGGCAGCCCCCGTCCCCCCCTAGCCCTTGCCCAGTGCCACATCCAGGCTACTGGTGGTCCCTGGTTGCTGGGAGCCTGCTGCGGAACAGCAGGGGCTGACAGAGCTCTGTGCCCGGGGACCATCGTGCGGCATCTCAAGGACCAAAACGAGGAGCTCCCTGCTCTGGTTTTCAGTGGTGAGTGGGGAGGGAGGGCTGGCAGAGTGGGAGGTCTCTGCAAACACAGGAACTCATCTCGGCTCTGTTTTGGTCACAGAACTTCAGGCCTTGGAGAAAGATGGGTGTGAATTCATCCGTTGTCTGGCAGCTCAAACAAGCTTGATCCTGAAGGGTGTGAGGGAGCAGCGAACATCGGGAGAGCCCCTCTGCGCTCTGCAGCGCTGGTGCTGCTGAACTGGGGGCCTGCTGTGCCCAGGGTGGGACGTTCAGGCAAGACTGATCAGGGACACCCTCCCCCTGATCCACAAGGTGCAGAAAGGACTCCCTGACTTCCTAAAGTCCTTCTCAGAGAAGGCTCTGGGTGTGGCTGGATCCAACCCCAGCCCCAGGCTTTGTCAGCACTTTATGTCTAAAGGGTCATACAGGCGTCATTGAGCCTAATTTTGTCCTAAGGATTATGGCTGGCAAGCCAACTATAGTTTTGTCAATAAAGTTAGGTTTTTGTTTAAATAATAGTTTGTCAATTTCCTTTTAAGACAAGGTGACCCACCTGGTTTATCAAGGAAAGCCAGTAGGTGTATTCTTTTGGGGATTCCAGCAAAGCATTCCAGACTGTCTCTCCCAGAATCCTTCAGGACAAACTATCCAGCCTCAGCTGGATAAACATGCCATGTGATGGGTGATGTGGGCCTGATATTTCTGGGTCTGAGAGATTTTAGCCTGCTACCAGCTGCTAACTTTCTCCCAAGGAAAAAATCTCAAGAAAGTTTCTTCACAAAACAATCTTGGCAAACAACAATCCTTTCTCAAAACAATCTTTCTCCAGGTGCTGTTTTGCTTTTCTAGTTCTCAAAACATTTTAGCTGTTTCTCTAGTTTAACCAATGAGATTAGAGAGGTGTCATTCCTATTCACCAACCATGTTAAGTCTGTATCGGAACACCTTATAAAAGTAGTAAGAATTAGAGAATAAAGCCTTTTTTTTCTATGCTCTTTGTCTTCTAAAATATTTAGAGTCTGTCATCCTTTTTTTGTGTCCTACGACAGGGTGACAACGAGCTCATGGGTTGGGCACAAAGAGTGACAGTGACTGGGCTGGCACCAGTCACTGGTGGGATTCTGCAGGGCTCCATCCTCGGCCCTGTGCTCCTCAACATCTCACCATAAATGACTTGGACACAGGACTGGAAGGGATCCTGAGCAATTCACAGCCAATACAAAATGGGAAGAGCTGTTGGCTCCCTGGAAGGCCTGAAAGCCCTTGGAGAGACCTGGCCACAGGGGAGAAATGGACAATCACCAACCATGTGGAGCACAACAAACACAAGTGATGGATTCTGCTCCTGGCATGGGGCAATCCAGGATGTAGGGACATGAGGGGCTGGAAAGCTGAGCCATCGTGGTCAATGGCCAGTTGGGATCTGAGTCAGCAGCACCCTGGCAACTTCCTCCTGAGGGGCAGCTCTGATCTCTGCTCTCTGGGACCAGGGACAGGACCCGAGGGAATGGCTGGAACTGTGTCAGGGAGGATAAGGTTGGATATCAGGAAAACGTTCTTCCCCCACAGGGTGCTCGGGCACTGAGTAGGCTCCCCAAGGAATGGTCATGGCCCCAAGGCTGCCAGAAGTCCAGGAGTGTTTGGACAACAGTTAGGCAGGGTGGGATTGTTGGGGTGTCCTGGGCCATCCTGAGGTGTCCTTGGTCTCCACAGCTCAAACAAGTGCTGCCCCAAGGGCTGAACCCCAAAGCCTGTACATGCCCAGACCATGGGCAGAGGTGTCCGAGCCATGGCCTGGGCACAGGGAAACAGCTGCAGGGAAGGGTTTGGAGGGGAGAGCTCAGCACCCAGCACTTGGATGAGCTGGGATGTGCAGAGGTTTGTTTTTTTTAAATGATTAATTTGTGTGTGCAGTTGTTGTGCTGGCTTGACCCTGGCAGGACACCAGGTACCCACCAAAGCTGCTCAACCACTGCCCTCCACAACTGGACAGGGGAGAGAAAACATAGTGAAGGTTCATGAGTTAAGGACCAGGAGAGATCCCTCATCAATTACTGTCACAGGAAAAACAGACTCAACTTGGGAGTATTCCTTGAATTTATTAACCATCAAAATCACAGCAGGATAATAAAGAAGTAAAACAAATCTTAAAAACACCCTCTCCTCACCCATCCCTCCCTCCTGGGCTCTCCCTCCTCCCCCACAGTGAGCAGGAATGGGGATTATGGTCAGGTGTTCCTGCTGCTGCTCAGGAAAAGCCCTGCAGAACCCCACCAGTGACCGGTGCCAGCCTGATGCCACCCCAGTCACTGCCACCCTTTGTGCCCAAACCATGAGCCCCTTGTCATCCATCACATGGTGTGTTTATCCAGCTGGGGCTGGACCATTTGTCCTGAAGGATGCTGGGGGAGACAGTCTGGAACACTTTTCTGGAATGCAGATGCCCCATCTGCACCCTGTGTGCAGCCAGGGGGTCGCTGTGTCCCAGGAGGAACCGGTGACATGGTGCCCCCGAGCCATGCCGGCCTCCTCCTCCAGGGCTTTTGCAGCAGCTCCCCAAAAAAACCTTTCCGAGGATTTTATGGGCAGTGAAGTGAGACTGAAAGGCCTGTACTGGTCCCATGCAGCTCCTGTACTGGTCTGTACTGGTCCCATACTGGCCTGTACTGGTTTTTAATGTTCCCATACTGGTCCCAGTCTGTTACGTACCGGTGTGTACTGGTCCCTAATGGCCCATACTGGTTCCATAAGGGTCCACACTGGTCTCATACTGATTCCATACTGGCCCAGTAATGGCCCATTACTGGTCCAAAGCTGGTCCCATACTGGCCTGTAGTGGTCACATACTGCTACTGTACTCACCCATGGTGGTCCCATACTGGCCCAGTACTTGCCTGTACTGACCTATACAGGTCCTTACTGGTTCCCATAATGGTCCAATACTTATCCAGCACTGGCTCGTGTAGGTCTCTGCTGGCCCCATACTGGTGCAATACTGGTCCACAGTGGTTGTACAGTGGTCACACTAGCCCTTGCACTGGTGTGTAGTGGCCTGTACTGGTCCTATACTGGTTTGTGCTGTTCTGTACTGGCCTATACTGGTTTGTACTGGCCTGTATTTGCACAATACCAGTCCCATAAAGGTCCTGTATTTGCTTGTTTTGGTCTCTACTGGTCCCGTACTGCCCTGTACTGGTCCAATACTGGTCAAGTACTGGTCCCATACTAGCCCTACTGGCTGCATGCTGCTCCTATACTGGTCTAGTACCAGTACTAGTACTGGCCCTTTTAATAATTTTGGAAGCAACCGAGCAATTTTCAGTGGGATTTGAATAACTTTGGAACTGCTCCATTTTTAGGAGTTATTGAATAATTTTGAATAATTGCGTAAGTTTGAGTCACTGATCAGAGCTTGAGGAGGGTTCTCTACAGGGAAGGAGTTTGCTCTTTGGGACCTTTTCCCCTTTTTTCCCGTTATTTTTTTCTCCCAGAACTGACAGATGAACAGAAGGAATCTGAAGACAGCACCTGGAAATTCACTCTGGAGGAAGTTGGTCCCATTGCTGTGCAGTACAGTGAGATCAGAGAGGTAAATCCAACGTGATAAATGGATCTTTCCCTTCACCTGTGTAAAATTTGAAGTGATAATTGGGATTTTGCCAGTTTCAGTATCTCATGCTGCTCACTTGAAGGGCCTGCCAATTCAGGCTGATGAATTCCCACATCCTAGAGAGCTGCAGAGAGTAATGTTCCTGTTTAATCTTGAAAATAACCCAAAAGAAAGGCCCCCAAGGAGATCTGAGTGTAAAATTGGGGATTGTTTTGGAAAACACCAATTGCACCTGGAGCAATCCCAAAGGTACCTGCGGGCAGCTGGGCACAGACAGGTGTGATGGGGCCGGGTGGGATCAGGCCAGGAATTAGATCCTGATTTTGTGATTTACAGTGGGATTTTCTCCTCTGATCCCAATTCCCGGTGCTGTGGTGGTGCCAGGTGTGCTGGTGGTGGGTCTGGGACCCTGAAACTGGGATCTGGGACCTCCAAACTGGTGTTTGGGTCCCTCAAATTGGGGGTTCAGGTCCTGGACTCCTAAACTGAGGTCAGGGACCTTCACAGTGTAATCTGGGTTCTTTAAACTGGGCCTGGGATTCTCAAGCTGAGATCTGACCCCCCAAACTGGGGTCTGCAGCCCTCCAGCAGGATCTGGGGTCCTCACACTGGCGTCCCAGCTGTCTAAACTGGGACCTGGGCCTCTCAAACTAGGGTCTGGAATCCTCAAACTGGGTCTGGACCGCCTCTCTCCCCCTGGAGTTTGGGCCCCTCAAAGTGGGGTTTGGGATTCTCCAACTAGGTGTGGGCCCCTCAAACTGAGATCTGTGACCCTAAACTGGGTCTGGGCCTTAAACTCTTGTCCCAGCTACGGGCTCATTCCCCAGGGGCCAATTGCCTCAGCAAGCCAAGGGATTTCTACTTTTCATTTCCGTTTCTCAGGGAGGAGATGGGGCTTTTTTGCAAAGGCTGATCCCGGTCTTGACCAGCAGAACTGACACTGGTTTGGAGAAGGGGGTCAATGGGACAGTGGTCACAACCCCCCACATTTTGCTGGTTATAAGGTGGCTGGTTTTACACTTCATGGTGGATTTTGAGGGTGACACCCTGAAAAAACTGGGGAGACGTGTGGGGGAGGCGAGGTAGGGATTTATTTGGGGGTACAAAGAGAAAAGGGGGATGGGGAGACCTCAGGGTGGAGGTTTGGGTCCACCTTAGAGGGGGGAGGTGAGTGGGAGGACCCCAGGATGGAGATTTGGGATCCTCAGGGTAGGCTTTGTGGGGTCTCAGGGGGAATTTGGAGGTCCCAAGATGGATTTTGGAGTCCCAGGATGTGGGGAGGTCTCAGGCATTGGCATGCCCTGGCAGCAGGGAGGACGCAGTGCCAGATTTCACAGTGCCCTCAGTGCAGGGGGCTTTGGGGTTTGAGGATTCCCAGGGTGGATTTTGGAGTTTCACTGTGAGTTTCGCTCTCCCCAGGATAGATTATAGATCTCAGGTTGGGTTTGGGGGTTCTGGAGTAGGTTTTTGGGGTCCCAGGTTGGATTTTGGAGGTCCTAGCATGGGTTTTCAGTATCCCAGGATGGATTTTAGGGTTCCAGCACCCGCAGTGCGAAGTCCAGGGCAGGGGCACTGTGGGTCAGACATCCCATGGACACCACGTCGATGTGGGGCCCCAAAAACTGGGGGAGTGTCTCCAAAACGATCCCCCCGCTGGCCTCCACTGTCACCCTGGGCTGTGCGGCCTTGACCTGCGCTGCTGCCGCATGCAGCTCCTGGTGGGGGACAGCCTGTTAGCAGGGAGCACTCCCTCCCCAAAATTTGGGGCCATTGCACATATGGATGTACAATGGATGCTACATAGTGCAGAATTCCCCCCAAAACTGGTGGTTTCAGTTCCCAAATCTGCCCAGTTTGGGTCCCCCCCACAAGAAACCACCAATTCAGGGGTTATTCCACCCATGGAGCTCCAAAATTGGGATGTCCACCCCCAAACCCTCCAAATCAAGTGTTATCCCCCTTAAACCAGAAACCCAATAAAAATTGGGGGTTTCTCACCCAACATCTGCCCAGTTGGGGGCCCCACCCACCGACCCCCACAAAATCCCTAAATTTGGGCTCTCCAATCCATTGACCACCCAAACTGGGGTCCCCCCACCCAGAACCCCCCAAAATTGTGCCTCCCTACCCAACCCCTCCAATCCAGGCTTTTCCCACCCACTGAGCCCCACATTGTGGTCCCCCCACCTAAACTCCCCAAGTCACGGGTCACCCCAAACCCCCAAATTGGGATTGCCCAACCCTCTGACACCCCAAAACTGGGATTCCCCCTCGTATCTTGGGGGCTTACATTTACAGCACATTCCCATTTTCCTGGTGCAGCCTCACCCCTGGGTGTCCCCCATTTTTGCCACTCCCCTTGATTTTGGGGGCTCAGCTGAGGACAGCAGAGCCTGGATCTATGTGGTCATCCCCCCCTTTTTGTGGTCTTCAACCCATTTCACTGGTCTGCCTCCCATTTTAAAGGGTCCAGACTCCCATTTTTGGGGTCCAGCCTCACATCTGGGGGTCCTACCATTCTTGGCGGTCCCTCCCAGATTTGGAGAACTCACCTGGTGGGGACAGAGGTCACCAATGGTGTTACCCCCCTACTTTTTGAGAGACCTGTGCCCCAATTTTGAGGTTTATTCCTATTTATTCCTATTTATTCCTATTTTTAGAGTCAAACCCCCCATCTTTAGGGTCCAGCCCATGCCTGGGGTCCCACCATTATTGGCCCCCCTCCGATTTTGGGGCTTACCTGGGGGGCCAGGTTGTCCAGAAGGATGATGTCAGCCCTTGCACCTGCAGCTGCCAGTGCCTCGTCCACACTCGAGCACTCGACCCCCAACCGGCGGGTGAAGCCCCCGGCCCGGCGCACCCCCAAAATCATCTGGGGAAGAGGGGGGTTCAGGGGAAACCCCAGAGCAATGCCCAATCCCTCAGACCAATATGGGGCAGGGGAAAAATGGGGGTCCCCCCATCAGCCCCCGACATTGATCCCCACAAATTGGGGTCCTCTCCCCAGAGTCCCCCAATTCAAGGGTGTCCCCATATCCCCAAATTGGGATGCCCCAAATTTAGAGCTATGCAACACATGATCCTCCCCCATTCAGGGGTTACCCCCAGTTTCCCTCCCAAAAT
>WAAE01013404.1:0-22104 GCA_013400495.1 Nicator chloris
GTATATATATATATATGTGTGTAGATATAGATGAGTATATAAAATATCTGAATATTCCATTTTGATCCTCACAATAAAGCACAGATGTCTTGCATATGTACTACTTTGCTTAATTAATTGCATTAATTAATTTTGATGTATGAAGGGGTCTAAATCTATGTGTTTTGCTCAGCTTTTAAAGTAGTTTTCAGAGAGCTTTTCTATTCAAATTTAAAAGTTCTGGTTTAGGCTGATATTTTGTTTTACCTTTTTGTTTCTGCAGCAAATTGATGACATGGTGAAACCTTACTGCAAAGACGGTGATGATATTCAGAAAGCATTGTGGTCCAGGATTGTAGTCACAACATGCAGCAGTGCAGGACTGTTTTATCAAGCAGATACACGGTACAGTACCATAGATTGGAGTATCACTGAAGTGGCTGGATGAGAGCCAAACCCCAGAGCTTTTAAAGATTGTCTGAACTGTAACTGGGGCTGTTTTAAGAGTTCATTGCATTCACCTGTATTGTGTAAGAGAGCAAACCACTTGGTTTTAGTAATGTTTAAGCAGAAACTTTCTCCATTATAAATTTAGAAATTATCTTGAGTGATGTTTAAGGCCTTTGAAACAATAACTTCCTCTCTGCCACCAGTGAGAATTACATTGCTCTTGACAATCACTTGGGCTCAAAATGATTGCCATGCTAAAAGTTAAAATGCATTTGGCTTTTATCAAGTCACCTTTACTAACTGTAAACAACTGTCATATCAAGTGCTATTAACCAAGGTTGTCTCTGACTTGGATTTTATCTTTGGAAAAAGACACTAAAGCCTCGCTATCTTGAGTTGTTTGGCAGAAACAAAGCTTGGGGATTGTCTTTGCCACACCAAGTGCATTGTTTTAATTCAATATCTTAAGGAAACTGAGCATAAGGGAATCTTTTCTAAGTATCTTAACATTGGTACAAACAATGCTTTAATTAAAGATTGTGTATATCAGAGTATGTAAGTGAAATCAAAGATGAAGAATGAAAGTTACAGGGTTGCTTTTTTATCTTTCCTTCTGGAAATACCCATCTTTGCTCTCTGTCTATGGGGTTGCTGGCACACTTGACAAGGATGTTAACAGAATTGCTGAGGTCAACCACAGGGTGGCAGAATGAACTAACCTGGAAACAGCCCTGTTTCAGGTTAATGTTATTTAATTATAGGCTTGGACATTTCACTCATGTGATTCTGGATGAGGCAGGTCAAGCAAGTGAACCGGAGAGTCTGATTCCTATTGGCTTGATTTCAGAAGCTGATGGACAGGTAGTTCTCTTATCGTCATTTACTGAAAGGGAAAAAGCTTGTTTATTATTGTCATATTTTGTGGATTATGTAGAATGCAAGCAGCCATTTTCTGGTAATGAGTTTTGTGGTAGAGATTATTAATGCATAATATCAATTCTCAACCCTTAAACAAGTTTCTTTACATCTAGAACAAGTCTGTGTTGGTAGGAGGTGAGTGTGTGGGAGAGATATCAAAATAAAAGAGGTGTCCTGTTTAAGACAACAACGTACTTCTGTCCTTTGCAAACAAATGTTTGAAGGAAAGCAGAATACTTGATATGAATTGATCTCTGAATTCTGAAATGTGTATGTAATTATAAAATGAAGTTTCAATAACAATTGTTTTTCTCTAAGATGGGTGTTTTTAAATTTCATATACAGATAATTCTCGTTGGAGATCCAAAGCAGTTAGGGCCAACAATAAAATCTAAACTTGCGCAGACTTTTGGATTAAGTATATCCTTGCTAGAAAGACTGTCATCAAGAGAGCTATATCTGAGAGATGAGGATGCTTTTGGTGCCTGTGGAGCATATAATCCTTTGTTGGTGAGTTAAACTTTCCATCAACCTTTTTCAGCTCAGTCGAAAAGAAGTAGTTGCGGTTTCTTACCACTGTTTTGCTCCCTGATGCTTAGTGATAAGTCTAGCTTGAGCATTATTTCTCTAGAAAAGCTTGATTAGCTTGCATATGTAATCTGCATAATAAAGATGCAGAGCCCTCCACCATGTTAAAACTTTTCTTTGAAGAGATCCTCTATTCTTACGTAACATAAGTCAAATATGGTGCACAAAGCACAGTTGTAGCTTTGTGCTACAAACTGTAGCTTGAAATTCCCTTTCATCTTCATTGTCCAGATTTACCATAACTTCATTTTCCACAGACGAAAAAGTACAATTTCTGCTTTTAACATAAAAAGACAAAAAGAGTCTCTTCTTTGAAGATTAATTTTGAAAATATGTTTCACAAAGGGAAGAAGAGAAACTGTTCTTATTTCTTTATCATGTCTTTTTTTGAAGGATAGCTTCCCCAGGTTCTTGTATGGGCAAGTACCTAAAGTCTATATTAAGTGGCAGAGGTAGCATAGTATTTAAATAAGTACAGATGTTTGAGCTGCTTTTAATTACTGTCTGAATCCGAAACATAGGGCTGATGTTAAGCTTCCTAAGATGCCTTCTTATTCTCATGGTAACATACTTTGAAGAAATAAACTGAGAGCAAAAGATGACTAGATGACCATGGAAGTGGAGAAGGGAAGAAATCTGATGGCAGATTTAAGGGTAAAAGTGAGGGTGTTTGGATGTAGGCTTTAGGTCAGGTTCAGCCTGCTGAAAAACCTACCACAGTTCCTACTAAAATCTCTTAGTGCAAACTTTGGTTATTGTGTTGCTTACACAATGCTTAAAGACAACTGGCATAGAGAGAGATTGGGAAGTGTGAGGGCTTTAAGGATATGTTTTGACTGGAATATCCTATGTTATCCTTTTTACAGGACTGGGTTTTTTTGAGCTAGTTATAACTTTCTGGAATGCTTCCTTAGGATTATTCTTTCATTTGAAGACAAATACATTTTAGATGTCTTAAGGCCAGCTTCTATCAGCTTGTTCTGATGTTCTCTTTTTGCCTATCAAGACTTCTTCAAAAGACAACATTACATCCATTGAAACTCCATGGATATAATCTGACTGTTAAAAAAAGAGAATGTGTCTATACATCAAATGTTTCAAGAGGCTGGAGAATGACCCATTTGTCTATCATGTCCATTCAATTCTCTTTGTTTCTCCTTTGGAGGGGAAGGAGATGGTCCTTCAAAAAAACTGCTTTGATGTACTTTTTACTTACAGAAGACCACAACTGCACAACACAATTTTGCCTTGAACACAGTTCTTTGGCAGCCTTAGAAACACTAAATGCTAGCAGATGGTACGGTAGTAGCTGTGTTCTGATGAATAATTACCTGTTTCAGTTATGGATTTTGGGTTTTGTCTTTGCAGATCACTAAACTCACAAAGAACTACAGGTCGCATTCTGCCTTGCTTGCCTTGCCATCTAAACTGTTTTATGATAAGGAGCTAGAAGTTTGTGCAGATACTTCAGTAGTAACTTCTTTGTTGAATTGGGGGAAATTGCCCAGGAAGGGATTTCCATTAATTTTTCATGGAATAAGGGTATGTAAAATATTCATACAGTGAACTGTATAGACTTGCTAGCAGTTTGCTGATTTCTTTAGAATAAATTCTATAAAGGATATGAAAGAAAGGTTAAACTGCCTTTCACAAGTAATGTGACTTCCTGACCATCTGGTTTTAAAAACAACTACTGAAGTCAGATGTTTGCTAAGAACTTGAGTAGCTGCCTCTTGAAGTGCACTGTGAAGACATTTGCATAGAAGTTTAAATTTATAGTGGATGACCAGACTGGAGTTACCAACACCTGCTCCAGATTGCTTTTGATGAGAGCTTCCTACATTAAGATGGATACAAGCCTCTAAAATGAAAGGACCATTAAAGCTTAACTTGGCAGGGGAAAAAGCAGTACCTTGGAAAAAATTTTTCTGTAGTCTTCCCAGAAGTTAGTAAGAAGTGATAATATCTGCTGCTTGGAGAGGCTTGGATTAGAACTCTTCCACCTTGAAAAAAGCAAGACATCAGCTTATTAACATGTTATTCTGAGTTGAGATAGAACTCCTTTGTTGCATACTTAAAACGCTGTTTTTATATCAATTATATTTATAAATGTATAAAAAAATATAAAATGTGAGGTGATACTTGTTCTCTAGAAAAGGTGTAGAGAGAGGAAGAGAAATTATATAACATTACATCACTTTTTTTGCATTCAGGAGGTTTAAGAATAATGTAATAATAAATACATAGTCATTTCTGTGCCTTATTTACATCATCTCATTTCCTTTCCCCCAATACAGGGCAGTGAAGCACGTGAAGGTCGCAGTCCTTCGTGGTTTAATCCAGCTGAAGCAGTTCAAGTAATGATGTACTGTTGCCAGCTGGCTAGAAGTGAATACTCTGCAGTATCAGTGACAGATATTGGAGTGATTGCACCATATCGTAAACAGGTACAATGTTTAACAGGTCTGGTGTCTTAAGAGCTTCAAAGTTGCTGTGTTTCATCTCATGTATTTATATGGTGTCTGTGGTTTGTTAAAGCAGGGAGGCATACGTTAAAATTTCACTTTTGTGTATCATGATACACAGTGTATTAGCAATCATTATGATGCTGCTTTGAAATCTAAAAGACAGCAATAATGGCATTCTACTGGTTTTTCAGTTTTAAAAATCAAGCAATTAAGGAGACCAATTTGGAAACAGAAGCAGATTTTTCAGTTGTTGGAAATAATGAGTGCAAGTCAAGAATTCATTATCCAACAGCTGGAACAGCAGTCTGTTTCTGTCACTCTGTGCACTGAAGACTGGAACAAAAGGGAATTATTGTGACGTAGGTGGCATGACACCTTGTTGTGGTCTTGAGGAAACTAGAGGAAACCATTACTGTGACTTCTTAGCTGTCCTATAGTCAGACTTGAAGTTTGTAATGCTGTTTAAATCTCCAGAGAATGTTGAACATTAACTTCAAATGCTGTGCTTTATTTTTAAATGTATTTATATCCAGGTGAGTTAAGCCTGTGATGTTTACTTTCATTTTAAAAATAAACTTAATCCCCTTTCAGTTGCAGAGGAGATTTTGGACAGTGCACATAATTCTTGCTGTTCACATCTCAGTATTCATGTGTGGCTTGGGAGAGACACTGTGGTGTATGAGGAAGACCAGGCCCTTGTGAAGGAATCTCACTTGCAAATTAAAGCTTTGCTTTTATGGATCCAGCTGGTCAGGTGCATGCACCTGCCTTGTGTTTACAGTTATTATTTGTTTTTTCAAATATATATTCATAGTATTGGTGTGACTGGATTTCTTACACTCCATGAACAATGATTTCACATGATTTAACACAATTTTGTCCTTCATCTGCCTATAATACAAGACATATGATAGTAGTGTCCACATTAAGAAAGTCACTTTGTTTTGCAGGAACACTGATTAGAAAGTAGTCTTTGACTGTAAAAATCTTCAGCTTAGTCAGGCAGTATTTCTTTTTCTGGAGCACTTAGTTATAATCTCTGAACAACTTGTGGCAGATGGCAGTGCAGCAGCAGTCCCACAGCTACCAGGATCCCAGTCCCTGAGACTCCTAGTTTTCTTTCTCTTTTGGTGGGTACTTAAGATCATATCTCACTTCTGCCTGTCGCTCTGCATGATGCACCTGGCAAGCAAAGGTGGAATCTCTGTAGTCTTCTTGAAGGGCTGAGGGAAGCTGCTTGCCCTGCCACATTTGTGGGGGTATGCATTTTGGATAGGATGCACATTGGAAAAAGAACGTTTAAGGGTCTGAGTTATTCTTCTCTTTAAAATCTGGACTACTAAAATCTCTCTCCTTCTGTTCAATTTATGGTAGAGTACTCCTTCACCTTCTAAGTTGTGTATTACCTGTGATACTTTCTTGTAGGAAATGTTACTATTTTATTTTAAAATCTTATTAGTGAATGATGGCTTGGTGTAGTCATTCCTTACAACATTGCCATGTTAAAGTGCATACATATATGTGTGGTATGGTTCTGGTTTTAAAGCAGTCCACTCTCAAATGTAACACTAAATTCTCTCAAACACTTTTTCTTTTTATGTTTTTTTCTTCTTTTTTTCTCCTTTTTTGTTTGATAGGTGGAAAAAATAAGAGTTCTTCTCAGAAGTATTGATTTGGAAGACATAAAGGTTGGCACAGTAGAAGAGTTTCAAGGGCAGGAGTACATGGTTGTCGTCTTATCAACAGTACGTAAATTTACTGTGGTCTTGTTGAGAATTTTTACATGCATCTAATTCTCTGTGTCTCATTTTTGATATAGACCTTTAAAAAAATTAGAAGCCATATTTTTGTCAGTCTGTTACAGTATTTGAAAGCAGAGCTTAAGTGCATGCTTGTAGAGTTATTCTTCTCTTTAAAGTCTGGATTATTAAAAATCTGTTGCTTTCTGTTTAAATCATGGTGGTAGTAATACTTCACATTTATAGCTTGGAGGAAGAGTCTGGGATTTTCTTACTTTTTTTTTTTTTTTCTTGAGGGCAGTGGTACTGTGCTTACTTTCACTGTTCTGCATCATACCATAGCTTTTCAATCCACTATTGGATCTCTCTTAGAGTAATTTTAGGTATGTACTACACTCTTATAAATAAAGAACTCTTTATTCAGGTCATGAAAATTTTCTTCTTTTCAAAGATAGGTTCAAATATAGATGAAATATGGGTGAAAAACTAATGAGTTGTAGTTTTAGCACACTACTTGCTTTGGCTGTTTTTTGTATGCTAAGTCAAAGCACACTGGTGAGGCTACTGAAGAAGGCACACTGAAAGACTCTGTGAATTGTCATTCAATAGAGTGGATTGTTGCAGTAAGGAAATACTATGTTGAAGTTATACTGTGGTATGTTATGATCTCATCATTTTATTTCTAAAACTATCCATAATTAATTTTAGGTGCGATCTCAGAAAGTCGTAATTGATGATGAAAAACACTCTATGGGCTTTCTCTGTAACCCAAAGAGATTTAATGTAGCAATTACTAGAGCAAAAGCTTTGCTGATTGTTGTGGGAAATCCTCACGTTCTTGTGAAAGTAAGTTTTGGGTTTATGTCTTTGAATTTTGTGTTATATGCCACAGCAGTTGAATGATTTTTGGTTAATCTGATGTCAGGAAGCATCAGAATATGTTAGGAACTTGTACATTGTCCTCAGCCTGCATTTGGGAATATCTGATCGCCATGGGTTCCCATATGAACGGACAGTTCAGGCACACACACACAGTAGATTTCCAAGTGCAAGGGAAATCATGCCCCCTGCATACAGACTCCTAGCTCCTTTTTGTCTCCAGCATGGAGACTCTGACCTCCTCTAAAGTTCTCCAATAGCCTCCAAGTCCAGTAAGCATCTTCTGAATAACCTCACACAATCAGGTTCTTCACAAAATGTAATTGTGTCACTTTTTAAATGGAGGGTGGCAGAAGTGATTGTTCCCAACTAATGCAACAAGTGCTAGGGAGGAGGACTCTTGAACTCATGTGTGGTCCTTTCCCAGGAGTAGGTTGAGCTTGTCTTAACATCTCACTTTATGTCTGACTTCACGAACAACAAGGAAAACAGTATTCCAGAAATGGTCTGAATGAAAATGTAGTTCCCCCACACCTAACATGTAACTATATGTAATTTAGAGCAGCTATAGGTACCTTCCTCACATGTTGCACAATACTTGCACCATTTGTAGAGTTCTGTGTCTGGAAGAGGTCCTATTAAATCTCTTACATTCTTGTGCCATGTTAATTTGTTTGAAAATTCACCTCACAGAGCACCATGATGAGAGTAATATATTAATTTTCTCTTGTAGGATCCCTGTTTTTGTGCACTGTTAGAATACTGTTTAATGAACAGAGTTTATATAGGTTGTGACCTGCCCGCAGAGCTGGAATGCCTGCAGAAGTAAGTGTCTGGTCTTCACTTTAACCTTGCTAGATATCGATCCATTTACAGTATTTTTAGAGCTAGTATCATTTGAAAGATTGATCAGTACAACCTGTGTTATCATAGTAGGATTGGATTTTGCATTCCTGAGTAAACATTAGATAAACATAATGACATGTAATGTAACCCTGTTTTCTGCCACCCCATAAGAGAGTCTGAGCATTAATTACTAAATAAAAGCTGTTGTTGACTTTGGTATATTATGTATCCCCAAATGATAATGGCATGTTTGATCATCATAAGGTGGAGGGTATACCAGAAGTACTTAAGGTGATTTCATTGTAGTTAAAAACAAAGTACTTGAAATTGGATTTAAATATGGCCCTTCTGATAACATGTAATAAATGGTAATAATAAATGGTTCAATGGGTATTATATACTAGGTTATACTAATTTTTTTAATTAAAACTGTTGTTTATGGAAAGGTAACCAAGATTTTTATGTTAGTCCCTTTAATTTACAGGTGTGACTAGGGTTTTTTTGTATTCAAGATGCATCCAAGAGTTTGGTATTCGTCTGTTTTGAAGCTAACAACACCTGATAAATTCAGTTCTGAGCAGATCAAGCACTTTTTGTCCTCCGGGAGAAGCAAATGTTCTGAAATGGATAAAAGTTTCTGCAAACAAGATTTTTTTTTTTAAAGAAGTGAAAAAGTTGAAATCAATAGTATAAAATAGTAGTGGCACCTTACTAGCTTTTGTTTAAAATGTGTATTACTGTGCCTCTGCAAAGAACAGTATGCCTGAATCCTCTAGGCTTCAGGAGAAAAGTTTTGAAGAACTCCTAGGTCAGCTTCTCCTTATTCTATAATTGTTTCAGCTTGTCAGTTTTCTCAGGTTGTATAGTGCCACCTAAAACTGGACTGTCCCAAGAACGTAGATGTGGGTGTCATTGTTGTGGGAGCATTACAGTAATATAGGTACAATGGGAACTGGAATGATACATTAAATATCTCCACTCAGCTGAGTGATACTGAGTACCTTCAGCCAAAACTCTACTTGCAGGTTTCAAGGCCTTTGTATATACAGCTGAGATCACACATCAGGGCAAATACAGGGTGTTCTTGGTTTCCACTGTAGTTTAGCCATCTGCTGTGGTTTATGTCAGAGCAATGCCTTAAGGGGTGGGTCAAAGAAAAGAAAATTAAAACTGTGTTTTGCCTTTCTGTAAATGTGCTATAGAATAAAGTACTGTGTTTTATTTTGGCAGAATTAAAACAAGATTATAGGTTAGCAGTATTTCTGCTCTTGGCTTTATTTGGTGCTGTGCTTTCCCATTAAAGAGTATTTTTCTCTCTTCCTTGTCCTCTCCTTGGTGATTAAGTCTTGCTACACAGCACTTCAGGAATAGCTCAACAATTAGACACTGTGTTTAAAAATTGCCAGTACAACAAGATGGCTTTCTGTAACAAAGAGAAGTGTGTTGGATAGGAATATAGGCTACAGAGAAATGAAGGAGGGGAAAGAAATAGGAAGCTTCTGTTTGCCTTGTTTACAGTCCTCACATGTCATTTCCATTCCTGGTATGCACTGTGCTTCTTTCCCTTGCAATGCACATTATGCAGATACTGCAACTTATGTGCACTCTTTTTAAGGAAAGGTAGTAGTATTGGCATCTCCACATGGATACCTGAGGGTGCTGTTCTAGCTGGTGGCTGAGGGAGCTGGGTGGTGCTTCGTGGCTTCTCAGTTCTTAAACCACACAGGTGATAATGCAGAAGGGAGGTCCATGAAACATACCCTGTGTGTCAGGTCCTAACATCCTTGGGCATGTCTTTATTAGCACACAGTAAAGCTAGGGCCCCCAAAAATATTTTGCTTCAATAAAAGCTGGAGTATTGGATGTTTTTTTTGTGAACAGAGAGAGCTCTCTATTAATGTGCCTTTTAGTACAGTCATGCTTAGGGGAAGTGTGTGTTTTCTTAAGAGATCCATGTATTCCAAACAATATACCACTTCCCCATCTCTGGAAGTGTTCAAGGCCAGGCTGGATGGAGCTCTGAGCAAACTGGTCTAGTGGAAGCTGTTCCTGTCCAAAGAAGGGGGCATAGAACTAGATGATCTTTAGGCTCTCTTCCAACCCAGGCTATTCGATAATTGTGATGCTCTGTCAAACAACAAAACATGTCTCTGCCTGAGTACCAGAGAGATGATCACAGTCACTGACAACTTGGAAAGTGATGGCTATCACAATATTTATATATGTTTAGAGGGCACACAGCAGCCAAAAGAGCAGTGGAGCTGCTATAAGGGGAAAGGGGACACAGTGTTGTGCCTCATAGTGAGACTTTTTAAGCATCAACATGTACCGTGCTGACACAAAGACAAAATCGTGCTCCAGATGACAAGTGCTAATGCTGCAAATTTGTTATTTCAATTGGTCCTTGACAGCAGAGTGGCCCTGGGGCAAGGGAGGGTGGCAGGGCCTGCAGCATGACCTGGCAGAGCAGCCCAGGCAGAGTAAGGTGCAGTTCCTGCTGCACTGGTAGGCATGCCCTTGGCATAGAGCAGGTGGCCAGCCCAGCTGGGACAGAGGGCTGAGCCAAACCCATACACAGCCCAGGGAGCAGGGAGGGCAGAAGCATGAAAATACGCATATTGTCAGCTCTTGGCAATTTGCTGGAAACAGCTTTTGGGAAGTCAAGGGCCTTTGGTGGTTTCCATTCTATTTTTAAGAGCTGTGCCCTGGGGCAATGAAGAGGATGAGGTAGTGAGAGCAGAAGGGTAGTGAAAGTCTCCCTTTTGGCTTCCTTTAAATTAATGAGCAAACTTCCCAGATGGGATAAGTGAGGCAGAAGAAAAAATCCAACACAAACATTCCATTTAGACTGCCTAAAATGAAGACATCCTTTGTGTGGAACAGAGTAATAACCAAAAGGTATTTTCACCTTGCATCATTTCTGTTTTGGGAAGAGCTCTCTGCAGATTGTTTGGGTCTTGCTGTGGAAAAGAACTGTGCCTGAAGCCCTCCAGATGTGTATTTCCATCCTTGAAATAGCATGCTGGTTTTCATAGGCTCCCTACCTCTGCCACCAGTCCAGCAGCCTGTGCAGAAAGGGCAGGTGGTGGCATGGGCAGAGCCAGTCAAGTTCAGCATGTGCTGTACAGTCGTTTTTCTGGCAGGTGATTCAATTTGTTCAGTCCAAATTTCTGTAGTCTTGAGGTTGTGCTGGAGTTGCCTCTTTTAAGACTTGACATTTAACAGATATAGCAATTTTTAACTTTAGACCCAAGGAACTGCTGGTAATAGGCCAGCAAATAGCTGCAATTAACTTTCTCAGGCTGGTCATTAATTTTACTTAAGGCATCACCCATTTTTAAAAACAACTTGTTTGCCAATCTTCTGTCAGATTTCTTCATCTGAATAATACAATCAAGGGTTTTTTAAATGTGTTATACTAGGTACTGCTAGCCAGGCAGTAAGTCATCCCAGATACATTCTGTCCTGTTTGCACTGAAAATGGTAACAGTAATATTATCTCTTTTTACTTTATTATATCCAGAATTTCAGTCTTAAAAGGGATTGTGTGCTGCAAGCATGTGTGGCCTCTATGGTAGTGTCCTCTGCATGACCCTCATTTGTATATGGAGTCATTGCTACCACCACAGAAAAATCTAGCAAGAGAAAATATCAAGAACTGATATTAAAAAAAAAATAAAAAAGATTCACAGCAGATACATGTGGAAAGAAACATGTAACAAATAAAAAGCAGAATTAATTTTAACTGAATTTATTAATAGCAGAAATAAAAATACATTCATTACAAGCAAATTAATGCTATGTTTTATATTGCTGTGTAATCTTTATCCAGATTAAACTGCACATCTGCCTGGGATTAAAGTTAACAAGATCTGGTCTGGTTTTAAAAGCCAATCTGTATTGTCCTGTTGCCTGCTTGTAGAGATACACTAAAATAAGTTACTGTTGTTTCCTCACTATGAGAAATGTGAACAGTCCAACATAGTTTTCCCTCTGTTTCTCATGTCCTAGTATTTGTGTCACTCTTTGTACACCCAGGCAAGAGCAGAGTGCTGCCTTCAGTCATAGCATGCAAAGGAGCAACACTTGATAAGAATCGGCCTTGCATGTACCATACGTGAAGAAATGGTCAGCAAGTTTGGTGACAGTGGTTTGAATTGGTCTCAAACATGTTCCTTCTGTAAATGATGTTTCAGAGTGTCTTAAGAGTAAATTTTCCAGTAAACCATGTGGAAATCAACTCTTACCTCACAACACTGTAGGTACATTTTTTAAAAAGCTCTTGAATACAGTGAAGTGCTTAAAAATTACATTCTCTCTCTTTACTTCTGTTTGTCCCCAGTGCATCAAACTCCTCATTATTTCCTACAAAATAAAATTATGTTTGCGATCCAGGAGCGATCTGTGTTCCAAAAATGTCTATTTTAGTAATTTCTTGTGCTCTTACTGTAAAATGAATTTGCCATTTGTTGTTTTTCCTGCTGGGAGTTTTTGCACTGCACTTGTGGCTGGAAACCCATATCACATCAGACCTTGCAATTCACAAGCCTGATGTTGCAGACATTTGTATTGAAACAAAACTCCAGATAAAATTTGCATCAACAAGCCTTCTGCTGAGTGATAAAACAACTCTTCAGGAACTTACCTCATGTAGTCTGAAGATAGGGCCTAGATACAAAAAAGTAAATTCACTCTTCTCAGCAATGCCATTGAAATTCAGACATTTTCCTAGACAGGGCTGAGTACTCCATGCCCAAAGTGGAATGTAATTTAAATTTGTGTCCACCTTGTGGACTTTACAGAGTTTTTGAAACTGTGGATCTGTTTTAAGAGTTTCAACTCTCTTTTTTTTTTCCCATCTCCTTTTTGTGTAATAGGTAAGTATGTATGCAGAAAGTCTCACAATGTGTGAGGAGGAGGTTAATAAAGTACCTTGAGTGCCTGTATGTAAATGTAGACAACTGATGGTATGTTAAAAGTGTGAATAAACCCACAATTTTCATGCAGCCAGGCCTGTGGAGCTGTGGATTTACTTACCTTATTTTAAAGACTGGGAAATGCAGAAATGTTTAAGAACATGAGGAATGAAACCATCCCAGTTTCTATTTAAAGGTTATCCCAAACATTAGCTTCTAAAAAATATCTGTGTACTGTTTGCATCTGGAAAATTAACTCTTTCTTACTAAGTATTTTTCATACTTTAAATTGCAGCTGATTTATGCAGTGCAGATACAGTCTCTGTAAGGACATTCTCCACTCTGCACTGACTGCTAAGCTAAAATTCCCATTAAAAGCCCAGGAGGTAATATGATTTTTTTTTTTATGTTCAGGATGTGCACAGTCTCTACATCAGTGTGTATTTGCATGCATGGGGCTGAAAGCCTTTAAATGATGCCTTTCAGTCAGGTACACACTGAATCTCTTTCTGCCCTTTTACCAGGATATTACAGTTTCAGTGGGAATTTCTGAGCAGCTGCTGCCTATTTTGTGGTACATGTATGCAGTGTCTCGATCCATTAACACCTGAGTGGTTCCATTAGCACAGATAGAATGAGACAGGTACCTCAGCAATTATTCCACCTCACTGACACCTTCTGCATCAGCAGTGCCTGGGGAGGCACACACCTCCTTGTCCCTGGCAGAGCAAGGAATTACTGCACACCCTCTGCAGAGCTGCAGAAGCATTGTGTTTAAAGAAACCGTGTAGCCTGATCCAGCTCCTGCAGCCAGCAGTTCCGTGCCACATATTACAGATACTGGTAGAGTCACTCCTGCTTTCCATTGTGTGATGCAAAGCAAGGTATATATGGCACCTTGTTTCTTTCTTCAGAAAATAGTTTTTTCTAGTTGATATTCCTTTAACACTGTTTTCTAGTTTCATTTATTTTACTAATCAAAAATGTGTATTTGTCTTACATTCGCATAAGAAAATACACTGTGATCTGATATCATAGAGACTAATTTTCCTTTTGTGGCTTTAGAATCATGATGAACAGCTACAGCCCACAAACAGCTGAATGCCCAAGGGCAGCATTATATTTTCTGCAGATATTACCTGTGTTGCTTGACTTGACTTACTTTTTAACTTTATGTTTTCTTCTTATGTGAAAATGTCATTATATCCTAATTTAATTCTGCTCCAGCAGAAGCTTTATTTAATAATAGATGCCTCTAACCTTTCTCCATCAAATATCTTTGCTGTTATTTTCATATATCTAGCAGCTTGTGAGTAAGCATGAAAGTTAATCATATGCTGTAATTTTCTGTGTCAAAAAGCTAAGTGCATATTTAACATCTTAGAAAAGCCTTCAAAAGAATCTGGTACATCAAATAATTATTTCTGAGTATATCAGAAATAATGACAAAATGACAAATTTGTCTTTTTGTCCAAGTGTATTTGATATAGTTGGCTTCAGATGTGGCTTTCTGGGTTTCTGGTGTAACTCCTGCTCTTCTCTCTGTTTTCTCAGCAAAATACATCAGTTACAAGAAGCTATAGCGACATCACAGCATGGTGAAGAGCTGGAAAGCTTTCAGTTCTTGCCAGTTTTCACATGACATGATCTGACACAAGCAGGGTTAGGAAGAAGGCACATCCATTCCACTGCCTTTATACCAGAAGAGTGTCTGCCCTTACCTTGTTGGTTGGCATTAGCTATGACACTTACACAGCGTAATCTCTACAGTTTCTCTTCAGCACAGACTGCATGGCCCAGAGTTCCCCATGTAAAGTGAGGGGGAGGAGTATGTTCCATTTTTAATAGATCCTCAGGGTTCAAGCAGTTAAGTTAAAAATTGTTCAAATTACTTTTTCATTAACTCCTTAATAAACAGTTTGCAGACTAGCTGTTTCCTTTAATTTGGTGGGCATTTTCACATGACTGTTTTGAATAAGCTCTAGTAGATAATGATGGGATATTAAGTATCTCCTGTTAATGCAATACATTGATTTGATCTTCTTGCTACTTTCCAAAGAAAATGCTAATTTAGTGTAACTTTATTTTCTGCATCATGATTGACAACTTTTACCATCCCTGCCCACTGTCTGGCTCTTCAGCTCTCAGAGTTTCATCTGTTCCAAGTTTGTATAAGGAGCTTTGCCTCTTGTCTCTGTCAGGACAAACAGAATGGGTTTGATCCATAACTTGAGCTTATAGCCTTAGGCATACTCTAGCAATAGGGGCTTGTGTCAAAATTAGTATTTCATAATATAAATTTAGAATAATGAGAAATTATGCAACCACTGCCATTTACTACTACTTACCTCTGTAAGTAGTGCAATGCAACCAGGACAATCCTGGAGACCTCCACATAACTACACCTAGATTACAGAGCACCCTGCAAGAGCCCACTTGCTAAACCATTCACAAATGCAGACCGTTTACACGCACACGTGCAGTGGTTTAGCTGTGCTATTGTGAATATTTCTAGTTTCTAAAGTGTGGCTGGCTGTGTGGGGCAATAAAATTAAGAAAGTGTGTTGGGTTATAGAAGCAAGGAGGTAACCATCAGCACCCGCAGGTGTGCCAAAACTAACAAAACACCACGTGAATTTAAAAAGTTTTGCCCAAGGCTTCATTCCTGGGATTACAAGAAAAAACTGTTATGTTGATAGATGAGAATCCAGCTCTTCATTAGATGTGTTGCATGTAATCTCACCCTAATAGCTCTTAAGGGGAACATCCCTTATAAACATCCCTTACTCTGGGCATCTTTCCAGATGTAAGATGGACATGAAATGCTGCCTGTGTAACATAAGGCCATAGAAGAGGTTTAGTGTGGAAGAGACCTGTGGAGACCACCTAGCCCATCCCTCCTGTTCTGAGCCTGTCCAACAGGGTCTGGTTGCTCAGGGCCATGTACAGTTGGATTTTTAGTAGTTCCAAGGATCCAGAGTCCACAGTTTCTCTGGGCAACGTCTTCCAGAGTTTGACCACAATTATGGTAACTTTTTTTCCTTATTCCTAATTTGAATATCTACTGTACAAACATGTCCTCAGTCTAAGATGAAGAGAAAACGTTTCTTCAATAATCTGAAATAAGACAAAGTCAATTTAAAAAAAAGTTAATCTTGTCTAAACTGTCTTAAGCAGGCAGAAATTCCTTGCAACCAATCTGGGAGAATATGTTTTCAATTTTGGCCTATAGAAGGGCTGATAATTACTATCTCTGGATCAAGATAGAAATCATACTATTTCAGTATTATTTATCAGTTTAGTTTGCCTTGTGATAATTTAAAGCATCAAGTTTACTTACCATTTTAACATAAAATCAGTAGACTATTGAAGAGGATGTAAATTATAAAAACTATGTTTATTACTCAGGTTTTGAGCTGTAATTTTACTTAGTTCAAAGTCACAGGAGGCTAGGATTCACTGAGATAGTCCTAAAATAGTCCTACATAATACAGATGCTGGCAGCAAAAATGACAGTCACATTTAATGACTTGGTATGACATTGCCCAGCACTCCAGATTCCTGGGAAATGGTTCCTGTTCCTTCCTGCTCAGACCAGACAGGTTTCTTGCCTTTGTCCCATATTACACCTGAGCTACTAAGCCTCATCAAGAGCTGGGATAAGGCTACTGGATGGACTAGAAGGAATTCACAATTTGTCACTTATTTTTGAGCATTGGTTGTAGCAATGGTTCAGACTCAGGTACTGGACACTGAATCATAGAACCATTTACATTGAAAGGTAAAGATCATGGAGTTAACTCACCTCTGCTAAAGTCCATCCCTCAAGCATGTCCCTAAGTGACACATCTTCAGCTTTTTTAAATACCTCCAGGCATGGTGACTCTTCCCTAGGAAGTCACTTCCAATGATTGACAACCCTTTCTGTGAAAAAACTTTTCCTGATGTCCAATCTGAACCTCCTCTGGCACAACTTGGGGCCATTTCTTCTTATCATGTCATTTGTTACCTGGGAGAAGAAACTGACTCCCCCCTGGCTACAACTTCCTTTCAGGTACTTGAGAGTGAAAAGGTCTCCCCAGGACTCCTCCAGGCTAAACAACTCCAGCTCCCTCAGCCGCTCCTCATCAGTCTGGTAATCCAGACCCTTCCCCCTTTGTTGCCCTTCTCTGGACTTGCTCCAGTACCTCCTGTCTTTCGTGTAATGAGGTGCCCAGAACTGAACACAGGACTCGAGGTGCGACCTCACCAGTGCCAAGTACAGGGATCCTGAAGAAAAAGGTACCTGGGGTACCTTTGGCACCTGGGGACAAAGATCTGGTGCTGGGAATGCTGTTTGCAGATGCAAACACTGCTGTAGCAGAGAGCCTGCAAGTGCACAGCAAACCTGACTTGATCAGGTCACACTGGGCTGGGGGGAACAGGTGCAGCGTGCATTTGGAAGCTGTGAGGAATCTCCTCTGTGGCAGATTTTGTGCATTTCTGCCAGAAACAGAGCAGTCCTATCACAGGATGCAGTGTAGATGCTGCCTGCTGCTGCTGCCAGTTCTAATGGGCAAAAACACATTTCCACTGTGCTACATCAGGGAACATCTGTGGCTCTGATACTGCTCATTGCTTTTAAGAATTTAGTCTTTCTCACATATATTTGAGTTCTAATTTTTTGAGAAATGCTGCAAGAATTTTTCCTTTCTCAGTTCTTTACTTCAGTCACTTCTAAATCTCTGAGCTGAAACTGACCCAAAATATTCTCGTGTAAGCTATAGTCAAAGGGGAAAAGATGATTATGGGTTCTTGAATAGTAAAACCAGACATTTTAACTCTTTCTCTTTGTTGCTATATTATTATTAAAAACGGCTGTATTATAAACTTGGCAAAGCAGTGGTTTTATTAGGAGTTTTTGTCCAATCTTGTTTGACATATATGTTTTGGCATGCATGAGAAAATAGGCCTACATCTGGAAATTAATACCAGGAAATCTCCATTTGTACATGCCCATTTGCAAACATTAGACAACAGAATTGTATTTTAGTTCTGCATTACTTTTTCTGGGATATAAAATGGAGAATGTCACCAGCTGAAGTTCCTGGACACTAAGTCCTTCTGATATCATGTTCAGTTTACACTGGAACGTGTCTTGTGAGTAGGCCAATGCCTAAATTATTATGCAGGCAGCATCTGCCAGATGTGACAAAGGCTGCCTGACCCCCACAGCTCAATATACAAAACATAATTGACCTTACGAGGTAGGTAGATGTTGGCAAGTATCCACACATCTGTACATGCAGATGCCAAGCTTGAGAGAAGTAAACAGCCTCAGCACCACGCATGCTGTCGTGCCTAAGAGGCTCCAGGCAGCAGCTCTCAGTGGTCATGCAGTGTCGCAGTCTGAGCCCGGATGACGCTCAGGTGCTGCGACACAATCCCTTGAGTGGCTGATGTGTTGAGGGAATCCCGGATGGCACAGGGAATGAAGAAACGAGACAGGCTTTCCAAAAACACGTCCTCTCCCAAGAGCTCCTGGGTTGCCGAAGAGCCTCCAGCTCTGAGAGAGCACAGACTTTTATTTGGGGTGGAGAATCTGAGGGTGGAGACACGAGGATGCAATGGCAGTGCACCAGAGGAGGGACAGGAGGCGGGGGTTACATTATGGAGTCCCATGGGGGAAACATGGGGAGGGGAGAAGGTCACAACCGCCAACGGGGCTTCGAAGTTTAGGGAAATTCCAAGGTGGGGTTTAGACAGAGGCTGGCCCATGAGGAAAACTGACAGGGAACTTTCTGGGTAGAAGGGTGGGGCTAAGGTAACTGACAACTGAGGGGTGGATACAATCATCAGGGGCAAACCACTACTCAATAGAGAACAGAGGTACATGGAACAAACCACTGTAAACTAACAAACAGGCCTACAACAAGAACTGAGGAAGTCTTAAACACTACAAACTCTCCAAGGTAGATGTATATCATTTGTGGTGCCCTGAGGGCTACCACAATGCTGTGCCTGACAGTCTTGTGGCAGTTGCTAGGAGCAAATCCAGCCTCCTCCAGAGGGATGCAGAACTGCTCCCAGCAGGACACGTCCCTGCGGTGCATTGTGAGACTTGTTTTTTTGCAGCAGTCTCAAGGGCAGAAGTTTGTTGGACTGCCAAGGCATATGGCTTTTCAGGGCTTGCACACTGGTTGTGTTTACTGGCAGCTGTGGTTTGGGACAGTGGTTCAGAGGCAGTTCATCCTTCTGTGAATTCACTGAGTATGGAGACTGAACACAGAGCATACGATAAATGTGGCAAAGGAGGCGAATGCTGCATTCTCATCCATCAACACTTCAGGAACAGCGGCAGACAGCATGGTAGGTGGGACAGTACTGCCTTGCTGACATGGGATGACCAGTAATGGCTCCACAGTGTCTGCAGGGTGATGTGGCTGCAAGGGAGGCACTCCAGCCTTTGGGGGCCATGGAAGGTGGCTGACAAAGTCCATTCAAGTACTGAAATGGGCTCTCAGCTATTGTACTTTGCAGCCCAGCACATGTAGAAGTTTCAGAGTAGGGCTGGCCTGTGCATGTGGAATGCAAGGAAAATGACACTGGCTTGAAAATCACCTGGATGTCAAGACTGTACATACAGCCATGACTTGGTTTTGTCACAGTCTATAACTGCAAAACTAGACATGTTATGGTGATAACTTACAGATTTTAACATTATTCTGCCTTTTGGGGTTTTTTTATTTGAGCACTCCTGGGATGAGGGCACTGTTAATCTTTATGGAGTACTTTATGCCTAATTAACTGTAAGGACTTAAGTAGCTAAGGGCTTTTATTTTTCTTTGCAGAGTAAGATATCAATTAAAATGTAAATCTTTACAATTGCTTTCTTTATGGGGATCCCTATAATTGAACTGTGTAGATTACTCACTGTTTTCAAGTACATTAATAATAATGTGTTGGTACAGCTGCTCCTTAATTCCTTACAATTAAATGGACAGTACCAACTGTTAAAAACAAGTAGTGACTTGTATGCATTTTGTCAATGTATGCAAGGGGGTTAAAATAGTTGTGTAGTTAGATCAGCTGATTGATAATAACATTTAACAGTCCCTATCAGAAAGACTGCAGCCTGCATGAACAAAAAGTGATGAAAAATTGAGGAGTTTCACTTATTTCTCGTCCCTTCTCATTTCCTTTCCCTTTTACATCTTTACTTGAACATGTGATGCAAGGGTGGCTAGAGGCTACCTGGATGAGACTTGTTTCTCCCCTTCATTTGCTTGAGCTCTCCTCCCTGGAATTGCCTTCATACTGCGGTAGCAAAAATGTACAGGCCAGATGAACTCCCTGTTAAGCATCTGCAAAGGAATGTTTGCAGTGAAAAGCATCTGCCTCTCTCCAGAATAAGACAGAGAGGTCAGACCCCCACCACAGGGAGAGCGGAGCTGTGTACTCACAACCCTGTACAGGCTCACAGACTCACAAGAAAATTCTCCTTATTCCACAAACCTGTGTAAAGTTCTCTGCTCTGTTTGTCCTGCTTTTCTCACTGGAACAGAGCCTCTCTCTTTTGCCTCTGTGGCAGAATGTTCCACAGCGCTCTTCCTAAACCCACACCCGGGTAGCAGCAGGATGCTCAGCCTTCTGTCAGCCCAGCTGATCGTGCAGATCTGAGAGCTCCCTCCAGAACTCACCACACTAGAATTCCTTAATAAATATGCAAGAGAAGGATTCCTTCCAGTAATACTTCTGTATGCCAAGATGTAGGGTTAAAACCGTCCTTCCTCTTAATATACCATTTATTTGAATGTCGAAGAACAGAAATAGCAGGCAATAATTGAGCATAACAGAATGCTCTGAGCAACTATAAAATTACATTAGCGTTTTTCTTTATTTTTCATTGAAAATTCTGAAATCCAGTATCAGAAGAGACAGTGTGATATCCTAAGGATTTTTTCACTTATCCCTGGAAGTGAAAAATCTGAGCCCTCTTCAGCCTGAAGAATTTGAATATGTAGTTCTGAATAAAATGCCTAATCATGCTATGAAATAGGCTACAGCAATGTTCTCTGTCTGCCTTAGTGAAGGAGAGCCAGGGTGCAGCACAGTGCAAGATTAATAGGACCAGGGAGAGGGGACAAGTTATAGGGGACCTGTATGCAAGATGAGGACTCCCAGCAGTTTATGAGTTCTGGAGAGTTTTCTTCCTTGGCTCCAAATTACATTTATGTATTTTGGCTTGTGATGCTCAAACAAGCAGGACTTGGAGCAGATATCAGGGCTCTTATCCTTTCACTGAAGGCTTAACAAAAAGAACCATCATCATCTCATCTGTGCTTCCTTATTCACTTGCATTACGAGTTTACTTCAACTTTAAATGCTCCTTGCTACAGTGAACTGGAATTACGACTGCCTTCCATGTGATACTTAATACCACCGCTTGGCAGAACGAAGCCTTTCCTTTGCAAGCTTCAGAGTGGAATTTGAAAGAATGTTGCTGATTGCAGTCTGTACTGAGAGCAAAGTGTTCAGTGTGTGCTTTGCTTTCTTTTGTCAGAATTTAAAATTTTGAAGCAAGAGACTAAAACGAGAAACAAGCTGTCCTCTGTCAACAGAAAGACACATATACTAAGACACCCTTAAGTCAATGTTGTCATGATTTAACCTCAGCTGGCAGCTAATCCCCCCACAGCCACTCACTCCCCCAGTGGGATGAGGGAGACAGTTGGAAGAGTCACAGTGAGAAAACTCATGGGTTGAGATAAAGACAGTTTAAAAGGTAAAGCAAAAGCTGTGCACGCAAGCAAAGCAAAGCTTTAATTACTTTCATTAAAGTTAAAGGAATTAATTCACCACTTCCCATGGGCAGGCAGCTGTTCAGGCATCCCCAGGAGGCAGGGCCCCATCACATGTGACAGTGACTTGGGAAGACAAACACCATCACTCCAAATGACCTCCCCTTCCTCCTGCTTCCCCCAGCTCTATATACTGATAGAGATAGATCTACATATTGTCTGCTAGATCCCTTGGGTCAGTTGGAGTCAGCTGCCCCAGCTGTGTCCCCTCCCAACTCCTTGTGCACCCCCAGCCTCCTTGCTGGTGGGGCAGTGTGAGATGGGGAAAAGGCCTTGACTGTGTAAGCACTGCTCAGCAACAGCTAAAACGTCCCAGTGTTTTTGAAAACATTGTTTTCAGCACAGATCCAAACCAGAGCACCACACAAGCTAATGTGAAGATAGTTTATCCCAGCCAAAATTAGCATAAATACACAATATATTTCCATCATTAGTCTCCTCTGAAGTAATACAAACTGCCAAAATTAAATAAAAAAAAAAA
>WAAE01013404.1:31586-139337 GCA_013400495.1 Nicator chloris
GGGGCCGGGGAGCGCACGGTGCCTCTGCGGCAGCGCAGCCCGGCCGCAGCACCGCCGTCACCGCTGTCGGTGTTGTCCCCGCAGGCCGGGCGGGCGCCGCCCGTCCCCGGGGAAGCCCGGCGGCGTGAGGCCGCCCGCCGCCGCTGCTTATGCAACACATCATCGATAACCACCCCGACATGGCCACGGCGCTGCTGGCGGGCGAGAAGCTGAAGGAGCTCATCCTGCCGGGGCAGCAGGATGACAAGGCGGGCGCGCTGGCGGCTCTGCTCCTCCAGCTGAAGCTGGAGCTGCCCTTCGATCGCGTGGTCACCATCGGGACCGTCCTCATCCCCATCCTCCTCGTCACCCTCGTCTTCACCAAGAACTTTGCCGGTAAGGGCGGCAGGACGGGCAGGGTCGTGTCCCAGTGGCTGCTAAACGGCACCACTGATGTTGAGAGATGTCAGCCAGCCCTCGCCTTGGCGTGGGGGCAGCGGCAGGGCGGCAGCGGCCACTGCCTAAGAGCCGCCTGTGCTCAGGAGGGGGCCACTGCCCTTCGTCGAGGAGGCAGGACGGCGGTGTTGCCTTGGCGGGCAGGGCAGTGGTGTCACCGTCCTGGCCGGTCCTTACCGGGGGCAGCTGCTGCCTCTTGCCTTGGCTGGCAGGCGAGTGGTGGGGAGGGGTCCCCAGCCAGCCCCCTTTGCGAGCAGCCCCGGGTCACTGACCTGCAGGCAGCAGTAGCGTGGGGAGGTGTCCATTGCCCAGCAGCAGCTGGGAGCTGGTGTGGGTAACAGAGCAGGTTAATGCTTGATTAAGCATTGCATCCTGGACTGGTCTTGAGCTGGACCCTGGCTGATGTCAAGCATTGTCCTGATGTAACTTCAGGCGTCTACAGCGTGAATGTTAACTGGCTTACCAGGGAGAGGCTGATGCTTTCATGGAGACTGATACTATATCTGAAGCCCCATGCAGTGTGCTGTGCCATATTGTGACAGTGGAAATCACTGGCGTCTATTTCTGCTGACGGCCAATATCTTGCATTAACTGGTAACAGTTTAAAAAGCCTGGTTTGAGTGCCCATCACCACCAGTCTCAGAAGGTCAAGTTTTGGTGAGCCTTGAAGATTACCGATCCTGTCAAGTGTTACAGCACCTTTTGGGCCACTACTGCATGTGTAAACATTGTTTTGCTGTGTGCATTGTAGGCTTGATTAGCGTAGCTGCCATGTGCACGACTGCTTTTAATGTCCCTTGAAGCTCCACACTGAAAATCCATGGGAAGTTATTGGCACTTTAATACACAGGACCTGGCAGACTGTAGCTTGTGAGGTTGGTGAGAATTGGCTGTATTTAACCAGTTTAAACTTGCCAGAATCAGGCTCTTACTTTGCATGCTGGTTTGGGATTGACTTCCAATCCTTAATACTTGTTTTCATTATGAGGTAAAGTTAAATCACCCAGAAGTATAACTGCTTGCAAATGGAGTCTGGAGATTTTTCTTAACTATAGTTAAAACTTTTTCAATCTACCTCAGTTTTTAAAAAAATACTTACAATAGCTCAAGATCTTCAGCCACAGTTAATAAGAACCTCATCTTTTGGATGGTCTTCTGAAGGTATCTTGGAGAAACCATGTTTACTGGGGACATGAAAACTGGCTCTTCATAGCAACTGAAAGACAGGTTTCAAGGTCACCTTTCAGGATCCTGTGTGGAATGCAAAAGTTTTGTGATCGCTTCCTCTGTAGAGAACTAAGCTAATAAAAAGGCAGTCCTACAGCAGCTCACGAGAATGCATGCTTACATACATGCTTTCATACTGTTTGAGATGTACAGATTTGAACCTCAGCGGGCCTAAAGACAGCTTTGGATGCAGGCAAGGTCATGCCCCCTTCATGTGTGTTCCTTGACATAGTGCAAGTTTGCTAGCAGAATCCCTTTGATGCCTCACTGCTTGGTCAGACAGCAATAGCTTGCTCCATATGAAGACGTCATCTGAGGCTTCAGATCGTGGAGGAAGTATCAAGTCTGAGACTCAGATTTATACAGTGGATGTTCCTCTGCAAGGCTAAACTGTAGTCCACACACATATGGAAGAAGGAGGGCTTATTGAGTTTGCTCACATCTGCCTATATTTCTGCTGTTGAGTTTATTTTGTGCTGTGGAAGACTATTATCTAGGCTCACTGTTGTGTTCCAGATTTGTTTTTTAGAAGGACTGAAAGCAATGTTGCTTATGTGTACTTACGAGCTGTGTATGCTGATTTGACCCAGTAAGATAGAGAGCAGTAGCCTATTGTGTCCTGCCAGGACAAAACTTATAAGGTGACTCAGAAAACACCCTTATGTCTCTGGGAAAATGTAGAATAATGTTCTTCTCTCATATGATGTCATATTTTTTCAGATGGTCTGAAGTTAAAAAAATAATAGGAGAAAAGGAAAAAATTATGCAAGATAGTGTAATAGAAAAACTCTAAGGATCTAATAAAACTAAATAGATATTTTTTTAGGCTTGAGTCGAAGAGTTCCAGGTTAGTGAACTGAATTCTGCTTCCACAGGGTTCAAGAGCAAAACTTACATTCATTTTAACATGATCTTAATCATACATTAGTCTTTTAACAAAACAGTATTTACTTAGACTTCTTTACTTAAGTCATGCTTGTCGAGAGATACTGATCCTGGTGATAACAATAGTTCAGCTGGATTCATGCTTACTACTGATTCTACAGTTTGTGTTGTTTCACTCATACACTGTCACTGATCTTGAAAAAAATCTAACTTTGTTTGCTTTGGATATGTTCCTTCTGTGCAATTTAAGTAGTAGCTATGCAAGTACAAACTTTGCTGGTGAAATTGAGTAAGGTACCTACTGCCCTTTGGTTGTGAATATCACAGTAGTTTCCCACACGTTGCTTTGGGCCCTTGTATACTTATCTTGCCATTATTCCTCATTCTGGTAGTGATATCCAGTGCAAGCCATGTGAAGATACCATCATGCCACTAAACTGAAAACAACCCCCTTTTCTGGGGTCTACACCATCTTACTTAATCAGTATTGGTAAAGCTTTTGGAAAAATGCTGTGTGCACTCAAGATGTAAAAATCTAGTTGTCTAAAAGTGGTTTCTCATAAAACTTTTTTGCTGAGGATTGGAAGAACCCTCATGATCAGTGGGCAAAGGAGATAAGAGCCTCTTATCTCACTGACTGACATTTGAGTTTATGTGTGTGCAGTGTATCCTAAAGTGCAGTCAAGACCAACTGTACAGTCTGTCCAAGAAGTGTAGTGAGAACTGCTTGGTCAGACAGGGTGGGTGTCCTGCTCTGGGGTGTGCAGGGGGCACCCCATCATCGTGGGAAGCCTGGGGGTCCCCTTCTGCTTTCAGAAGCACATATGAAAGCAAAGTTCAGCCCTACAACAGAGAACAAAGAAAGTGCGTGGTGTTTATTTAAAAGATTGTAGTTGATAACCTTAAAAATCATTATGTCTGTAGTATAATATATCATGTACTCTATTTTGCCTGTGGCTGAAGATAGAGTTACTTAGTTAATTATGTTGTTTTGGTGCCATGGGCAAAGTAGTTTAGGTAAGTGCATGTGCTCTTCCTGTAAGTGATTTGTTTGCCATTGAATTGGCGTGTTCTGATCTTCACATCTCTTTTGAGAAATTAAATGATAAAGTACTGTTTTAGTAGCATAAGAGGCAAGACCTAATTGTTTAGCAGATACTATGCCTATATTGTGAAAAAAATCACAATTCATCTGAACTTAATGTGTTACAAAATACTTTAATTAGATACTGTGCTTTTCTGCTATTACATGTGTCATAAAGTTGTAGAACGGTTTGGGTTGGAAGGTACTTTAAGGATCATATAGTCCAACTCCCTGCCACGGACATGGATGCCTTCCATTAGATCAGGCTGCTCAAAGCCCTGTCCAGCCTGGCCTTGAGCAGTTCCTTGATGGAACTATTGGGACATCCACAACTTCTCTGGACAATCTGTTCCAGTGTCTCACCACCCTTATAGTAAAGAATTTCTTCCTTGGGTTCAATTTAAAGCTACCCTTTTCCAGTTTGAAACCATTGTCCTGAGATACAGGCCTTGCAAAAGGTCTGTCCCCATCATTCTCAAAAGCCTCCTTTAAGCACTGAAAGGCCTCAGTAAGGTCTTCCTGGAATCTTCTCTTTTCCAGGCTGAACAGCCCCAGTTCTCCCAGCTAGTCGTAGAAGTTCTCCATGCCTTTGATCATTTTCATGGTCCCCTCTGGTCTCAGGCACGTCTTCCCTGTGCAGAGGGTTCCAGACTGGGTGCTGTCCTGCGTGTGGAGTCTCATGAGAATAGAGAAGTGGGCTCTCAACCTGCTGGCCACGCTCCAGGTTGTGCAGCCCTGGATGCTTGGTGTCCTTACAGCCTGACTCAAGGTGAAAAGAGGGGCCATCATCCTTGGTGTGCTTTTGCTCTATAAATGAATCTATAACGTAGCTAAAATATATTGGGAGGTAGGGTTTTGTTTCCATACTTAGATGGAAAGATGGCAGTGCATTTGGGGTGAAATTGAGCTGTCTGCAGGAGGAAGGCAAAGGGCAGACACACTACTAGGATGTGCTCCTGAAAGTTAAATTCAGGCTGCAAAGGAGGCAGTAAGAGCTTGACCATTGATTTCAGTGGGGACAAGAGTTCACTCTGATGGCTGAAGTAAGATATGATTCTTGCACTGGCCTCCGCTTCCTAAACTTTGCACAGGAGGAGAGAAAGTCACGTAGCTAACCTACAATGTCATTTCTGAGTCTCCTAATTCTCCTTTGTTTTTCAAGCAAACCAGTGTGATTCCAGAAAGGACACCCCTAGAAAGTTAATTAAAATAAATCCATGAGGCATATTTTTACTGAGCAGTAGATCATCATAAGGTCATTTAGGAGCGATATTCAGCTACCCAACACAAAGAAAGCCCACATGAGCACTCACAAAGAAGAATGAATATTATTTCCCTTTCTAAAACTCACCCATGAATGGACTTCATATAAAACTGGCAAATCCATTTAGAGACCAATGTATGATGACCTTGAGGATAATAAAGGAAGTTTTTGAGGCATTTTTCTCTCACCTAGTGAATGGAATCTCTATTTAACTATGAGTTTCCTGGTTTCCTGGAGTCACAGGGCTCTCAGAAGGCAGCATAGGCTGAAGGAGACCTCTCCAAAAGCAGTGTCTTTGTTGAGGTAACAATGCGTGCAGTGGGTGGTCCCAAGGGAACTTTGGTTTGCTCTGTCTTTGTTTGAAAATTACTGCTTTAAAGATAACAACTAAATTTTTTTATGAAATTCTGTCAGAGCAGTGACATAACCCCCATCACACCCTATATAGTCTTAGGCATCTTCTGGAGCACTCCTGCAGATGTGCATGCAGTGCTTTGCAGAGGTCCGTGCTTGTATTTTACTCTCTGAGGTTTGATTTCTCATACCTAGCTTTCTATTTCCTAGCAGTTAGTTATTCCTGTGCAAACTAGAAGTAAAATACAACCAATATGAACAGAGAGTTCAGACTTGATAGTACTGCGCTGTCCCAGTGTATGAATGGGTGACTATACTAGGTACTGCCTGGTGGTAAAGCAAATTTTATGTCCATTAGTATAGGTTGTCACTTTTGTCTTTCCATTTTAGCTGCATCAAAGCCTGCTGGATTGTTCCCTTTCCTATGATAAAGGTTTGGGGATTCTTTTTATTGGAACTGTTCTTTGTTAACCTAAGTCAGCCTTAGGTTAATATTTAGTGAAAGAAATGGTAATAAATTAAATTTTAGAAGGTGAGGATTTAAGGTACATAGTATTAGTCCAGCTATGGCCTGTGTTGGTTTTCAGAAGTGGTTTTTAGTTATAATGTTTCAGTATCTCTTGTCAAGGCATGGTCATTCTGGAGTGGTATGGATATAGATAAACAAGATTAGTCCATCAGCCTTTCCATTTTCACTTCCTTTCCAAAGTACACAGAATGTGGAGTGTTAGACTGCAAGTTCGAAGTGGGTCTGTTTGATGTTCCATGTGTTTTTTATCCTTCAGCCTCCCTGTTTTTGCCATGGTATTGGTACACACAAGGTGCAGCCACAAGTAGGATGCTGCTGGGTCAGCAAGTGCTGTATCCTCCCCTCCATGACTGGCAATGGTCTCCCAGCAGCGGGTGGCAGCCTTTTGTGTTGAGTGTCTCATGGCATTTGCTGAACTTCCAGGACACTGTTCTGTAATCCAGTAGATTAAGAGACACTTGGCTTTCTTGATGTGCTGCTTAGTTCTTTTGTATGGCTTAAAGTTTTTAGTGAGTGGTTTAAGTATTCCAATGTTGTGCTGGGTTGAGAAGCAGCCCCATCAATAATGTCTGTGGGAAGTTCTCTCTGTAAGGGACCAGAGAATAGTGGGTTCCAGAGATTACATTGCTGGTTTTGTTATCTTCACAATATTGAAATATTTTGGTTTCCAAACCAATGTTGTCAAGGTATTGCTAAGTCATATCCCCCTTGTACAATGCCTCATGCTTTCTATTCACAGTGAATTATTCTTTCCGTATTGCAGTCATGTTTGCTTTTCCCACCCAAGCTTTTAAATGCCGGTACTTTATTAAAATAAAGCAAAGCATTCATCCAGTTGATTTTTATACTTCAGTCAAAAGCCAAGCTTTGGCATTGGTTTTCATGCTAGGTTCTTAAAACAGTGCCTACAAAGTACAAAAGAGGCTGCTCAAAAATACTGTATTTCTATGTCTCTTAGCACTTGTATAGTTCAGCCCTCTACCATCCTTCTGCTAGAAAAATTTCGTAAGAAAGCAATGGAAGGAAACAATGTTTAATGACTGAAGTGTCAGTTCAAGGCTTTATGTTTTACTTTCTGATTTGTAATCATTTGAATAAGCAATGCTTACATTACTGTGTAATACAGTGTATGCATGAGTTCAAGGTCTTTTTCACTTTTCCCTCTACAGTATGTTTGAAATAGTGTATGTCAGATTTTTATATTATGAGATGGAGTTTTAGTTTGCATTTCCGGTCAACTTTTCTAATTTGTATTTCTGTTTCAAATTATGTCAGGATAATTACATATGCTTATTTAGGTGACTTACCTAATAGATGGCTTTTGATCTTACTTTCCATTTTTTTCTCTCCATCTGCACTTAAAGAAAGTGAAGATGGCATTTTCCCAAGTGACTTTGTTAGTGCTAAGAGTACAGAGCCAGATTGTTTAGCGTATGACAAACTGATGTCACCAGTGCAGAAATTGTTTTGGAGGTGATATTAGCAGAGAAAAGAGAATTTAAGGAGTGTCACAGTACCACTTAAGTGCTTTCTTAGCACATATTTTTAAAAAGGGCTACAATGATAGAAGCACCCACAGGCTGGGTGCAGTTGGGCTGTTGGCTGTTCGCATTGCTGTTGTTATTTTTCCCAAAGGATAAGCGCTGTTTACACACACACAAACTCAAGGTGTGCACAAGATACACTAGCTAGCACTCTGTGACTTTTGATCATTTAAAGATTTGCAGTTACACAGGTGAATGGTGAATGGAAAGGTATTCTTGAGGAAATGCATGAGCCATGCATCACTCCACTGCAGTTCCTAGTGACTGCAGATATTTTTTCTGTCATAAATTCCATTTCTCAGACTTCATCAACACACATACATCATCATTTTTTATGTCTTTAATGATCTGTTTGCATTATTAACCCCTCCATTTTTTCAAGTGTCATGTGGGAAGAGGTCCAAAATACGGATGAGTTTTAGCTTACTACATGCTTTCAGATAACCAACAGATTTGAACAGATGGTCAAAAATATTTTTGTTTAAGAGCCACTTAATTTATTCACCTTCAACAATAGGAAACCTTGTGAAAAAATAGTGTTTTGAAAGCTTTTTTGAAAGCTGCCCTGAGGTATTTGAGGCTCTTTGCTGTCTCTAAACTAGGTAGAAATCATGCATCCATGATGTAGAGGAAATTTCAGTTTGTGTGGTTTCTTAGAGCTATAAAAGTCTTCAGGAAGAAGCTGCATCCTCACTGAGTTCCTTGGGTTCTCTCAGTATTAAAAATAGCTGCAGTGGACACCCTCAGTACACGTATGTGTTTAATTACAAAAGCTGAATAATTTCACTGTAGACTGGCATAGTTCTTGTAGATTCCTTTTTTTTTTTTCACGATACAGGATTTATTCTATGAAAAACATTGAACTCAGGGCACATATTTACATCATTGGGGATTTTGTCCCAGGCATGTATTATACTCTTGCATTTGAATGGGGAAGTGCAGCTGTTCACTATGATAGCAGGCTTTGGGGATTTGTTTGCTTTTCTTTAGTGGCACCAGCCTGTCTCAGACTCAAAGTTCATGGAGTAGTGCTGCAGCCAGCTGCTGAGATGTGTGGTGTGGTTTTTGCAGCTCAGAGCTCAGTGACTATTTCTGGAGCATTTTAGTTACATGAGGAAGTAATTATTTCACATTTGGAGGTTGAGGTACCTTATCTTCTGTGAGATCCATGTTTTCTTCAGGAGGTCAGGAGACCTCCACACTGGAACTGGCAGAGCCCTTGGGAGCCTCAGGTGGTGGATTCTTCTGCCTCTTCTGTGATGAATCAAACTAGTTCTGATACTTCACAAAACCCAATTTTTCTACACATGGAGGAACCAGTTTTCCAAAAGCAGTAGACCAGCCATCTCTGCCCTCTAAATACTATGTTATTTAAATAATGTTATTACCTAATAAGCTAACTGTTGGTCCTTTCCTTCTTTTTCAATATGAACTTTTCTGGGTACTGTGTTTATGCCAAGAGGTACTTAATACAAGCCATCTTTTTAATTTCTAGTCATTAAATAATAATAGGGCAATAGAACAAACCTGCTGTTTCCTGTTGCTTCCTGTGGTTGTATTTTGTACTTGACCCTTGATTTAAGAAGCCACCATTGTTCATGTATCATCAGTTTCACTGGATTTTTACGATTCATTTCATTTCAGCATTTATTCTTGCAATTTATTTCAGGAATTACTGCAGTCCACATTATCATACTGTCTGAGTGCATGTAGTTGCTTTGGGGTTCTATCTCTAGCAGGCAATTTTTGACGTCTGCAAAATGTTAAAGTATTATTTTCACACCTTACTGCTTCTCCTATGCAGAAGATCTGTACATCACTGAAATTCCACTCACCTCCTCATGTAAGCGCTAAATTTAGAAGTAAGTGTTACTCAGAGCTCTTTTGTAGGACCGACTGCATGGCTGAATTTTGTTAATTATATTTAGATTAATACATTCCTTTAAACTCAGATCTAACCTTCCCTCAAATCTTGGCATCAATAGTCCAGTCACTATAAATAAGCTCTTTTCAGTGACTTTACCACCGTGCTGCATGGCCACCACATGGTAGATGGCAGCTCATTATTGAGGACACATTCCTCTATAGGAGCAGCCTAAGGGATTTCATTTGTGTGTTTCTGCACCTTCCTTGTAAGAGTTGCTATTTCCAACATAGCAGACAAGCAGGAGTAGGTGTCTTTTTCTCCTGACTAACCTGGGCACGTGTACAAAGCCTGAACCTCAGATTGCTGGTAAAGGTGAGCACACCAGCTACTTTTACAAGAGCCAGTGTCTGTTACATACAGGGGATATGGTTCTGTAAATTTATATGTACACTAGGCAAGTGCATTGCTAATTCATGGATTTTACAGATCCAAAATATATGCAGTTCAAGCAGCAGTCTTGCAAGGCAAAAAGACCAGAATTGGAAATACAGGGAGATCTGCTGCTACCCTTGCACTGCAGTTACCCTATCAATCTTTGAAATTGCTTATCTACATCTCACTCATTATGACTAAATCTTACAGAGTATAGGCCAATAAAACCCAATAGCAGCAGTGGTTTCCTATCTCATTTTTTTAGGGACTTCCTTTTCAAGATTTTTTTCTTAAACAGGACAAGTGGTTTCAGAGATTGGGCAAAAAAGGCTTACCTTACCTTGCTGATCATGGAGCAATTTGTACCTTAGGAAGACTTCATGGGCATGGAACCTGTATTCAAATTGGAAAGAATATTCCCTAAGAAAGGTAAAGGTACTGTCTTTTTATTTCAGTAAAACTAGTAATTCTTAATAATTAGCTTGCTAAGTTAAGGCTTTGTTTGATGGATGTTTTCTTAGTCATATGAGTAAACTGAGTGAGTTAAATAGGACTGTATGGCACACAATTAATTTCAGGGATCCATCCTTAGCCTGTAGTAATTGCTAATCTTTAAATAAAGTAGTTGAAATAAACCAGTTAAATTGAGTTTTTCCTTTTGCTGACAGTTAATTTGGGTGTTAGCTAGCATTCGTTAAAATCATTTGAAACAGAGTTACATGTTCCTTGTGGACTGTGTGACTGGGATGGAAGACATGTATACTGTTAAGATAATATTTTACTTTCTTAGTCTATGTTTTCACCTTCAGTAACATAAATGTTCTTTATTCATTTTTTCCAGAGAGAAGAGGATCCAGGACATTTCTTCTTTCCACTTAAAAATTGCTGAAAAAGTACTAAATAAATTATTTCTGTTTCTAAAAATAAACAGTTTGCTACCTGCTTTCTTGTGCAATCCTTTTAGTACCCGGGATGAGTGAGGCATGTATGTCAGACTGCTTACATGTGTGTGCCAAAAAGCAGTATGATAAGGAATACCCTTGTTAAATGCTGGCATTTATTGCTGAATTCAGGGAGTTTCTAATTTATTTTTTGGCTTAGAAATGTGTGTACTGGGAAGCGATGGGCAGGGAGATTCAGAGATTCTACCTAAATGTTGAATTTCTCCTTGGAGACAAGTGGAGAGGACTGCACAAGGAGTGCTTCAGAGATCTTGACTGGATTGCCATCTTATCTTCACAGGCAGGTTGGGCACAGGTCTGAGGATGATTTAGCAGCTCTCTTCAAGAGGGCAGAATGCCAGTTGCTAGGAAGCACTATGCTAGGGTGAGTCTATTTCACTCAGTGAGTGTAGTTATCAATATACTTACCTGATACTTAGCTTGGGTCTCCAGTAAGAGTGTTTAGGCACTTGTCCAGAGGCTGGGAGATCCAGCCTGTTGAGCTGCACCTAATCACCAGTTGTGCTGCCTCTACCCCCTGTGGGGTAGTGGCAGTCACGCTGAATGTTTCCTAGATCCTTCAAGAAATCTTCACACAAGAGGCGTGCTAACCTTTGCCTTTGTGTAGCAAGCACAAGAATTTTCATCTTTTTTTAGGTTTTTGTATTACATTTTCTCAGAACTTTTTCGTATTTTCTGTCTGCTGTTGGAAAATTTTACTGTTTCTTCCACTTAACTCAATTTTTGCACTGGAATGCTGACTAATGCATTTCAGTAGGAAGATTAATGAGGTGTGATTTCTTTTTCTAGAGTAAATTCTAAAAGCTGGAGGTCACAGGAAGCATATACAATTTGTTATCATGGTTTATGTCTTGGCAAATGTACTTCATTCCACTGGGAATGCAGTAGGTATGAAAAATTATTTGCCTTGTTAGGTAGTAGCAGTTACTGTTTATTATTAATATTTTCTTTTTTTGGTAAAGCTTACCAAAGCACTCTAAATGTGTTGTCCACATTTACTTAAATGACTTTTGCTTGTAATAATATGTTAGAAGCTTTATAACTACAGCATCAGTTCTTCAAAGAGAGATGCATATGCTGGATTTTATACACTGTGAGTAATCATATCAACTTAAGGGAAATGCCCAATGCATGCAGTTGCTTAAGTCTTTTCAGGAGCAGGTCTGACTTTTTACAGCATTGAATGCTAAGAGATTGTCCCTGTTATCTTTATTTTTAAGTGGTGAGTATGTTAGATGCAATTCACTCACTTTCCCAGGAAGATGTGTAAAGTTTTAACTTTGGATAGATAGTGGAGAGTGATGCGAATCTGCAGTTTCACCGTCTCTTCTTGACAGTGTCATTTTAGTGTCCCGTAAACCAGGCCACGTTTCTTGCAAAGTGTTTCTTGTTATAGATGGGCAAATGCACACATGTATGCACACACACCCCAGCTTCCTTGGTGAACTATGCTTCTGGCATCTCTTCCTTCAATTGAGATGCAATACTGAGGCCTCAGCTCTAGCCACGTGTATGTCTGTGATAGCCTTCTAGCTGTATTTTACTGGGTGTGTTCCTAATGCAACTGACCACTGCATTCATTTTTTGAAATGGCCATTTCTCAAAAATGGAAAAAAATTACTGCTGCATGGATCAGCCATTCTTGCTGGACTTGACCTAAAGAAGATGAAAATTCACTTGGACAGTCAAGCATTGTACCTGCCTGAGCAGGATGCACAGGCAGATTGAGTAGCCTCTGTCTGTGAAGGTTTTCAGACTGACAAAGCCCTAATCGAGCTGGTCTGAAATCAGTCCTGACCCTGCTTTGAGTGGGATGTGGGACTCAGCATTTCTGTGATTCTGCATTGGGGTATAATTTCAGGAAATGGTCTAGGAACAGTCATCAGATTTTTCCACTGGTAACTCCATTTCCACATCTGAGATTCATTTCTGTAAAACTTCTGGGAAGTTTTACAAGGGTTCCAACCCCAAACCTCAGCATTCCAGCCTCTTTCCTGAGGAATCCAGAACCTGGAGTGTTATAGCTCCAGTTTGAAATTTAGCAGGAGATTTATTTTTCTAACATATTTTCATGCCTAGCACTTGCAGCCTGAAAAATGGTGTTTAATTGAGGGCCTCTCAAGGAGGCCAGTTGAATGCATATTAAAGTATATGGAGGTTGGGGAACCACTGAAAGGAGGTGGCTGACCTTGGATTGGGAGCAGTAGGAGTGGGAGTGTGTGCCTGCAGGAAGCCCACAAGCATTTCTCCAAGCCTTTTCTAAAAGCAGCAGACTTGACAGCTCCTAGCTTCAATAATTTGACTTCACTCCTTTCCACACTGTCTGTTTAGAGTCTTTCTAAAGAGGTTTTTGAGCACAGCCCCTTCCCTTATCCCTCTCCCTACCCTGTGTGTCTTCTGCAGCCATGCACTTTCATCCCCCTGAGGTATGACTTCTGTACCACAGGACCTCCCACAAGTCACTTCCCTCCATTTAAGTAATACTTAAAATGATGGGACGGGGTGAGATGTTGCAGAATGGAGCATGTGAAAAAACTTAGCTGCCAAGGGATTTTAATTTTTCAAGTGGCATAACACAATCAGTTATATTACACAACTAAGTAATTCTGTGTTGTTTATTTCATCTTGATTGCATGTCTGAAAAATGCAGTGAGATCTCTCTCATACCTTATCCTAGAGGATAGTTCTGCAGATTTCTAGAAGCTACTTAGGTGCATAGTGAGCAGAATAAAATGTATTTATGTACAATTGTTGAAAACATCTGACATATTGAAGAAAGGGAAACGAAGCTCCTTAGCGTGCATGTTTAGGCTTAAGTTAGTATAAAAAAAATCATATATTATTATCAAAGACTTTTTTTTTCAATGTAGTAATTATTGGGAATATATATTTCAAGGAGCAGAGAGATTATTTTTATGGCCTTTAGCCTAGACAACATGAGAGGATGATCGATCCACTTAGCCATAATAATGCTCCCTAAGCTTTTAAAAAAAATTCTTTGCAACATTTTACATCATTTCCATACACAATTCAACTGTGGTGTCTTAGGAAAAAGCTGTGTTTCATGGTGGCTGGAATGATTATATGAAAAAGGACCTTCATAAACTGCTTAAATATTCTCAGGGTGAAAGAAGAGTATCAGTAGAAACTTTCTATACTTATGAATATAAAGTTAAAAGCAAATACATTTTTTATATTTCATGACCCAACATCAGAGCTATGATTTTAACACCATTGCAACTTTTTTTTTAATGCTACTTACCTATCAGAAGAACGATGTAGAACAACAAAAAAAAAAAAATCTGCTGTGTCTTCTTGAAACTGCATTAAGCTCACAGCTCAGTGAGGTATATGTGTGAGAACAGCTTGTTCCTCTGCTGTCCTCATCAGATCTGCATGTTAAGATCCATCTGTGCTTTCATAACAGGATTAGTTATTGACATGGTGCTTTTCTTTTTCATTAATTAGTGATGGACATACACTGCAGTAGAGAAGAAACAGTCCCATAACCTACTGTACCTGGATCAAACACCTTCAGGGTGTTTGTTAAATGCCGGGTTAAATGCTGCCAATGTCTAAGTAAAATTCACAAAAGCTAACTGAAAACCTGGTGTGGATGCTGCTTGGCAGCCTCTTGTCAATGAAGAGAGACAGGTTCTTTGTCCAGGCAACAGCTAAATGAGTCTTTTGCTTTGAATTACTTCAGAAGGGAATTCCTCTCTTCTCTGTTGTCTGGACCATTTTCTAGAAGAATGAGCTTCCGAGTCGGATGCAATGCTTTGTGAATCAAGTCCCGTGATGAGAGGTTAAGCTAAATATCCCTGTGGTATAACTTCACCAAAATTTGTGGCATTCTCTGACAGTAAATATAGCTCAAAGATAATGCCAAGAGAGGTTGTGGCAGCCCCATCCCTGGAAGTGTTCAAGGCAAGGCTGGATGGGGTTTTGAGTAGCCTGGTCTAGTGAAAGGTGTCCCTACCCATGGCAGGGGGGCTGGGACTAGATGATCTTTAAGATCCCTTCCAGCCCAAACCAATCTGTGATTCGATGATTCTATATTAGAAAATACTGTTGGAATAAAATTGTGTTAGAGCCCCGCTGCTCCCACTTCAGTCAGTTATCAGAAGTCCCACTGGCTCCACAGAGGATTCGTTTTTGTCTGAAGGTTCCTGGGATTTACATCATACAACGAAAATCATGCCAATTTTGCAAATACGCAGAGAAAATGCTAGACTAGTAGCAACAAGGTAAAAAACATTGAGTAAGAGTGGGACACCATGCTCAGCTGGCCAAATAAATCAGAGATCTTTTACAACCTCACAGACAATTGGGTCAGATAAAAGCATTTTTAACAGAGGAGAAGAGAACAAATTCCTCTAAAGTGACATTTGCTTTTCCTGCTGTTTGGGACAGCCTCATTTTGTAGCCTGTAGTGCAGCTGGTCAGTCCAAACTGGAGTTGTGAAGCTCTCTAGACTTTTTTCACCAAAGCAGTGGCAGTGGATGGAGTGCAGTTAGTCTCTCAGTGATCTGTCCAATGTAAATGTAAAATGTTAAGACATTTTCTTTTTTTTTTTTTTTTAATTTAGAAGAAGGTATTGGATTGTTGTTGCATATATACAGTTTTGGCAAAAGTCACCCTAGCTTCTGGGTCTCAGTGAAGAGAACTGAAAGAACGAATCAGTTTATTTGATAGTAGTAATTGATGCAGGAATCCAAAAACAATCCTTATGGCTGGTTTGTAGGAATACTTGCTGCTGTTTTCCCAAGTATTTGTGATGTTGAGACCTAAGAGAAATTAACTCATGTATGCCACAGGAAACTTGGTTTAATATTGGAAAGGTCTACTGGGCTTAAGGATACCCAATTCAAAAAATTTCTGCTTAGGAGAAACATAGCATTCTGCTTTGCTTGTTTTACCCCATGGGAACATTTTTACACAGGAATCTGTTTGGACTTCTGGGGAATTCTACAATAAGTCTTTGATAGTAGCAGATTAAATTTTTTTGTATGCATCCCTTCCTGGGTAGGGTTGGGAGGCCACGTAATTACGAAACCAAGGGAGTCAATGAGCATTCTTCTTGTTACACGTCTGTAAGTACACAAAAATAATCGAAATGGGAATGCTTTAAGCTATCCTCTGAGACTGAAGTTAGATCATTTTAAAATAGCCTTCAAAAACGATATTAAAGAATTTGCAGGGCATACTCACTTTACATGCTGTCTTGAGTAGCGGCATTTATTCTGTCAGCTCTGTTTAAGCTGGTGGTATTAATTCCCTCTAGGTCACAGAAGAGGTTTATACCTCCACACCAGAGAACTAACTTTTGATTTGCTCACATGTGAAAAGTAACTGGTCAAGTAAGGAGTCATTTATTAAGCCAGAAAGATTAGGGGGAGTTGCCTATTAATTTTTAATATTCTGTTTATCATTATCAATATGATATTATTTGTTTTCATTTCTATTATAAAGAGAACAGTGCCACCATGCTCTTCCAAGGAGCGGTTCTTGATCTGAATTGTAGACCTCATTCAGAGCGAGAGCAGACTCGGTGTTCTTGAGCAATTCTCAAATCAAGAGAGCATGCCTCCTCCTATGGGCCTCATTCTGGGAAGTTTTTTAAAGGTGTACCAGAACACTGTGAAATATATTCTCTTTGTTCTACCTGTCAAAACATGAAAATGTGGTCTTCCTCTTTGAATGGGGTGTCTTCATAATGGTCATTGTTCTTTAGGAAATTAATGCTGCTTTAGTTTTCACAAGTTTTTCTCTCTTTCTTTCATGTATTGCTAGTGAAAAAAAATTGATCATATAAGAACATAATTTATCTACTGGATCAGGACCTTTATCTCAACATCCTGATGATGATGGTAAAATACAAATGTTTAGAAGGAGTGTTAAATTAGACAAGTATGTGGTGTAATTTCTTTTGACAAACCCTTCCATCCTCCAGCAGAATATGACTGAAACATTTCCTGAGATAAAAATTGCATCACTGTGAATTTAATCTTTGCTATACTTTTTCTTCAGTTAATTTGTCTGATTTCTTTCTTGATGCACAGTATTTGTTTCTTCCGTAATACTGTCCGATGGAGAGTTGCATTTAATTGCACATTGTGTAAAAAAACGCCCAAGTTACAGTTTCAAATGTAGAATTAAATTTTCATACTGATAAATAGTTAACACACCAGATTCTGTCCTGGTCAGTCACACTTTTATTCAGGAATATTACCTGAGAGGGATACAGTTGACTAAGTCCTTGTATGTCTCGAGTTTCATTTTTTTCTACCATATTAAGTGAGCTGACTTTTTTAATAATTATTAAAAATATTGCCTTAAGCTACAGCTAACTTTTTTCTATTTAAAAGACTCTTTAGCTGGGATGAATCTTAATTTTAAGCATTTGCACAGAACATCGTCAGTCACTGGCTTTATAGTGAATATCAGGTCTTTTAGCTTTACAGAGTTCATGTCACAGTTGCTTAGGATGTTGTTTTCAGAGAGGTCATGAAACCAAACTATGTATTTCTTGCTGACATTTCTACCTCAGGCTCATTCTAAAACTTTCAGGTAAACAGTTTTGCCATAGAGTTTGTGAGGATGTGTGCAACCTGAGCTGGCTAATAGATGTAGAGGGCTTAATGGTCATGTAAAGATACAGTAAAATAAAATTGATGTAATTTGAAATGTTTATTTTCCAGAGCTCCTTTTATAGGTTAAATGCACAGCAGTGACTTTTCTCTCTGTTATACAGAGGAGCCAATATACTGTTACACACCACACAACTTCACCCGCGATCAAGCCTTGTATGCCAGAGGATATTGTTGGACAGAATTAAAAGATGCCTTGCCAGGAGTTGATGCCAGCCACTGGCCCTCCTTGTTTGAGCATAAGTTCCTACCTTATGCACTGCTGGCTTTTGCTGGGATAATGTACATTCCAGCTCTGGGCTGGGAATTTCTGGCCTCCACTCGACTGACTTCAGAGCTTAATTTTTTGCTTCAGGAGATCGATAACTGCTACCACCGTGCAGCTGAAGGGCGGGCACCAAAAATAGAGAAACAGATTCAGTCCAAAGGCCCAGGGATAACCGAGAGAGAGAAAAGAGAAATCATTGAGAATGCAGAGAAGGAAAAAAGCCCTGAGCAGAACTTGTTTGAGAAATACCTGGAAAGAAGAGGACGAAGTAACTTTTTAGCTAAGCTTTATCTCGCAAGACATCTGTTCATCATCTTTTTAAGCATCATACCAATCACATACTTATCCACCTACTATGCTACACAGAAGCAAAATGAATTTACATGTGCACTAGGTGAGCCTCCAGATAAAACGAGCAGCTCCAAATTGCACATCAGAGTGAACTGTAAACTGCCATCTGTCCAGCTCCAGCGGATTATTGCTGGTGTGGATATCGTTCTCCTCTGCTTCATGAACTTGATAATCCTCATCAACTTGATTCACCTCTTCATATTTCGCAAGTCTAACTTCATATTTGATAAACTGAACAAAGTTGGAATAAAGACCAAGAAACAGTGGCAGAAGTCCCAGTTTTGTGATATCAATATTTTGGCCATGTTTTGTAATGAAAATAGGGACCACATAAAATCATTGAACCGTCTGGATTTTATTACAAATGAAAGCGATCTGATGTACGACAATGTGGTACGCCAGCTGCTCGCAGCATTGGCCCAGTCCAATCACGACGCCACTCCAACCATGCGTGATTCAGGGATTCAGACCATAGACCCGAGCGTTGATCCAGCAGACATTGATGCTAATGAACAGCTCATCATTAAGAGACCAAGGAAGAAGATGAAATGGATCCCGACTACCAACCCCCTTCCCCAGCCATTCAAGGAGCAGTTAGCCATTATGAAAGTTGAGAACCATAAGCCTGATAAACCGAAGCCTGTGCGGAGAAAAACAGCGACAGACAGCCTTATAGCTCCTTTGCTGGAGTCTGCTGCAAAAACCTCACAGCAATCCTCCGCTCATAAGAGCGAGCCAAACGCCATCCCAAGCACAAGCAGTGAAAAAAAGCACACACGGCACTTTTCCTTGGATGTTCATCCATATATACTTAGTAGCAAAAAACCCAAGCCGGAGGTTCAAGCCATCCCCTCGATGCCTACGTCAAAAAGCCAAGAGGGTGGATTTTTAAACCAGGAAGAGAATGTTGTAGTGCATGTTACCTCTTCTCTCAAAGGTACAGTATGCCATAATGCCAATACCACCTCCACAGGTCGTAATTTACGTAGCAATCCTAAGGAACTCAGAGTTTATTGGAACTGTTTGACCTACCTTGCTAGATCTGGGGATAGCTAGTAATCTCCAGGCTTGCAGGTCTCAGAAACAGAGGTTCTCTCTCTTTAACAGCTATATGAAGGGTAAGGATTATTACAGGTAGAGCTGTACAAAACAGGCTGCAGGCTGTTGGTGTGGGTAGTGTTTCAAATGTAAGCAGGTTTTCACAGCTACAAATGTGGTCATGCCTTGCCAAGGAAATGAGGCGCGTTTGGCTTCCGTGATACCCTTCCTGCTCCACCAGCACCTGGCACCTTTCAGACCTGCCTTATTTTCAAGTCATATGGAAAACTGCCATGGTAAATGACCAGTACCCTGAGCAGTAATAGCCCATTAGGAGTGTGTGAGAGACTACTAATGGCAGTTAAAGCTGCCTGTGGAAAAAAGATCTCTTAGACTACCAACTCTTACGGGTTGGCATATGTTTGTCGCCTAGAAAATCAAAACTCGGTTTGTTGACACTGTTCTTCATGCAAACTTTAAATTGCCCTGTGTCTTATGTGGACCAGAGGATGGGTGTTCTGAAGTGTGGGTGCTGGTCAGGGATTCAGGATTTCTGCCATTCCCTTCCTGTGTGGCCTCAAAGGAGATGCTCTTTCTGTGCCTCAGTTCCCTGTGTGTCTTGCAAAGCCTGTCCCTTTCTTAACTCAAAGGATTGTTTCAAATATATCAATAACTGCTAGGTGCTAGGGTGATGAGGAAAGCCATTTGAACATTAAGAAAAGTGATAGATCAGTAGATAAACTGATAGACAGATATCTTCTTGTTTATTTTTGTAAGCTACTGACATAAGAAAGAAGCACTATGCAGTTGAAGTTACAGAAAAATCTGTACGTACTTAAAGCAATGGCTCTCATCTCATTACAAGCTAAGACCTCCCTCTGGGCTTCGACAGACTGACCTCTACCGTCACCCCACTGCCCAGCAAAGAAGTGATTTGAGGTATAAAAGTTTCTGTCACTTCCAAACCCCTATGCTCCTTAGAGCCCTCCAACTCCCCAATGTGCATGTGAGCTATTCTACAGCATTCCTTATCCAGTCACCTGCTCTGATTTCAACTCCTCAAAACTACTGGGGTTTTCTGGTTCAATTACCTTCACCTAAATTAGTGCTTGAATATTTTGAGGGCAAAAAATAATTGCTGGAGTTTTGGGGCTCTGTGACTCCCCATACACATTAAAAATTTTCAACTTTCAAAAACTTTGGTTTTGACTTAGACCTGCATTGCAGTCCATCAGGTAAGGCAGGCTTACAATTTCTGGAAAGAGACTTCAGTTTATGACAAATGGCTGAGTTCTTTCTAAAGACAAGAGGCTTACAATGTGTAACCACTAGTTTTTCCCATTGAAAATATGAGTGCCTTTTGTATTCCATCCTGTGGATTTCGATAGTCATTACATTTGTCAAAACATTGAATCATACTGTTTAAAAAACACTGGCCAGACTATAGAGGGGAACAAATATACTTTTCAGTTGTTTTCTTTTCTTCATTTTACAAAAATACCATTAACATAAGGAAGCATGAGCATGCATAAAAAAGAGCGAGATTTACAAACCCCATTTCTTGTTTGTCCTGTTTCCCTGAGCTTACAACCCTGTTGTTTTGAAACAGTTCTGTTTAGATTTGTCAAAGGGTCCCAAGAAAATTTGGTTTGAGATCCTCTTCGGATCCCACTGAAATCAGTGGCAAGACTGCCGATGACTTTTGTTGGTTCAGGACACTCCTTGCTGATGGACTGGAATGGTGAAAGACTACCTGTCCTTTATCTGTCTGTTTTGTTCTCTTTTAGACACCCCTCATCCTGCAAAAGAGATCCTATACTCATCCGAGACATGCAGAACTGTGCCTGCTGCTGCGGCTTTTGTCACGTGTAACCACAACCATATAGCCACAACTGCTGCTGCCACCAGTATGGCTTTGAACCAGGTCAAGCCAGAGCCGACACCTGCACTGAGCTGCAACCCAGCCCACCCTTTGCTGCACATCAACACGCTGTACGAGGACCATGAGGAGGAGGTTTCAAACATGATGGACAATGGGATTCACTCCCCGACTGACACCGGGGAAATGCTCTCCATCCCCACCCCGAAGCAGATCAGGCTGGCGACGTTTGACGAGCCGATGGCGATGGTGAGCTCGGTGGAGTACTGAAGGCCCCGGGCCATGGTCCCCCAGCAATGCAACTCACTGCATGAGCATGGAGAGATTTCTCACAGACTATGGTTTCTGGTAATAACACCAAACGGTTTTTCAGGATCACATCATAAGCACTGTCAGTCATTTGCAAAATGGAATGAAGAAAATCTGGTGGAAATAGACCTTTAACACTAAGACAACCATTAGCTCTAACTCTAAACTATAGCTTCCTGATTTAAATGGGAATTAGCACAATTTATGAACATTAAGAGTCTAATGGCATGCCACAGCAATTTTACTGAGTGTTTAAATCCTTTGCATTCAGAATCACTGATTAAAGTTAACATGGAGGTGAGGTATACTTTTGAATGGCAGCAGTTAAATAAGAGTTATTTTCTAAGCAGGGAGGATTTTTTTTTTTTTTAATTCAGGATTATGAAAAAGTTATATGCAAGCAAAATTTGTGTTTGTTTGTTTCTTTAGCTCACTGATGTTGGGCTTGATGGAGACTTAGCTGAAAGGGCCTTACTACCACCAGCATTTAAGTGCAAAAGATTGATACACTTGATCTCTTGCATTTATAAATGAAAATACCTGAAGTATGCCCCGCCCTTTAACATGCTTATATGTTTGATGGAAGATGATTAAATTAAGAGTTTATTTTTTTAAATATATTTTACCATGGAAAAGAATTACTTTAATAACTTTTCAAACCAGGTGTTACTTTTAACAAAATGTGTAGAAGAGAGTCATTGTAGCTGCTTATTTTTTCATAGTGTATTTATGAACCAGGTTAGAAACTTTCATGGGTGCTTCACTGATACGAACAATCTTACAGAGGTCATTACAAAATATCTTACAAAATATGAAACCAGCAAACCTGTTTTCAAATAACACACAGTTAAAGAAGTCTATTAATTTAGTTCTACAGATTTGGCTAGTCCTTGATTCAGCAAAAATTAAGGCCATGGATGACACTGAAATGACTCATGTCTAAACTAAGCACACACTGAAATGGCTTTGCTGGATCTGGGCTCTAGTAAAGGCAGACAATAATCCTGCAGTATGTGCTATCACTGATTCAATATTTGCCATCCTTGGCTCAAAGCACATCTTCATGCCCATCTTCCTATAATTACGATATGTGTGATTTAATAGAAAACTCTAGTATAACTAAAACGTCTATTAAAAGTGTATCATGCAATAACCATTCTCAGCAAAATTATAGTGAAACAAAAAGTGACTGTGTTAAAACAATATTCCTAGCTGCATTCAGAATTACAGACTGTGTGTGTTTGCTTCAAAATTATGTATAATGGTAGAAAAAAATATGCAGCACAAATATGGGACTGAAATCTTGAGTTTATTTTTAATTTATTACCTCAGACATGGATATATTATACCAATACTTAATGAAAATAGTACTGAAAATAAATACCTATTATTCTGAATATTTTAATGTGTACTATTTCCTAGCTTAGTGTTACAACCCACCTCTAAAGCAGGGTAACTGAGGTTCTTGTCAATAGATCCCTTGGGGTGGATTAGAGTAGAATGACACTGAATGACTAGTGTGCATTTTTGAGGCAAGTTTATTTTAAAACAATTTGGTTGCACTGGAAAGGAGGTATGAAGCCATTTTGGTTCTTCTCTATACAATTATAAAAATATGATGAAGAATATGTAAGGAGAAGAAAGAAAGAGAGGAAAGGAAAAGAGTAGATAGTGGGGAGGAAAGATGTCACCGCCCATGGGTCCAGCAAAAAGACTTGTTGCTGCAATTGTGATGTCCATGGTTGGAGTCATCATGGCAGTCTTGATCTGTTGGGGCCAGCACCCACACAACAAAGAGTTTGGCAGCTTATATACATTCAGGCTTATGTGGGAATGCCCCAGTACTTCTCCCAGGGAGGGGTCTTCTTAGGGGGTCTTTTGGTGTTTGTGGCCCCTTCCAATGACATGACTGCTGCTTTGGCCCTGTTTCTAACTGTGCCAGTTGTGCCTCCTTATGGAAGAATAGCTTCAGGCCTCTGTGTGAGTGCCCAGTACACACTGCCCTGGGAGGGAGTTGTATGCTGTCAGCCTTATTGGGGGAGAGGAAATTGGTATGATGAACAGCATTGCCCCATCTCTGCAGGACAGGCTTCTTAACAGCCTTTTACCTTATCTGGCACAAAAATGCTTTGTTTAATACATCACTCCCACGTTCTGAGGGAAACAATAGCAGAGCTCAACCAGCCTATCCAAGCCAAGTTCAGTCCATCACACATCATTACATACAATGGGGATTTTATGATAAGAAGTATGAGGGACCTGTTATTTACATAATGTAAAGCCACCATTCCCCTTACATGACTTCAGTTGTGCCCAGCTGCGCAGCCTCTTTGGCCTGAACAGCCCAACACCAGAAAGGCAGCAAGGCACAGGACAGGTACTGCCAACAGGGCAGAGGGTTGGGGACAGCTGGAGGACCTGGCTGTAACACACAGAGTTGTCAGAGCAGTGTGGCACGGGGTTGATGGGTGACACGGAGCTCAGTCCTGGGCTGCTGGCAGATGGGATGCAATGGCTCCTGCTGGCTTGTCTCCTGCCAGCCCTGGGAAAAGGCACTGGCGTGACTTTAAATAACAAATCTACACCTGCATAGCCTGGGTCTCATTCCACCCAAGGTACAGGAGTGGAGCATCACCTTTGAGAGGACTGCAGGTGAAGTCTGTGCCTGGCCTGGGTTACTGCCAGTCACTCAGAGTCACCTGAAAGCGATGGCACATAGATTCTGGAGAAGAGTCAAATGCCTCACTGCAATTTTTAGATGAATTAAAACCATTATAGTTCAGAACTTGTTAGACACCAATAAATAATTAGAAAAAAACCATGGAAAATTGCCATAAGCCAATCATGAACTTGCTACTAAAAGCAAGGTGAAAGAATAGGACCCTGAGGCCAGTTTTAAAGTGATGTAACTCCCTTATGCCACTGTACTTTCAATTGTCAGTAGGCAGTGTGGTGAATTTCTTGCTGCTGCAGCCACTCAGCTGACACTTTTACAGACAAGTGGGGGAATCCTTTAGGTTGCCCATTCACTCTCCAATTGGTACAGTTATGTAGGTCACCCGTACGGGTCTGAAGTGACACACCAATAGATGTAAGTACCAGTGTCGGGCAAAGCAGATTGTCTCGCAACTAAGGATCTGAACGTTGTGTAGTGTTTTGAAAGCAGCAAAATTCAATAGTTGGAGAGAATTTCATTATGCAGAAAATGCAGAGCGGGATTCTCAGGCATGTACACTTACTCATCAGGTGAGGGTGGTGTTTCCTAGGAAGAGTTGCCCACAAAGGTTCACATGCTGCCTTTTCATTCAAGAGCAGGACTCAAGACTGTGTGGACAAACTGTCATTCTCTGTGATACTGCTGGTTCCTATTGATTTAGCATCTGTTGCTGCCCTCGTAGAAATCAATATCAGACTTGACTGGACCTATTTAAAGAAAGAAAGAAAGGAAAACATACCTTTCCTCATCTCTGGGATAAGCTAAACTCAGAGAACACCCACTTTACTCATCTTTACGTGTTGTGTTCCAGCAGGTTTGCAGCAGTGTCTTCACAAGCTGGAGGCTGCTGATGTCGGGCACCCAGCTCTGTGTTAACACAGTAGAGGCTTGCTGAGGGCAGGATGGTGGCCCAGACATGGTGTTTCACTGACCAAACTAGCAGACAACAAGTGTATCTTGGCTGATGTAGGAGTAGATAATTGATGCAGGCACATAGCAAGCACTGCTTTGCTGAACTGAAAGGAAAAGTTTCATGTCCTGCCCACCAAAGGGGATTTACTTAAACTGAATGACCAAAGACGAGAGAGATGAGACAATGCCACATTTTTAAAATGTCTGCTCAGCCTGAATTGCATTTACATCTCCATCTGCCTTGCCTTTGCCTGGTGGTTTCAGCTTGACAGATCTGATGACTCACATTCTTCAAGGCTGCTTTCCCATTTACTTCACAGGAAATAGGACTGGGTGTTGAGAGCACAGAAACCCCTTTCTCCAGGGTACTCTTACTCAGAGTACATTTGACAACCAAAAAGAGAGACAAGTGTGTCAGAAACATCTTTTGAGCTATATTTAGGCTCTGTAAACCCAGCAGGAGATCAACCATTTCTGTCTCACAGCAGCTAGAGAAGTGCATCTGTGGGGACTTTTCTAATGCAATAATGATTTTAGTACTGATGTTACTAATATTTAGCTATACTGACTAAATGTACACATACACAAGCATACATTTATATACATCAACTGTACACCTACAAATTCTATATATACATGTAAATATGCATCTTGCATAGGAATGTTCACTTCTGTATTTCACTTTGTAAATAAGCTATATTTAGTAATTTCTTTTCCCTTCATTTCCCATTATCACACATGAGGTCCAACCCATCCGGTTACATGTCTTGCTGACTCCATGAATGCTGACTGGCATTTTCCAATGCTCAGCCTGCTGGGGAGGATGCTCTGGTCCTGCTGGGTTGATACTGTCAGTGAGTCAGGCCCTGATCATGGGAGCTGTTCTCTGCATTGTACTTCCAATGACTCCTTGGCACTAAAACCCAGGGCAGAATTTATCTCTGTGCTGGAGTCACACTTTGCACCGTCACTTTGCAAATCCTTTGTACCTCCAGAGCTGGCTCCCAAAGCCAGCACTGGACCAGAGGAAAGCAGAGCTGAGATGAAGCTCCTGTGACTTGTCCCAGCCACCAGGTTATCTGCCAGTTAAAAGTACAGCAGGGTTAGAGCTTGCAGGCTGCACTGAGGGAATTGCATCTCCAGCTTGAAGCAAGCTTGTCACTGCCCTCTCAGGCTTACATCAAAGGGAGCACTAATGAAAAGCTAAGTCTGAGAGCATGAGCCCAGGCTCCTAAAGCCACTGACAGAACGAGAACAAAGACAGCCTCAAACACATTGGACCTAGCACTGCTTAGGGGCAAATTCTCGCCTTTATGTCACAATCACAGAAGTGTATTAATAGGAATAGTGAAAACCCATCTTTAACCTTTCAGTCAGAGGGTTCAAGAAGCTCCAGAAGAGCTCATCCTTATTGTCCTTGGCTTACAGTTGCAGACACTGAAGCACAAGGAAGTAAAACAATTTGTCCCAAAGCTACTCCAGCTGTGTCTAAACTATCTAGTCTAAAGCTGACAACATGCCATAGGTGTGGCACAACCGCCAGCAAATCCAGGTCAGGATGGTTTTGGGTTCTGCAGGAAAGCTCTCTAAATTCTCCTCCTACTAGAAAAAAATTACTATATTTTTTTAAATTCTGATAGAATCATTGTGGAATATTGATCAAGGAATGTTTCACTTTAAAGATGCCACATCTTTTCTCATTAAAATCATTGTGCTAAAATACAAGCCACAGAGCACATTGGGAGTTTTTAACAATAATTTTTGAGACACCTTCCAATATTTTCTGGCTTTTAATGATGAATAGTCCACTCTGTCTGTAAACAGACTGCAACTAATGGCAAAACATTCTGTTTTGCTATTCAAAAACATTTATATTTTGCTATTCCCCGAGATCTTAGTGGTTTTTAACTGGTTTAGAACACTGTACAAGCAAAAATAATTTTGACTAACAGCCACAATTGAGGATCTCAGGGTTCTGCAGGTCAGATTCAAGGAAATCCTGGCCTCCCAATCCTGTTGTCCTCAGTGGTTCTGGATGCTTCTGTCTTTTAATGCTTTACTGATTTGCTGTTTGTTCACAGAATGGATTTGCCTGGTGTCAGTGCCAGCTTCAAGTGAAAGAAGTTGTTGGGCCTCCTGCTGCTCTTGAGAGCAAAGGAGTTTACTGACTCTTGCTTAACTCATTTTGCTTTATAATCACAGGGCTCATAGCAGTCACCAGTCTAGCTTTCCACAAACACATCCAGGGACAGCAAAGACTGCAATAAATCCCTGAAAGAGGAATGCATGATTCACAAGCAAAATTTGACATCTTGCATGAAATGAGATGGAAAGCCACCCCATAACCCACTCCACTGCAGATGGCTGCCTGTAAAGAAAAATTACACATTTAGAAGATTATACCAGTTTTTGCTCTTAGAGCTTTTATACCATGGCAATAACCCCATGGCAGTTTACCAGTTCCTGCTCTGGAATAACAAGCTTGTGCCCAGACCCTGAGGCGCACAGCAGAGGAGACAGATGGGTACATTTTGTTGCTGAGGAAAAGAGTTTCTGAGAGCAGTTCAGGAACTTCTTTTGCAAAGTGATGGATGTGTTCATCCATGCAAACTTGGAAAAAGGATGTGCCACAATGGGGGCTAAGAAAACTCTGTACTATTTGTCCTCTATGTACAGTCCTGCAGACTTCACATTGACAGATTTATCCTGTTATTGGAAAGGCTTGAACAATATAAAGAAGTGACTAGATGTCTAGAATAAATTAATAGTCAGGAGAAGGGAAGGCTCCACGGAGATCCTATTGTGGCCTTTCAATACTTAAAGGGGATTATAAGAAAGATGGAGACAGACTTTTTAATAGGGTCTGTATCAGTATGACAAGGAATAATGGTTTTAAACTAGAAGAGGGTTGAAAAGGGAGTTTAAACTAGAAGAGGATATATCTAGATTCAGTCTAGCTATAAAAAATAAATGGTCTGGAATAACAAAGCTGAGAGTCTGAGAAACCTGGTATCCCAGGTTTCTTCATAGGATGCTTCAGGTGATGACAGAAGTGGCAGAAGAGTCAAAGGAACTTCTCTGAGAAGCTTAAGTATCATGAGAATTACTCCAAGGCAATGACAGAGAGTACTTTAGCGCTTGGGAAGAAGACATAAAGGGTCACAAAGGTGATGGAGGTACTGGGGCATCTCTCCTATTAGGAAAAGCTGAGACAGCAGGCACAATGAATATAACCTTTCAGCTAGACAGGCGGTGGCTGTAAAAGGAATGGCATTGAACATACCTAATGCCTCTGTCCCCATGCAGGCCCCTGGCACCAGGCTCTCTCAAAAACTCCATGTGACCATGTGAAATCAAGGAATTCTCTGTTACGGAAAGAGAAATCAGCCAGCAGCACAGTATATATACAGACAGGTACCTCTCCCTCTATATTTAAGATCTTTTCAAAAGTCTATTTAACTCTTTTTACCACAGGTTTGTCAGGATGTCCCACAGCACCAGTCAATGTGTTTCTCTACAAGCCTGTCTTTACTTGTAAGAGTTGCTGGCTTGGCCTAATTTGTTCTAACTCCTCAGTTTCTACTCAGCTGCTGGGGAGGCCTGGTCTCCTGCCATAAGTCTTTGTTTAAACAGAGTTTCATATTAAAGTAACTGCCAGATGGGAACCAAAGGCAGATCCAAGAGTAAAGTGTTGGAAAAAGACATTCGGACCTAAAGCTAGAGCTATTTCTTTTCATATTTTCCTTTTACCATCTAGATTCAAGTTTATGTTACACTGAATTTCTGGGTAACAACAGAGGAAATGTGGGCTGACAAATGAAATTTGCTCTGTAGCCTTGCTCCTCTTTTTCCTAACAGACCAAGGGTGTCCTTTGGAGGTTCTGGCCCTGGACTTTAAACAGTTATAATTAAAACTTTATGATCTTCTGTTGTACTGCTTCCTTGACATATGTTAAAATAGGGATGTCATTTTCACTACAAATGGAAATTGGATTTTTGATTTTTACCTTAAGCATTGAAACAAATCCATAAAATTTTACCTAATTTCTTAAAGTTTAAGTAGTCGAACAACATTTCGTGAGTTATGTAGTGAATTAAAATCTGTAAATTTCTAGGGGTTTTATAAATGCTTCACGTTTGGGCTAATAGTAAATTGCAAGATACTTGGTGACAGGTTTCATGTGCAAAATAAGGGAGAAGTCTTCTGATGAGAGAACTTGCTAATTTAGCACATGTTGCTTCCTGGTGTTTGGACAGCAGCAGTGCTTGGGAGCTGCTGTCACCGAGCAGCAGCACAGTGGCTGCTCCAGCCAAGAAGCCAGCGAGCCCACAGCCTCTGCACTGCTCCTGCCCAGCTGGCTTTGCCTGCCTGGGCTTACAGCTGCCCCTCCTGGAGGGCTCCTGGGTGAGCACTGAGCAGCCTCATCTTTTTGGGCATTAAAAGACACTATTCAGGAGGGTTGCCCACTTCCTTGTTTCTCCAGGCCAAAACGTTACCCAGCGAGGAATGAGAGCCCACAGATCTGCAGCCTTGGCTGTACAAGGCAGGGGGATACAGGAGGGGTCCCTTGACTTACTGGTTCCTCCAGAGAGCTGGCGAGGAGCAGAACACGGGCGAGTCAGGGCCCCGAGCTACCAAAGGCAACAGGCATCCTCTGGGAAGTCAAACACAGCCAAAGGCCACGTAGGCAATGCTTATCCTTAGCTGGGCCACTCACTGGCTTGTCTCTGCTCCCCTCCCCTTCACCCAAAGTCCACAATCTGTGACATCCCTGCCTGCTGAGCCCTCCTCTGACATTCCACTCTGTTTCTCTACCATATATCTCTTTGCACATAAAAACTGTTCCTCTCAAGGCAATTCTTACAGATACTGTGCCTCGGTTTCACTGCCTGATTCTTCATTAACCAGTAACACAGAACCGGTTACAGGAGCACATCAGTAAATCGAAGCAGTCGGTGCTGATTCTCTCACTGCTCCAAAATCTGTGGTCTGGAGGTTTAAATTCGGATGACATTTAGTGTGCTGTCCTGGACCAAAACTTGCCAGGCATGTTTGTGAGACTTGTCATGTGTCTGAAGCCTTATTTCTCTACCAGGGGCTGGTTTGTACCTCTGGTAGAATCTCCAGGGCTGTTCTATACTGGAGAAGCTGCAGTCACAACGGGCTCACTCTGCAAAATGAACCAATGTGCAGCTGACAGGTGTGACAGGCAATTTTCTCCAGAATCACACTCTTTGAAGCCAAACTGCCAGAGATGATAATGTCATTACACTCACTTCTCTCCCTCAGCCATCCTCCTAACACCTCACTCCCAGAGCTACAGATGGGGCCTTGGTGGGAAGCATCGTGCTCTGCCTCACCAAAGCATCTGCCTGGCTGCAGCTCATCAGCACAGCTGCCACAGAAGAGGCTGCAGAACCCCCCCAGCAATGAGGAGAACAGGGAGAGCCAGCAGGTACCAATACTGTTCACCAGTTCTAGAGAGCCAAACTGAGTGGAATTTACCAGCTCACATGCAAGCTGCATTCTCCTCAGAGGGTAAAATTGTGCATAGGCACCATTGTCATCTTCAGCTTTGCCCACTGAATGTGCTAACATTCAGCTACTGTGAAGTAAAATGAGACTAAAATTTACAGTCTATTTACTACCTCTGTGTGGCAATTATGTGCGTGTGTTTACTCTTGCTCCATGATAAATGTTAAATACATCCCTCGTTTTCACTGAAGAGCAAGTTTTGCTTTATCATAGGATGGACACAAATACAAGACTGCCTGCCCCAGAGTACCTAATGCCTCCCAGATCCACTTTCTAGCCTCCCCCACCAGTTTCTTGTGTTCTCTGGGGTTGACTCCATTAGGAAACTCCTTAGAGACAGGAATACTAATGTCTTCATTGTAATGTTGAAATTTTAAATGTTCATTTGTTGTTTCTGCTTAGGAAGTCAGAGACCATGTGATAAGTGGTACCAAATGTGTCCAAATAAGCTATGATTGTGCTGAGCAATCTATCAGGTTAGAGTAATAAGTGAGTACACAAACAGCTGGCTTTAATGATGTTTCCTCTGCAGATTTACAGCAGAAATAAAACTCCAAAGCATTTGGCTCCCAAGCAGCACAGACAAGACCCGTTTAACATGGATGTCTGATACACACAGACTCTAAGGTGTAGAAGTTGGTACACCTGAATGCAAACTAAGGATTGTATGGTAATATTTCCATTTTCTTCCTGCTGAATGTTAATAATGCAGCAAAGGTATGAATAAGTTTCTGTTAGCAGGCTGGCAATAGACTTTCTATGTGCACTAGGTAATTTGTATGCACTGGTCTAATTATGCCTTACTCCTGGAGAATAATGCCTACTATTTAGCAGAACTGTTATTCCAACGACACATTACCTCCAAATGTTTCTGCTAAAATATCTTCCTTTTGATAGCTCCCTTAATCACCTTCTGAAATGTTAATATGTATCTGCCCTTGTGTCAATATATGAAATATTTTTTCTTGTAGTTAGAGAGTTCAAAGGCAAAAGCTTTACAAATGAAACGGAGTCAACTCTCCTCTGCACTAGCCTGGGCCATTTATTTGGCCATCACTTGGGTCGGACAAGGAGCTGTTCCCACTGGCAGGAGTCCTGCTGGGCTGTCAGGATGGGCCACTTGTCTTCAGCAAGGCAGAGGCAGGAGATTGGCCCTTGTCCTCAGTAAGGCTATGACTGAAAGGCCAAAGGCCACCTTCCTCCTGAGTGTCCCCCATCACAGCACACTTGGTCAGCTGAAGCCTCTACTTCAGGGGCATAGCCAAACCACCAATCATAGGCCACAGAAATTCAGGGGGAATTTAATATGGACTGCTTCATTCAGGCACAGGACCTTTTTTTATAATCTGAATTATTTTCATAATTTAGTTATTAAGGTTAGCAGGAGAGTTCTGAGAGCCCATTACTTTAGTACATGTGAGGAAAAAAAATAAAAATTGAGTTCGCAAATATTTTCTGAAGTACTACTTTTTCTGTCTCCTGCAAAAATGTTGGGATGAAAATACCTGACACATACACAGGAAAAGGGATGTACAAGATGGAGAGGACAGCAGATACATATATGAAATTAGTAAATTAAAACTCAGAGATAATATAACAAAAAGAGGTTTGCAATTTTGTACAGGCAAGCAGCCTGCATGAAGTTGTATGTTTATCCAAGATTGTACAGGTAAAATAAAGAAGTTCTATGTGCTATACCTAAACTAAATGTCAAGGTCAAATGCCACGATGCAACAGTCCTCTGTGAAATAAGTTTTCACTGACCTTCCTGCATCACCTCTCTTTACCATGCTGGTTTCAACACAGTGATAAACACTGTGGATAATAGATGCTCCTTTGGGGGACAGGATTTGGGGGTAGGAGCCTGAATGGCTTTTGTTGGGATTCTAAGATTGTAACTTGTCTGATTTTATTATTAACGTGTCTGTCGCCAGCTGAGTTGCCATACACAAAGAAATTCATTTGGGCAGGCATAACCTCTCCTTCTCTGAGGGGTTTCACACTTTTTAATTCAAAGGTAGCAATTCAGGCTGAGCATACCTACACTCTGTATCCCAATTCTTGAGGTTTCTTCTTCAGCTAATGGTTTATACAAGCCTGCCAGCTTACAAGGCATCAGGCTCCAGCCAGGCTGCTTCAGGATTCCATACCTGTCTCACCTGCAGGAAACATTCCAGCACTATCTGAGGCCACATTAAAAAACCCACAGTTCTCCACCTCTGGCACTTTCAAGGTGGACAATATGAGTACAGGTGGGTACACTGATTTATTCACCAGTTGCAGCAATTCCACTGCTTTTCCATGGTGATATGAAGAATTCAGCTCAGTTCTTACATTTCCCAGAAAAATATACAATTAAAATGTACTTATAAGTTTTGGATCAGTGGGTAAGAACTTTGAAGATTTTCTCCCCTTTTCTTAGGGTTCAGTGTTCTGAAGTGGGCTGCAGTTCTTTCTCTCAGCACCAGCACTCCTTTACTGTTGAAACTGTCCAGTTCATGAAGAATCTTGCGGTAAGAAAGATTCTTTCTAGCCAGTAAGTCTGACACAGTGCTACACGAGAGACCAAGCAGAGGATCTGCTTGTGTCTGAGTTGTATCGAGCTGAAAGGTGCTGTTCAGTATCCATTTGTTACCTGCTGGGAGCCGACAGCTCTGCCCGGCAGCGCTGACTGACCAATGCCCCGTGCAGCTGATAAGTACAGAAAACAGCATTTCTACACACAGGGCACAACCAGCATTCCTAAAGAGCTTCTGCCAGCTGCTCCTGCTCCTCTCCCCGCTCTCTCCTACCAGGACACAGACCTTAACAGCGCTTGTTGACAGGAGCTGCCTTTGGTTCACACATGGAAATGTTTCTGTTAACTCCGTTATAGACATTGATCACAATCACGAGTTCATGAGGAAATGAAAGGTTCAGAAAGGAACCAGTTTCTATTCCTTCTGATAAATTAATCCAAAAGGTGACATTTTGTATGTGATTAAACCAGTTCTGAATAGTCTCGTTGAATGTTCAGTTTTTCTGGTTAATATTCACACATATCCATTATTAACATAATTCAAAGAGATAAAATGTTACAATTTGTTGCCATTTTGTGTCATTTTATCATTTGGTATGATTTAGTGTGATACGTATTTGTAACAATCTCAGGCCTTATGCTGGTAACTACGTTTAATAACAAGCTTCCTAAATGAACTATAAGAGAAATTAATCAGGAAATACCTTACTTGCATATTGCATGAATTATGCATTCACCCAGTGGCAACAGTGAAAGTTCAAGCCTTGCCTGAAGTTAGACTTAAGAATCAGCAAATACATTTTTAACAGCTTAAAGCTAAAATTACCTTTTATGTAATTTCTTATTGAGAAATAATCATAGCATTGGTCTTGCATGTAACTTGCAGACACAGGCATTTATCTGATTTTTTCATACTTTTTTTATTACCATTTGTTATCAACCAAGGTAACTACACATCTTTGCATGTGTTGTACAGTCTTTTCGATCAAGAGTTTAATAACCAGTTTCTGGAAGAAACTAAAAGTTTTATATTGCAACATGAAATCTAAAACTATTGCAAGTGTAGGTGACAGAAATAGATAAAATATGTTTCTAAAAAGCTCATGTAATAGGATCTGAATTAATCTCAATGATGGACAGGGAGTAGAAATTCTTTTTTACTAAGTTGTCTGGAAAGAACACCCTCCTAACAGTAAGCAGCAATGTTTGTCCTTTAACTATCACAAGTCATATATAGCTAAAATATTAATCCCTCACTTGTGAGCCTTTACTCACAGCTTTGATGAATAACATATTAATATTGCACAGAAAGAACTTGGAACATTTTATCACATACCTGTCATGTGTGCTTTGTGTTTATGCTAATTTATTTTATGGAACTAGAGTGCTCCCAGTGGTACTGCAATGAAATCGGTGCAGTTATTGTAACTGGATTTACCTTGCCAGAGGAAAGGTCAGCTTGCAAAGAAGAAGGAATTATTTCACCTTTCCCTTCATGAGCCAGATTCCTCTCTGATGTGTACGTATAAAGCCTAAATTTCCATCTCCTTTGTTGACTGACAAATTTACTGCATTCTTTCTGGAAAAAAATAAAGAAAGAACCCAGAGTAACCCTTAGCCGAAAGCATTTTCAGGTGCATTTAGAAATCACTTTACTCATTTCTGAAGTGCAGTCACCCCCAGTGAAGTAAAATGGCTTTTCTAATAGGAAGCAGTGTCAGACAATTTCAAAGCAAAATTTCAAGAGGAATGTAGAGAAGTCAGGCTGTAATTACACCCAGTGAAAATTACCCAGGACTGAAGACTAATAGACTTTTTAAGTCTCACGGGATTGCTTCAGGGACAGAAGGCAGCAGAGAATTCTCATCACAGGACAGGAGCAGATGAAGCAGAACAGAGAGATAAGAGCCAATCTGTTGAAGGGACAGAGATGATGTAAAGGATTTGGGCAGTCACCACACAGAGAGTGGGCCTGGCTCTGGGTGAGCTACCTCCAAACTGCTGAGCAGGGTAACCACTCACTGAGGCAAAATACTGCAGTTTTGGGTTGGGCTGTTTGGAGGCCCAAGCCCATCTCTGTGAAGCCCCACAGGTCCCTGCTTGCCCACACCAGCCCAAGCAAGCATTTACTCAGGAGTTTCCACATCTCTGTACGCAATCTGTCACATCCTCACGCTCTAAATTATCTGAACAAGTACATTCATAAATATCCAGGGACCTCAAAAGTCCCCAAGGAAATTAAACAGCTCTTTCTAGGCAGGTTTTGTGGAATTTACAATTAAACTCCATTTTGGAAAATATTGTTTTTTCATAAGCAGAATTTATACCATTGTGCTGGGAGGGCAGTTTCACAACTGGCATTCCGTGGCTCCAGGTGGGGTAACTGAGTGCAGCCCGTGCGCAGAATGCAGCCACAGTGTGCAGCAGCCACACTGCTGCTGGAGCCAGCCTTTCCCTCAGGGCTCTGGGTCTCTGCCTGCAACAAGGATTGAACACATTTTATCCGCACTTTTCTGATGGCCAAGGTCAGGTCAGTCTCTGAAATGATGGATGTTGGATCATGTCACGCCTGAATACGAGTGTAAGTAACCCATGAAATGAAAGGAGATGTTCTGAAATTCACTCAGGACAGCCCAAGGTTCCCAAAAGCAGATCTGCTTGGAAAATCCTAGCTAGACTGAAGAAATTGTTGATAGGTGGAATAAACACCTGAACTAAAAATACAAAAAAATTATGAGTGTAGCTTGAGTCCAGTGAAACAGAAAAGTGGTGGTGGTTTCAGCCTGGTTTTTTTTTTACATCAGAGAACAAGAAAAAAACAAGGAAACAAAAACAATCCTACAGATGTGCTACATCTTAAAATCTTTCAGGAACAAAAAATACAACATCAGTGTTTAGGGTAGCTTATAGAGCACATCAAAAACCAGCACTGTGGAATCTGCAAGGATCTGTCTCTTGCCAGGTTTTGGCAAGAATTTGAGTCATCTGAGACACTGTAGGGGGAAACAGCCTGTGAGGAATTGTCTCTTTCCACAGCTGTGGTCACAGAGGTTATCCTCTGATTCTCCCCCTCAGTATATAGTCTGAGATGGTTTACTGTGAGATCTTGGAGACATACAGGTGTGCTGCTGCTCAAATCTGAAACCAGCTAGATTTGGTGATGTGGTGAGTGAGGGTCCACATGAGTGAGATGCAGTCTGCCTCTGTTATATGTGACTTTGGAGGGGCTTCCCAGAAATCCCAAATAATGTGACATGGTATCCAGTTGTGTGATCTGTCCTTTGCTGGCTTGATAGCCACTAGCTTTTGGGTATGTTCATTGCATTGTTTAAAACTTCCTGGAGTGTCGCCAGCTGCATAGGCATTTCTGTCTTTTTAATAACACTAATACATTCTCAGAAGATCAATATAGCAGCATGTAACAGAATTTACCAGCCCAACTTGCTCATTTGATGAATAGAAATAGTTGAGCAACCACTAAGAGACTAAAAATTGCTCAGCCTGATAGTCTCTAAAAAGGGAGACAAGAATTACTTCTTAAACACAAAAACTGCAGATGACTGATGTTTGCAACAAGAAAAAAAATCCCTGTCAGCTTTCCAATGTCTAATACAATTATGTCAAGCACTGACTTTTTATCATGTGTAAAGGGTCCTCTATGAAAATGTGTCCAGGCACCATTTTAATCTGAATGACAAGCAGCATTGCAAGCACTGATTTCTCCAGCCTACCACACCTGCTTGGTATTTGGGGCTATAGCCTTGGTATCAGCCCAGGGTACAAAGCAGAGACTTCCAGGAGAAACAAAAAGAAACTTAGCATGAAACTGTATAGTATAATTCTTTTTGCCAGAAAAGGAGTTAATACCTGCCCCATTGAAGTGCAAACATTTTCTTACATCAAACTTTATAAAGCACACAAGATAATCTGCCTGGAAATGAGATGCCTGGCAGCAAAGTGAACAACTGGCTTCTTGTCTGTCCTTTATATAAGGTGCTTTATGTACTCTACTTATGAAACAAGTAAAATTAAGGGATTTTGAAGCTAGAAATTGCATGATTTAATTGCAGGTGCTTGCTTAAAATACAGGCAATAAACCAGGAAATCCTTACATAAAGGCATTATGAAAAGGTTTCTGGCATTGATAAGTTACATGACATTGATATTGATGTTTTCTTGGGTGTTCTATAACAGTGTTTTAGGAGAGATGTTTCATTAACCTATTGAATTACTCTATTTGATCCAAATTCTAAATAGTTGCTTAAGCATTTATCTTCTCCTGCTTCTTATTTTCTATCAAAAAAGTGCTACCCAGATTTCACAATTCAGATTTACTCGTGCCTAGTGAATGCAGGGCACTGTCAGACAGTCAGTAAAGGAATTAGGAATATGGTGGCTTGTACTTTGATCTGGTTCCATTTTGGAGCGTCCCCAATTTTCAAGCCCTACATGTCAGGTGACGTCATCAACAAAAACAAGTATCAGAACAACTCTGAATTCCGAAAATCTCTTCATCTCTCCCAAGGAGATCTGTGGCCCAGAACAGCCAAAGCATTCCCTCTTGCATTCTCAGCACCTTCTCTATACTCTAGAACAGTTGGAGTCTACACGTTCAACACTGTTACTCCCTGAATTTGCTTGCAGCCTGTACTGGCACAAAGGATTTCACTGAAAGAAAAACTTCCTGCTGTGCCTGTAAAATTCCTGTTTCCCAGAAAGCATTCTCCCAGCAGGCTGTGTACTGGGGCAGAGTGCCTAAGGGAACCTCCTGAGATGATACCTTTGGTCTTCTGCTTTCTAAAATGTGTCCACATGAATAAAAGTACCAGCTACAAGCTCAAGGCATACTGGTCGGTAAGTATGGGACCATTAATGTAACATCCAATCATTCTATGGAAGCTTATTGTGAACAAAATATAGCTGAAATGTTCCAAAATGCATTGTAGCACATTTTCACGATTAGGATTTTCTTAGCAGGTTAAAATTTATAATGCATTTTCAATCAGCTTTTATCCTGGCCTCTTCAGAGTGTATAACACATTCCCATGATACAGAAAATAAAAATGCAGGGTTGTGTTTAGCCATATTCTATTACAAAAGCTTCTGCATGCCAAAGCAAGGCCTCAAGAACACTTGACTGGCCTGTCACATCTGTTAGTACTCAGTGGCTATTGTTTAACATTTGGTTATATTTTTCAAGAGTTTTCATTCAATCCTTCTATGAACCAGCAGTTTGACTGGTGTTCACAATGGGCACAGACTCATCCAAGCTGGTAACAGCTGTGATAAACCCCAGAAGTGACACGCAGAGATGCTTCAGTCAGCTCTGTGGGAGCCATCCCTGCAACCAGGAGCAGGGTTAGCTATGCCAGCATGTGCTCTGCCCCAGCTGGGCAGATTTATGTGGGACTCACCAACTGAGATGTCTGTCCTCTGTCTGGGTTCCTGCTCCTGGCTATGCCATGGTTCTTCAGCCCTTCTAAGCTGAAAACATCCTCAAGAATGGGTGAGGGAAAGACAACTGCACAATAGGAACTCGTACCACTTCAACTCAAGCGCCTCCATTCTGCAAAGCATCAAATGAGTCAGTCCAGCTTGAGAATAGCAATAGAGGATGAATGATGTATAAAATCATTCATCAATGATGAATGGACACAAATACTGACTTGTCCTGAAATTGCTGGACAAGATAGTGAAAAAATCACTGCTTCTTATCTCTGTCTCTTTTGTCTCTTGTCTCTTGTCTCTGTCTCTTGTCTCATCTCAGTCCTCAAAGCAGGACTGAATTAAGCACTCGCCTTCCTTGCAAGTAGACACAGACAGATGACAATGCAGTGGCTACCCATCGGCAGTATCCTACACACTGTTTGCTCATGTAATGGTCGTTCTTTCCCCCTCAGTTTTGACTCAAATCTAAAGTGTGACTTTCATGTGTGCCAGTTCCCACAAGTGATCATTGTGTGATTAAACACAAGAATGCAGCATCTGCAAATGTAGACAACTCTGATACCCAGAGAATTGCATCTTGAGCATACTAAATCATGCCATGAGAAATGTGAAGACAGCGATTTGATGACCCCCCCAAGCCTTTTTGTTTCGAGGCTGAAAAAACCCAGCTCCCACAGCCTCTCCTCATATATCACATGTCCCAGCTTCCCAACAGGCTTAGTGGCCCTGGGCCAGATAAGTCACAGTTTATCAACTGTATCTTGTCCAAAACTGGACACATTGCTCCCAACACAACCTCATGAGTGCCAGAGACAAAGAATTAATACTTTCTTTGATCCTGCTGGCTACAGTTCTGTCAATACAGGCCAGAATGTGGTTGGCTACCTTTGTCGCAAGAGCACCCTGCTGACTCTTTTTCAACTCCACCTCCACAGCTGCCAGGTCTTTTTCGGCAAACCTGAGAACAGAATAAACTTCCAGAGCCTTCAAAAGTAATCCAAAGGTGTTACTGTTTTATCTTCTTTTCTGCCAGAGCCTGGATTGAACACTTGAGAGTTGGTTTTTTCGTGTTTGGACTCAGACGTTTATTAATTCTTATCTATATTACATCTCACAAGCTGTGAGTTCTGCAGCACTCTAACTAAAAAGGTGCAAAATGGATGCCTCTCTATCTCTACAAGGCCTTTTCAAGGAGAAATTGTCCAGTTGTGAAATGGCACCTAAATTATTTTTATTTATAACCCAATTACCAACCACCCGTGGTCCGCAATGCAGACTTCACTAACCAATGGCAAGAAACCACCCAAACCCACGAAGAAGGTGAAACAGACAAGACTAGCTTATGCCCTAAAATCTCCATCTTGCTTTATATATTATTATATTCCAAAACTGTAAGTTTTCCACTCTGTGACATTACATACTTTATTCAAACTACACACCCATAATCCCAGTGCTGAGAGTCAATTTTGGAAGCCTTTTCCACAGCCTCAGGTCAAATGCAGTGTTTTCTTGAGGGTCAGTGCCTGTCAGTACAGAAAGTCTAAAATTCTCAGTTTCCAGAGTTCCAACACCAAGGAGAATGATTTAATGTTTCCTTCTTATCTCTAGAATCTACACTTTGATGAATTGATACCCTCAGGTAACATTCCCATTTCACTTTAGCTCCTTACTCCTGAGCATATGCTCTCCCATGTGAGCAAACAGCCCCTACAGCACAGTGCCAGCACAGCACAGATAACATTGCACTGATCCATTCCTTAAGAAACTATCTGGACTATAGAAACACAGCATCAAAAGCTGACCACACTACTTCCACAATCCCTGCATAAATCAGCATGGATTTGGAAGCTGTGATGAGATGAACTGTGAGGTCTGCCTGCTCCCATTGCTATCCAGCAGATGGGATGGTCTTCTTTAAGATCATCAAATCCAACCATTAACCCAGCACTGCCAAGTCCACCATTAAACCATGTCCCTAAGTGCCACATCTACACGTCTATTAAACACCTCCAGGGATGGTAACTCAACCACTTCCCTGGTAAGCCTGTTCCAAAGCTTGACCACCCTTTTGATGTATAAATTTTTCCTAATATCCAATCTAAAACTCCCCTGCTGCAACTTGGGGCCATTTCCGCTCATCCTTTTGCTGTTACGTGGGAGAAGAGAGTGTCAAATACTTTTTAAATCTCATTTGAAGCTGAATAGCATACCTTGAAAACATGTAAATATAGGATAGAAATCATATAATAAAAGTCAAGAGGGAAGAACAGAAAGAAAGATGTTCCCAAGAATGTACCAACTAAGGACCTGACCATTGTATTACAATGTCATAATTAAAAGTTGGAGAGGAAGAAGCAGCAGGAGAATTACATTAATGAAGCTTGGATGGTACAACTGAGCAAACTCTGAAAAACAAATGGTACAAAGGGAAGCATTTTTTTAATTACAGTCTCTGTGGACAAGCTGATTAATCTGTGTTTTATATAATAAATTAGAAGCAAACAAGACATTGAACAGTGAAAAATAGTGATGTCCTTTTTTTTAGGGGTCAAATATGTAGGAAGCACAGGAGGGACAGAATTGTTCTTCAACATCACTGCTATCGGAAATTATAGTTTAATTATGACTTTCTGCCAAATTTTTCAAATAATTATAAACTACTAGTGCTGGAAAAGTGCTGTTACTAAAACAGGCAGATCAAGAGGCTTCTTTTCAAAAACCTCTCCAACAAGGAGCTCAGACTTCAAAGGACTGCCTGACCTTGGGGTGGGAAGCAAGAAAATAAAGGAATTTGTTCAAGGGAGCCCATAAAATAGCAGAAAAGTAATAACTGAGATGAGCTACAGATAATTACAATCCAGGAGTAAGAAGTGGAGTTAGAGGTAGGTGGAAGGGCAAAAGGAATAAGGAAGTGTGACCATGCCACACTGGTGGGAAATTTTGCAATATTAATGAGTTTCCAATTCTGCTTATATCTTAGTCATTCTGAGGTTTTCTTTACCAGTTTCAGTGAAAAACCTTTCCCAAATTATGAGATAGGTATATGTAGCTGTTGGATTTCTGCTTTACTTACGTGATTATTTTGGCTGAACTCTGCACTAAAACTCAGGGTGCTACTGCATCTGACAAGCCTCCACCTCTATCTCTTCTGAGAGTTTCTAGGCAAGAATGGCAGTACCTGGGATTACTGGGACACCAGTTTACTCTTGCAAGGAACAAGGCATAATATTCCAGCACAACTACTGAGAGGAGTATCTTGTCCTAGAGGTGGCTTTTGACACACTACACAGCACTGTCTGCCAAGTCAAGGAACCAAACAGCAGAGAAACCACCCAGGAAGATGCCCTCAGAACAGCTGTAAAGCAGTAGAACTACTGTTACTGATGCTGACATTTTAAGCAAGATATTATCAATCCCAACCCTCCAGTCAGTCCTAGAAGTGACCAGAGATACTCTTAGCACCCCATCTCTGTGACCTGGAAGAAGTGAGGCTACCTGAAATTATTAACACTAAGCATGAAAGATTCCTTTTCTAAGGTTTTGAGACCACAGCACTGCTCTAAAATGCTGATACCTTAAGATGATGCATCTCATGAAGACAGAGAAAAGCTGTAGAACCATTAGTTTGGGAAAACTAGAAACATGAATTAGCAAGCAGTATTTGATCTATTTGTTGTAGTATTAGGATGGAATATGATAGTCTTTCAAGAATTGTCAGTCACAAGGAGTTGTCTGTCTTGGCCAATATGAGCATTGCACCTCCCTTTATTTTGTTGTGGCCTTGCCTAAGACTCAAGATACTGTTCAAAACCAACAAATGCAAATGTTATATTCATAATGTATCAGTCTGAGTACAAATCAGGGATAACATCTACAAAATGGGAGTAGTCTAAGATTGAAGCTTCAAACACTACTTAACTCAAAACTCAGCCAACCTTAGAGTCACTCTAGACATAAGGAGAATGAGTGTACAGAAGCAAAGCTGCACAGAAACCACTTCAAGCAGATTAGAGAGATCTTTATAGAATTAGAGCATTTGAAATAATGTTTAAATTGATCATTTTAATTCTGTAGCCCAGATAAGATGCTCTAATAAATTCTATTTTGTAGATTTAAAATCATTAACAAAAGATTTCCTCCTTACTCAGAGTACTGTGTGCTAATTGCAAATCAAAGCTAATGTGAAGGACAGAATAGGTTCCTTAGTTTGCTTCTTTTTTTCTGTCTCATCCACAAGCAAATCCATATATATGACCAATATGCTTCTGAAAAATGCCTACGTGTGATGGTGTCCTCTTTGATAACACAGGACACTATCTTTTGATATTTGTATTTTACTGGCCCAGAAAGGAGATGGCGACAGTAGAGGACACAACAAAGCAGGAATGAATTGTGATTTTTTAAATCAATTTCTCAGCAAACTAAAATGGCATATTGAACAGAGTGAACTTTGTGGGCTTGAATCACATAGAGTTGAGTAGAAATAAGTATTTTTACCATTTTGAAGCACAATGGGTGCACAACCAATGAAATATTCACTACTGCTGTCAAAAGACCTACCCTACAAAGACGGTCAGCCTCTGAAACAGAAGGAAACAGAGAAAAACCATAGGAGATCCTACCACTAGGTTGTTTTGCAGTCCAGTTTGCTTTGAATGTCCTTCCATAGTATCATTCTGAAAAACTTAAAATTCAAGGAGACAATGCAACTGCCTTTAACTTTTCCAGTTGCACAAAGTCAGCAGTGGTGTTTAAAAGTAAACTCTGCACACATTGTAAAGCCAATTGTTTAAGTTTTCTAACCCCAGGATAGCCATCTCTTATTTAAAAATTTACCTGTTCTCATTTAAAATTCATCTGTTATAAAGGCCATTTTTAGTTCTGGTTTTCTGTAACACAAAGTTTAGCCACAGCAAATAATTCATATTGGATGAAATATCAAAACACTTTTGAAGTTTGAAAGATTTATATTCTTGGCATTCTAGATCAACATAAAATAGTCCTTGTTTCATAACAAGGGTCTAATCTTAGCACCCTGTTAATCCTAAATCTCACTTTGTTCAAACAACAGAGCTGTTGTTTCTACAACTGCAACACAGCTTGCTCCTTGATTTGAATAGCCAGTAATGTTAAAATTGATATTAGCCTTTTGTAAAAAATTGTATGATCTTTTCTTAAAATATACTATTTTGATGAGTGACTTTAAAGTTGAAGCAGATGACAGAAAACAAATGTGTTCTGGCAAGGGATAGATGGTGCTGTCCAGAGTAACATTTTCCAGTTCCAGCCATTCTGACCATCCAGAGCAAAATGAACCTTGAATCCAGATAAATTGTAAAACTTAAGATTTGGTCACTGAGTACAAAGAATCCAAGACAATTGAAACAGCTACTGGAATCTCTTAATCTGGAAATTAATTAGAGAAGAATGACATTTCTTTCTTACAATTACAAAAGTTAATGTTGTTAATTCTAGGAACTGGCAATAAATATTCAACTAACACAGTAAGTTCATTAAATCTTTAGTGATATAAGTATATTTAGCATTTATGTGGTCATTGCCAAGGTTTATCCTATTTTAGTAAAGGCAAGAGTGCAGAGTGATGGTTTACATTTTTAATTATTCATTACATTCAGCTGATAACCTCAGATTCAGACCCGACCACCATACAAACATACACTGGCATGTTTCAAATTTGCTCTTATTCCTATTTTGATATTCTTAGCAAGTTAAAACCAGAACTAATTCACTGAAGTGCATATTTACACTATGCTTGAATGTGTTTTAACAGAGTACTTCGTTCTGACCAGCTGCAATGTGTCACATAAATCAACAAGGGTCAAAATCAGAAATAATTTTAGTCATCAGTGGAGTAAAAATAGAGCAATGTCATATTCTTGTAAATTTTCAAAGCCTATTAACTCAAATAAAGAAGATTGTTTTATAAACCCAGTGCAATTCCATGTCCCTTTCCACAGTCTCCACAATGCCTGTTTTATTGCATCTACAATGGATCTTTTGAATAATAATTTTTAAAACCCACAACATGTTTCTGTCTCTACATTTCAATGTACACTTCATTTCACTTGCCTTTACTTGCACTTTGTGCACTTTGGACACACAGCAATGCAAATACTCTGAGTTGACACAGTGACCTGTTTTGCTCTTAGCAGCTGCTAAACTTTATTTTTCAAGTACCGTTTACCACACAAACTATATTTTTTGCCCATTGTTAAAACTGTACAACATAATCTTGATTTCTAGAAAATAACAGGAGTTCCACTATTGCATAACTAAAAAAAAAAATACAGGGATGTTTACAATCAAAAATAAAAAATATATTTTGTAACATAATAAACATCAGACCTCAAAAATAAAGCACTGTTTTCCCTATAAAGAGAGATTCCTAACACATTTCCAGGGTTCACCTATGCAGATGAATACCCAAATGACTGAGAAGACTGTTCACACGACATTGTTAATCTGGAACATGATAATCATACCTAAATAGCCACCTAATACATGAAAAAAGCCTTTCCTCCAAGGTTGCTCCTCTCCTCCCATGAAACTACCAGTCATCTTCTTTAGTCATTTGACCATTCTCCACAGCTTTGCAAGTCATGTTCCTAAGAGATGCCACGTTCTGGAGTTCCTTTGTGGTTCTTTGATTCTTTTCTGAGATCATTCCTCCCGTTTAGTGGTTAAGGTGGGCATGTCTTTGTGCTCTGAGGTAGAGAAATACGTAAAAGTAGAGTTCACAGGTTTTACGTAAGTGGAAAGAAGCCGGAGTGAAGCTCTGAAAGTTCAGAACCCTCTGAAGTGCATGGCTTCCTTTTCCTCAAACTCCAAATGCAAACCCAGATCTGTTGCAAAAAACCACAAAATCTTGGAAGATTTATATTGATGTCTGACCTGAATACACCTAGGACTACACAGCAAGTCTTGGGGATTCTCTATTTACTCTCAGGTTCTATACAGATCGGGCTTCAAAAATGTAGGTGAGTGCACACTTCAGAGACAGATCCTTTGACAGAGGAAAAATGTCAAGAGTCTGAGGGCTGTTTTTTAGAAACCCTTCTATAAAACAGTCAGCCTGTTCCATTCATCCTGATGTTAAAAGTCCAAAGCAAACTTCTGAAGGGCAATGAACCCTTGCCTCCATCCCTCATCAGATCTGATCATACAGCTTTTGCCAGGTCCCTTCCTGTAGGACAGGGACCCAGCTTTTAGGTCTTTTCAGCCCTGCAAAGATAACCACCTTTGGCTTTGACACACTGTCTAAGAGGACAGGCATATCCTGAAGGAGGGAGTAACACTTGGAGCTGCAGCTCCACCTTTAGATAGAAATTGGCATTGGAAACACCAACAGCGGGAAAAGCACCCGTAGCAGCTGGACAGTTTGAATACGCTGACACCGAAGGTAGGATATCTTTGCAGCAATGGGATGCACAATGCTGGACAGTCCCTCAAGCAGCTCCCAGTGTCAGCTGCTGGCATGGCTGTCTGGGTGCCTCGGGACCAGGCCTGCCACTCATGCACTCCAGCAGTTTTCCAGTAACATCACTTTCCAGTCTCAGAAGAATACTCACATGGTGTAATGTCAAGAGACACCTCTCTTGCTCTCCTAGATCCTCTCCTCTTTCCTGGTCCACATTTCAGTTCGTTAGTGTTTACACCACCCAGAAAACCGATCACCCTTCCCTCAGATGTCCCTGCTGCCTCGGAGAGTGATGTCTGCCCATGCTGCCACCACTCCCTGCAGAAGTGGTCCAGAAGCTCCAGTGGGGGGGGACCTGCTGTCCCCCTGCAGGACACATGGCCAGGCCAGGAGGCACCTTCCCTTCTGAGGGACTTGAGATACTCGTAGCACACCTAACACAGGCTCCAGAGGAATGGAGCCTGGAAGAGGATGCTCAAGTGGGAATGGCGAATATGAAGGAAGGGTTTTCCCAGCGGGATGTACTCAGTTATGCGGGAAAGAAGGGAGCTGGAGGGGACAAGGGGCAGGAGTGGGGGCATCTCAGCGAGTGGTGGTGATGCCCAGCAGGTGGGCAGGGACGCGGGCAGCGAGCAGGCAGGCCAGCACAATACCGATGAGCTGCAGCAGTGCCAGCCCCAGGGCAGCGGTGGCAACATAAAACATGTTGCTGCCGACGAAGGCGGACACCCTGCCGAAGCAGCCGTCGCGGTGCAGCCTGCGCGCGTCGGGCGGGCGGCGCTGGCAGCCGCGGCGGGCCCGGCAGCAGCTGAGGGGCACCGAGCCGTTCTGCTCCAGCCCCCAGGGCGAGGCGAGCCAGTCGCGGTAGCTCTCCACACCGCAGCAGGACAAGGCGTGCTGCAGCGCGTCCAGGGCGTCCGCCACCCCGTCGTCCTCCCCGTATGCCAGCAGCGCCCGGCGCAGCCCCTCCCGGAAGCCCTGCGCCAGGGTCTGGCGGTACAGGAGCGCCGAGAGCCCGGCCGCCAGCCCGGCCGCCAGCACAGCGGCCAGGAAGGCGCTGTAGGCACGCAGGAGTCCCCGGTGCTCCGTAGCGGCGCCGAAGCATCCCAGGAAGCCCCAGATGATGACAGCGACGCCGGTGGCCAAGAGGATGGCGGGGGCGCTGGGGTAGCCGCTGGCAGACAGCGCCAAGTAACTGCCCAGAGACACCTTGGCCCAGAGGCCGATGATGAGCATGGTCAGCCCCGCTGCCCAGAAGACGAAGCTGAAGGCCATGAGGGACAGCTTGAGCAGGGTCATGGTGCCCTGGGGCCCTGCTGTCGTCGGGAGCGCCGTGGCGGTCACGGTGAGGACCTCCCGCGGCCGTCGGTGCCGCCGGGCGGTGCAGGGCCCGGGCGCCTCGGCGGTGTTCGAGGTGCGGACGGGCCCCGCCGGATCCCCGAGCAGCCGTCGGTGCGGGCCCTGCGCAGCGTTCCTGCCACAACCGTGCAAGTCACCCCGCTCCACCGTCCCGTCCCCTTTTTGAGGGCGCGGCCCGGGGCGGGCCGGCGGCGCTTGGCCGCGCTGCGGGGCTCGGCGGGGGGAGGACGAGCCGCCCACAGCGAGCAGCTGCCGGGCCCCGGGCTCCACACTCGTCTCCCCAGGCGAAGTAAGCGCGTACGACTGGCAGCTGCCTCAGCACTGCAGACCCTCAGCCGAAAACTTCCTGTAAGAGGAAAGCTCGATACTGACCTTTAATGGCATATGCTGCAGCCCAGGTTTACCCTAGGCAAGGGACTGAACTTTTATAAGCACTAGGAGTAATTAACACACAGCATAACGAGAGGTTTTGGTTTTATTTCTTTTACTGCATTAAGCTGTGCTATTAGGACCCTTTGTAGGAATAAGCATAAATCTGTACCTGAATATTAACGAAATATACATCCAGTCAGTCACTCCGTTTAGATTTTCCCGGCTGGAAACTATTTTCAGTGTGGCCTAACCCTGTTAAATAGTCATTGATTTAGCCCATGATAACACTGAGCCGCTGAGAAGACATTGAACCACAGCGAGGTACTGTTATATAACTAGTGGCCCAAGAAGCTCCAAGAAGAGATTCCATTCATCAGTGTAGTCTCATTACTCCTGCAAGTCAGGTTAAAAAAAAAAATTAGTAGGAAACTGTAAATGAGACAGTGTCTTCATCAGAGGTAGAATTAGCATCTCCAGGCGTTTAGTTTGTATGTGCAACAATCACACCAAGAAAACAGGTTGGAGTACGCTGTGGTCTGCATTTTTATCAAAGCCTTTTGGGACTGAATTCTGAGGTTTAATTGTGATTCGGTGGTAACATTTTCTTGATTTCTTTCTGTTACAGATTTAGGGAGGGAAAGGAGGTGCTCTATGTGTCACATTTTAATGCACAGGTTTAATGTACAACCAAAAATCATAGTTGTCAAACCATTAATATAGCATAATCATAACTGAAACATCACTTGTTCTTTATTAGAGGCCTTGACAATTTCGTTAGCAGAAGGATGCTATCATTCCTACATTTTGCAGATTCTCTTCTTTTGCCACCTTACAAATTTAAGCTTTTTATCATTTTCTTGAGCGATGACGTCTGAGCTAGTTTGATCTGATTTTCAGATCTCTGAAGATTGCCAGATCTTTATGTCAAGATGTTTTAGGAATGATGATGTCCATGCTCTAGAAGTACTCCTTGGTATATTGCATTATATTACTCAGTTCTATATTACTCATTTTAGCACTAAATCATATGACTAATATCCACAGGGGAGAACAAAAGCTCACAGCAAAGACAAACTAGAGGTCTGCTGGTGTGGAATTTCATAATCAAAAGCTAAAAGGCAATGATTTTCACAGTTTCACACCTAAAGGGACAGTCAGTGTTGGGACCTCTGACAGTCACATTCCTGAAGCTATGTTTCTTCCACAGCAGTGAGTCTCTGCTGGCCAGGCATCTGTCAGCCATGCAGGGAAAAGTCCTTGCTGTCTTTAGAAAGGGTTGATCATTGCCATGTTGCAATCTTCCGACCACCTGCTTTCTCTCTTAGGATTTTGCACCATTTCATAGCAGTGTTTTTGCCTTTTGATGCCTTGAACTGCTAACTAGCTACATCTCAAAACTACCAGTTGCTGTTTTGCCTTCATTATCTCGCATGTCTCTGTGTATGTGCTCACAATGGAGCAATTTTTTTCTGAAGTTTCCAAGAGCTATCAGAACTAGGTTTTGGATCACAAACAGCTGAAACCTACAGAAGGGCTAGACTAGCTTGTTAGGCAGTGCTAACAAGGGGCTACAGACCCTTTGCACAGGTCAAACCTGTGAATACTCTTTCTGAACACTATCTCAGGTTCAACAGGCTTCAACACCAGTAAAGAACACCAGTCAGTAGGATTTTCTCTTACCCTTGCCCTTCCTTGCAGTGAAAGCAGACAAGAAAAAGAACTTTAGAACAGGCACAGGTACCTCGTACAGGTACCTTGGGAAGCATTATACCTTGTAGGAGCAGTCAAAATATAGGACATATGGGCAGATCTGTTGTCATCCAGGTTGCTCTAACATGTGCCAGAAATAAAGAATGCTGCTAAAGGTACAGAAATCCAGATCTCCAAAAATACATTTTATGATCTGTCAGTGCGGTTGTGAAGCATTTGACACAAAATAACTATGGGTTCACAAAATAACTATTGGTTTAATTGGCAGTTAAGTCTTGACCTTCCTCCAAAAATCATGTTAAGCATTCAGTGTTGAAATGTGCCAGATGATAATAACTTTTGTGCTTTTTTTAACCAGGGTGAAATGAGTATACAGGGAGAAATTCTGTCCGTTCTCATAATCCATGTTTCTGGAACCGTTTGGGTAAGTAGAGGAGGTAGGTTTGGACTCCTTGAGTGTATGTGAAGTCATAAATGATGAAACAGCTTCAGTGTCTGAAAAATGAACTTACTGGAATAGCTTAATTTTTCGGACATTGGCCAAATCATAAATTATGTTTACATCTTAGTAAGAAAACTGTTAAAGAATCTCATGAAATCATGCAAGTGAATAAAATTTTATGATATTGCATGTGATATGTGGACTGACAATCTGATGAAAGAGAAGTGATGTTCCATTCCATGTTGTTTTGGAACGGCTTGAAGTATGAATTTTCCTCTTTCCTTACTGTTTTGTTTTGGTAATACCTTAAGTGTTACATCTCCTTCCTGGCAGATGCATTGTGATTTTAATTTAAAGTGATCATCTCAACTTTCTGTGACTTTTTTTTTTTTTTTTTTTTGCCGGAGTTTACACTTGACATTCCGAAGTGACTATTTCCCATCACTCTGTAACAGAGGGAAGAACAATGCAGGGATTCTTTATGGCTTTTCAAGGAAACAGCCTTTTTGTGGTTCTTAGTTCGTGACTATTTAAGGTATCTCTGGCTAGAAGAACAAGTGGCAGCGGAGAGCAAGATCAGGTAGTTAGGAGCTCTACCACAAAAATATGGGTAGCAAGAGTAGCTTAAAAAAGTATTGGTTTAATGTTCTCAAGTGTATTTTCCTTAGACAGCTGAATGAGATTTTCATGTCATGATTTACGGAGAGGTACTATAGCTGCTCAAGTACCTGCATTTATTTACCTTGTGGAAAACTAGAAGTCCTGTGATGCCACCATAGTGTTCTGCTGGTGTTATACTAGTGTACCTTTGACGTTGTAACTATTTATTATTGGTAATTTATTGTCTGGCGATATGCTTAAGAGCTCTTCCAATGGACAAGATGCCTACTGGGCAGGATCCCTGTACATACAAAACAAAAGTGTCTCCTATGGTAAAGTCAACAATGCTTCGTCATGTTGAGTGATTTATTACACCATAAATTAAAGTCCATTGAATTCAATAGAACTGTTAATAGGAAAAGCAGTTTTTCAGTGTAAAATAAGTTATCTAATTCCATTTGAAATTATTTTCATGTAAAACTGGAAGTTATTTTTATTTTAAATTGAATCAGATGAAACAGAAGTCATAGTTTTACAGACTCCTAGGGCTGTGCAGCATAGATATGGTACAAGCCTAGCTTGAATGGGAAAAGGTGAAAGATAATTTCCCCTTACTCTTTCCATTCATTCTGGGAAGGAAATGTATCAATATTTCATAACAGAAATCGCTTCCAGTTGCATGTCCCTTCAGGAAAAATGAAACACCACGTGTTATTTGCCCCATTGTCATAAACCTTTGGTCCAAGAGGAAATATTGGATAAACTGCTTGTGCTCTATCAGCAGACTGAGGGATGCAGCCTGAGCAGAGCAGAGAGGCACTCAGGTGGGATTCCTACCAGCTTGCACAGCTGAGCAGATGTCTCCACCTGCAGCAACTATGATCCTAAGGAAGAACTCAACCTACTGATCCTTGGAATGTACTAATGTACTTCACCAACAGTACTAGCATGAGCGCTATTTTTTTTCACAGCAAGTTTATTTTAGGAACTCAGGTGTATAATCTCTGCTATATATCAGTTATTTTGCTATTAATAGCAATGATCAGAGATGCTTTGAATTAATGATTTACTTCTAATGTGTTTTTTAACCTTAAAATAAAACACAACATCTAATTTTAGGTGTACCTTCACTGTAATTAGAGGAAAATATGATCCATGCCTTGAGCAAGCCTCTCTAGGAAAAATCAATGCACTTTCCATTTACCCCACAGAAAATTATTATATGGCGGACATCAGATATATTTCAACACTAGAATGCAGGCTAGGTTGGTGGTAATGAGTCAAAATCCTGTGTCAAAGGAAAAAAAAATAGATCTTTAAACTTTTCTTTTCCGGGAGCAATGGGAGAACAAGATAATATTAAACATTGTCAAATTTTACACTTGATTTTAAAATATTTGAACATATTTCTACTAATTCTCTGTTTCCACTTGTTGCATTAGGAGCTGAGGATATTAAGCATTTCACATATGGGATCTGTGTCATGTGCATATTGACAGCAGTTCAGTGTTTTTGGCAAGTCATCATTCATATAGCACTTACCTACATCTATCAATACAGATTTCCATATATGAGATTTCCAAGATCTGCAGTAACAAAAACCTCTTCCAGTTTTCACTTGGTTGGTATAATTTAGTATCACCTTTGCTTGGTTTGAAAGTTAATGACATTATTTCTTTATAGCCCCTTTTCTCTTCCTGTCTTACCTTAAACAAATGCCATGATACTAATTGTGGAGTAACCAATCCAAAACAGAGTAAATTAGGGTAAATTAGGGAGTCACAGCATAGCACAACTACTTCTCTGTTTAATTTTATCACAGCAGTGGAGGCTTCCAGTTCACAAATGCTGATGTAAGGGAGAAGACTGTTCCTCTCTGGATGCATAAAACAGACCCCAACACACCATGTGTTTTTATTATGTAATCAATGAACAGTAGACTTTTTAATGATATTTTAAGTGTAGCTTTATGGAATTAACATCTGTCATTGCTGATGATATAAAAGAGATAAGGCACACAACCCGATGTTTAGAGGTGATCTGTATGTTGCCTGTTATGTGTTTCTATCAAAAAGTACCTACCAGTAGTCCCTTGCTTCCTACTGGTGCTTGGCACAAGGTTAGTGGGGAAAAGGAATGTTTGGTTACAAGTAAGGTTCATGCTTTCTGTGTCCCTGGGTGAGGAAGTGGGAAATCTCATGGGTAATTGTATGGCTGAAGCATTAAGCAGAAAACAGATGTCCAATGCAATGGTAAGTATTCCACATGTGCCAGCTGATTCCCACCTGAACGTGTATCTTCTTTGTCTCTGCTTCTGTGCTTCTGTGTTTTGGCAGATCTTGCAATCACAGGAGAGGACCAAGGTCACCACATACACTGTGTGTGGTCTGGTGAAAGAGCACCACTATTATCCTGGGGTCACTCAAACCTGTGTCCTTGCTGAGGTGAATGGTTATGGCCTTTCTGTAATGCAACAAAAGTACAACAGCAGAGGTTTTTCCAAGCCTTGGGGCCTGGATCCATGTTCCTTTACAGCTTCCTTGATTGCTCACATGAAGTGTGCTGTCCTCAAGCAAGCATTGCTCTTGCCTGCTGTAAAGGTCAGGAAAGGCTTATTCAAAGGAAACAACCCGCTGTGCAAACAACACACCACACTGGTGTGTTATCATTGCTTTAATCAGGACAATCATTTGTCAGCCTGCCTGTCCTCTCTCATCCTCAGATATGAAGAATCTTGTTTAGCTGTCTTGTGATGATAAAATCTTAAGTATTCTTACTACAATTTTGTATTAAAAATGCCTGTTACATTATTCATTCTATAGCTTGCCTGTAGACAATAAAGCATTAATCAGCATGGTAGAAACATGAGAATTACACTAAGTTTTCTTAGCATTTCCTATTGGAAGGATAGGAAAGATTGCTGAAAACGTTCTTCTTTTATTTTTGTGAGACATTGTTCATGTACTTTTAAAGTTACTGGTCTTCATGGGGTCATGAGGGAAAAGTCCGGCTTAACTAACTTAATTTCCCTTTATGACAAGATCACCCACCTAGCTGACCAAGGGAAGACAGTAGATGTGGGATTCTTTTTATTTTGGCAAAGCTTTCAATACAGTCTCTCACAGTATCTTTCTGGACAAAATGCCCAGCACACACAGCTGAATGTGTCCATAATACATTAACTGTATGATTTTATACTGTTGTAGTTTGGGTTTCTTTTCCCAAGAAAAGCAGCCAATTTAGGCAGTAACCTGTCTGCGGACTATTCAGGTTTTCAGATGGAAAAATTTTGTTGCAGGGCACACATAGCCCTTAAGCAAGTGGCTTAGGAAGTTATTGCTGTTAGTTCCTATATTCTCACCAGAGATGGAGGGGCAGATTACAAGAGTGCTTCCAGGCCACTGTCATGCCAGGTAGGATGGATTTGCATAAACCCTCTCAAGTTCATTAGGGGCACTGAACTCTGATTGAAGGGTGATAACTCTTTAAACCACTCTACCAGGACCACAAGCCTCAGGGCAGGTGACTGGAAGCTGTTCATTGTGACCATGTGGTAATTTTATTCTTCCTTTTTTTTCCTAATAGAGTCCTTTTCAAACTTGTCTGTTTAACCAGTAAGTTCTCCACCTTCTCAGAAATCTTGGGGATGTCTCCTTCCTTCTCTTCACTCTTATCCTTAGGTGTATGACCCAGGATTTTTTACAGAAAATTTGGACACATATAATTTCTTGGAAATCCCACCTCTTTGTTTCAAGGTCCATTAGAGAACACAGGCATGAGAATTGATGTTTTGACTCAAATCCATGGGAAGCAATTGAATATTCTGATACGCAGAAGGTATAACTTTGGATTTTAGGTTCTGATTCTGCATTGTGCAACTACTACCGAAACATGTACACAAACACAATGTAACATTAAGGTGCCCTAATGATTTTATTAGCAGCTTAATTCTTTTTCAGGAGAAAGGCATTATGAAGGGATCTTTCATGTGTTAAGGACTTTTCCATCTAATCTATGAAGGCAAAAGCAGCTGGGATCAACAAATCAGAGTATTTCTAGATATTAGTAAGAAAGGGATTCTAATCATGTGACAGGCTTGATTTTTTTTAAATTGAATTACATAATTGAACAAATGCAATAGTAACGGTATTGAGGGTCTGAACTTTAGCCCACTCACAGCAAGCTCCTGGAGCCAGGTCCTGTAGCCACTGAAGTGAGAGAAGACCTTGCCAGGGACTTCAGTTGTGCAAGCTTTGTCTTTGAATGCATGTACACATAAGGAATCTTACAGCTCATGCAAATAGGGGAGCTGATGAGTGGGCAAGTTAAGTTAATTACAGCACTTTCACTGATTCTACGTAGGGACGCAGTATGTGGGAAAATTTTTGCACCACCTGCTCAAATAAACTTACTGTTCTTTGCTTTGAATGATCCCCTGGGCAATCAGTGGAGTGCAGGAAGCACCCAGTTCAATTTGTTGTAGGAAAAGCTGTTGATGTTTATGTACGCCTCAGGCTTGTGAGAATGGAGGAATTTAACAGAAAAAATCCCATTCCCAAACCAGGGTTTTCAGTATGACTTTAAACCGAGTATCTGGACCCCTCATTCTATTTCTTGTGTTCACATCTCACATTGATATCAGCAGTGATTTTCAGTGCTTCATTAACTGGTCTTTATCTTCAACTCATTTGTTTACTTATTTGCAGGGATTACAACCAAAGCCTCCCATAATGCCATACAGCTTTCAAATCTGAGGCAGACAAGAGTGCATTATGGATTGCAAACTGGCATTAGCCCAGATTTTCTGCTCTGGAGCTCTAATCCAGTCTGTTATTAGTTGAAGACAGCACCATGCAATTTAATTGTTCATGAGTAGGAACAAGACCACATATAATAGTTCTGTCGTCTCTCCTTGTCTTCCAAAGCTTATGGGGGTTAGGCTTTGTTGTGAGACTTATGTTTTCGTCTGGTGAACAGAGAGATTGATTTGTGCAATCCTAGGCTTCTTCACAGAGGTACATCTCTGTTTTGCCTTCTTTTTCAGCCTTTTCTGTAGAGAACCACAGGCTCTGATTTGCCTCCTGGATGAGGAAAGCCCAGAGCAGGTGTCTCACATCCACCTTGCTGTCACAGCAATGCCATGTTTCTCGCTCCACATGTGTCCCACACAAACAATCTCACAAACAGCCCTGTGCCGATGCAGCTTCTGTACCCACGCTGTATTACCCACATGTACTAGGAATGCCTCTGCAATGCACTGTGCTCTGCATGTCTGCTACAAATTTAATGGAGAGGGGGAGAGCAGCGGATGGGGATGATGCAGAGGAAGAACAAAGGAGCTGTAGATTTTCCACTCCCTCTGGCATCAGCACCATCCTCCTCCACAAGCACACCTGCCTGTGCCCGTGCCGCAGTCACCAGCACAGCAGCTAGGGCTGGACCCGGGCTATTAAAGCCTTGCTCACAGTCATCAGCTTCCCTTCACAGCAACCACTCATGATGAACTGTCCCCACATCTCACGCAAATTTTAAAGGGAAATTGCAAAGTCCAGACACAGTTGAACTAGTCCTGTGTGAGGTTTGGTTCTATCTGATTTACTAAATCAGCTTTGTTGGAGCCAGTTCCAGCCACATACAGCAGCTGCGTCGTAGAAGCAGTGTAGAAGGAACAGCCCCTAGACCTTCCCGGCCTCAGGAGCAGGTACACCAGTGCATGGAGGGCACTGGGTCTGGATGGCGCTCTTGACACGGTAGGCTGCCATCCCTGTGCTGCCCAAGTGACAGAACAGCCGTATCCCTCCTGGGTGCAGCAGAATCGCTAACTTCCCTCTTAGCATGTTTAGATGACACTGTTTCGGAGCAACATGAATATAGGCCATACTCCCGATCCGAGAGCACGCTGGAGGTGGCCCTCGGGTGCTTTTCTGAGCGATAACAAACATGCAGCGAGTGAGATCGAAATGACAGAAACCTGCGTCTCCTCCAGGGAGGACGGTCCAAGAAATTCAGCGGAGCTGCTAGTCATTCTGCCTTTCTTCTGCCTCGCAGTCTGAGATGGATGATGTCTCCCAGAATCACGCCGGAAAAGAAGATTGAGGGAGGGGTGCGGGGGCTGTGGAAGCTGTGAGGTGACCCCGGCGCCGCGCGGGGGCCGCAGCGTCCTCGGGGGGCGCTGACGGAGCGCGGCCGGCAGGAGGCGCCCCAGCCCCGCGGCAGCGCCGCTCCCGCTGCCGACCCCGCGGGACCGGCCCGGCCCCGCCGTGTTCCCGCCCTCTCTTCCCCGCCCTCTGTTCCCCGCCGCTGCCCCAGCCCGCCCGTGAAACGCTCCCGTATGAATCCCGATGAGCCATGGTCACACCACCTTGCTCCCGGGCTGGAAACAGAGGTGTTGGGGAGGGATTCTGCTGATCTGGGGAGTGCTCAGCAGTGATGAGTCCAGGTGAGTTTTCCAGGCATACTGAACTGCCAACGCCAGCCTAGTATCCATGAGGCTGGGACTCACGGAGAAAATCTTCAGGCTCACTAATCTAGAGAAGGCAAGAGAAGACGTGACAATGTTTAAACAGGTGAAGGCTGCTAAAAAGAGAAAGTTGTCCTCCAGTCCCACAGAGCACGAGCTACTGGGCTTGGATACAAGCAAACACCAGTTTAGGTCAGATGCTTGAATAACATTTCTAATGCTCAAGGTTTGTTGTTTTGGGTGGTAGTGGTGATTTGTTCTTTATTACAAGTTCTTAAGAACCTGTTGTGACATGGACAGACATATGGCCATCCAGGAAACAGCCTGGAACCCTGGCAATCTGTTCAAGCACTGACTCAAATGTTGCACTGGGTCTCTATTTGCTACAAACCAGAGATCACTGAAGACAATCGAGCTCTTCTGGCTGATGTCACCATTACTCCTATCAGTTCTTAAGAAACCTTATGTAAAAATAGCTTGTTAAGAAAGAGAAAGAGGAGAGCAGAATAGATGGAAGATGAAGGCAGGAGGCAAGGAAGAAAAGAAGAGAGGAAGGGGGATCAAGCAGAAGTGCACTTAGCTTCCCCTCCTTGTTCCTAGCCCTGGAAATCCCAAAAATTCCTGGAAATTTCTATGGCTAAGAATAGTGGCATGTTCATGAGGAGCCTTTCTGGCTCATTACACAACAAACTTACTTCAGATATAGTGTGCTGTGGCTGGTAACCATTCTGTGAGGCTGTTTCAGCATAAAAAAGAAGTGCATTTTAAGTAGAGTTGAAACACTAAAGAAATCCGAGAATCATCTACCATGCCGTCCCTTCACTACTGGCATTTGCCACTGATCTCGAAACAATCCCACATCAATAGCAACATTTAAAGAAGATATTCAATGTATTAAATGTTAAGAACAGGATTTACACGTCACATTAGGCTTCTCAGAAGACCCATCTTGTAATTACTGTTTAATGGAGTGTTCAATTACAACTCTCTCATTTGTTACTCACAACGGAGCAGAATATAATTTACACGCAGGCTCTTGCAGAGACACCACAGTTGTCAGAGGGATCCCTGGCACAGTCCTGGCACAAGAGCACCTCTAGACCTCCTGCTGGCAGAGGTCCTTCTGATAAACTTCCTCCCATTTCAGCCCTCTCTCTCCACTTTCAGAAGTGTTGTGCACCACAGACCAAGCTGAAACAGCACAGGCAGAATCTCCAACCACACTCTTTCATGTCAGTAGAGACCTGCATCTTACTTTGGTCCTTGTAAAGGCATGTTCAGCCATCACAGCTCTTGCTGAGCCAGCAAAGGAAACACTGCGTGAAGTAAGTATACACAAAAGTACCAACACTGTTGACATAATCAGGGTGCAGCATCACAAGCTAAATAAAATCAGGCCAGTAAGGTTCACAGTATTCCCAAAAGCACAGAGCTTGTCAACCAGATCAGATCAGGTGAGGTTTTTCCTGCAGGCTAAGGTAGTGCTCTCATGCTCTGACCAAAAAATCACTGAACTTTTGCAGCTGAAACAGTGGAAAGCTTGGAAACAGATCTGTAGCCTGGCAAGGGGCTCACAGATTTTGAACAAAACACCATTGGTGGTGTAGCAGGAGGAGCTGCAATAAAAAAAATACTGAACTGTCACTCAGTATCTGTATCAGCTTGAACCAAACACATGACACTGCAAATAGCTGGGGCCTGAGTATAAACCTGGCACACACTGGTAGCTGAGCAAATCTGAGGATAAAACCTGTGATTAGCTGTGTAAGGAACACTACTGCAACTTGATATTCAGGCTGCTGAGCATAAGGGCCTCTCACGTGCTGCTTAGCCAATGTTCACAGGGCTATACCTGCTACAGGACAGCCCTATGGTGGATCTGGTGCCACGGAAAGCTTGTGGCTGGGCAAGGCTGATGCCTGGAAGAGGTAGGATTAGAAGCAGACTCAGAAGCAAGCAGCTGTGGTCAGGGGGAGCAGCTGCATCTAGAAATGACACTACTCAAAGTGCCTATGTCTTTGGATGCCAATAAAGCCGTCAGGCACACTCCCCAAAAGCATCAACCAACTCGTTCTGATCTAGTAGAGTGTCCCATCTTTCTTGGTAACCTTCACTCACCAGTTGTGGCGGAAAAGAAAAAACAAACATATTTGGAATCGGTGTACAGCACTAGATTAAAATGTCCAAAGTGAAATTTTCTTCCTTTTATGTCAGATATTGTATGGTTCTTCCTCGGAATTGAAGGTCTGCGTAGCTTGCACCTTATTTCTCCATTTGGTGTGTTTTCATCATTCACACATGAAATGCCTGCTCTGTGCTTTAATAGCAAGTTGAAACAGGAAGTTAAACTCCCAACTGTCTCAACATGTCTGGACTTGATTTCCACATACCACATACTTGCAAAGCTCAGCCTAATCCTAAACTAACCCAGGATGTGAAGTAAGAAAAGATCAGAAAACATACCTTCACATCTGTTCAAATGAAACTGTATTTAGACAACAAATGTCTGATCAGACTAAATAGGTATTTAAGCCATACTGTTATTGAACCGTGACTTATCAGAAACAGAACAGAGAAGCAGGAAAAGGATAGAGACAATTCCAGGACACAACCAGTTGTTATGATCAACTCTTGACACATCTTTCTGAAAACAAATGTTTTCTTGACCAGTAAAATATTTGTATGTATCAGCCTAGTAAATTGCATTATCACCAAATGCCCCTTAAACAGATGGTATAACACAGATTTTTCATGTTTTGTGGGTGAAACATTGAACTCTTTTCCAGCAGGAGAGGCCCACTGCAAGAAAGAAAAAGAAGGGCCAGAACGGCAGTGGCAAGCAGGGCTGCACATCGAGGAAGTCATGGATAATATCAGAGTTGCCGTCCTTTGGAGTGTGATATCCCTGCGATTTCAGTCTTCATTAGACCCACGGCGTGTTTTCATATGGACACTTACTCCTTACACCACCCGGGCAGCGCAAACGGCTTCCAAGGACGGCCACGCGTGTGCCAGCACACCGCCAGCAGCCATGGCAGGCACACCCGGGCAGCGCTGCTGGCTCCCAGTCCAGGGCTTGAAGGTCGGTGCCAAGCCGGACCTCCTGCACCAAGCCGGGCTCGGCTGAGAGCGGTCGCCGCGGCCGCACAGTTGCTTCGCCAGTACAGGGAGATGCAGCCTGAAAGACGTGGCTCAATTCCTTGCCAAAATAGCCCCCGCCCCCCACGGAAGCTGAAGGCGCTTGAAAGCCCGGTGATGGCACCCCCTCACGCTCCGGTCTGGGGCTCCCGCAGAAATCCCGATAGCCCCTGGCGGCCCTTCCGCCGGCAGAGATCCGAGCGACCGCTGGACCCGGCGCGGACACCGCCCCGCGCGGCCCCGGGCCAGAGCGGAGCGGCCGCCGGCGGAGGAGCCGCGAGGGGAGAGCGAGGGAGGAGGAGGGGCTTGCGGGCCCCGCGGGCTGGGAGCTGTAGTCCTCTGCCGCCCGCTGCCGAGCAACCGGGAGCGGAGGAGGACTACAGCGCCCAGGGTGCCCCGCGGACGCCCTGCCCCGCGCTGACTCGTGCAGCACGTTGTCCGGCTAACGCGCCCCGCGCCCGCTCCGCCCGCAGCGCCCCGGCCAGCGGCAGCTCCGCTGCTCCCATCGCCCAGCACGGCAGGTCAGCGGGGACGGGGGGTGGCCCCACTGCCGCGTCCCGCCAAGTCGGGAAGCGGCGGGGCCGTACTGGGGCCGACCCTGGTCGCAGCGGGTGCGTGCAAGGGGGAGCGGATGGCGGCTTCCGCGGTTCTCCCGGTGCCCCGCAGAAGGGGAGGGGGCTACGAGCAGTGCGGCCATGCCCCGTCGCTGCTCGCCCTTGGCACGCACCCGGCCCTGCCCTTCCAGGTGCCGGCCCGGAGGTGCTGCCGGGCAGCGCTCGCTTGGGCAGGGAGGTGGTCGGGGCGCGGCGGCCCTACTCGCTCCCGCTGCTGGAAGCGCTGCCCGGGCCTGGCGAGAGACTTGCAGCCGGGGCTGGTCCGGCGCAGCCCCGCCGGTGACCCCACAGGGGCCCAGGGGCCTCTCCGGACGGGAGCGGACTCCCGGCGGGCGGGCGAGCTCCGCCTGGTAGCGGGCGGGCTGAGGCGGTCGGCCCCGCTCGCGGGGCAAGAGGAGGCCGGGAGGCCGCTGGCCGCCGCCTGCCGGGGGCGTCCCGCGAGCAGGCCCGCGCTGCCCTGCCGGCCGGGGAACTGCAGCTGGGCAGGAAACTTGTGGGGAAATGCGACTCTTGGGGCCACTTGTAAGAGTCCGGGCCCGCGTGTCCTCAGCTCCTTCGTTACGGCTATTACCTGGTTTAGGGGTTCGTGGACGTGGCACAACGCTCCTGATCGAGGTGTTTTAGTGGTAAGAGCGTGGGATTTGTTTGGTTCTGGCAAGGAGCTGCGGAAAAGCCGAGACTCACAGTTTTTCTTCTTCTTTTTTTTTTTTTTTTTTTTTTTTTTGTCTCTAAGCAGTTGTGGCTTTTTCTGAATTCACGTCTGCAAATAGTTCAAGTTAATCTAGCTCTTGAAATTTAACTCGTGTCACAGGCATAGCCTGGGCTTTTCTCTTGAGTAAAATACATATACCGATGCATATGTCCGTACAACAGAGGTGTTTATTTTTGCTAGCTCTTTCAGGAAGAGAGTATTTTTCTTCAGTAAAACTTTACATAAAGTTGCAACTGGCAGGTTGGAAAAGTGAGAGAACGGGATGGATAGTCTTACAAGTTAGATGCTGTTTTGCAAATGTAGTGGTGACAATACTAGTTGAAAGAAATACCCAGGGTGTCTGGAATGACACTTCTCCATTTTGTAGAGATGTGTATCTGTGCAACTACTGTTCCCCTCATTAATGGAAGTATTCCTCCTTGGAAAGCTAACAGAATAAGGCAAAAAAATTAAAAACTCAAACCAAATAGATTCCAGGGGTTTCTCTACTGTATTTCAGTAGGGGATAGACCTTGCACAGTAGGAAAAAAACACATGTCCATTTAATTATCCTAAGCTAAATGAGTTTATTAACTGAAAAATCTGATTTGTTGCTGTGGCACTGGTTTGTGCCCTGCTGTCGGTGGCAGTCAGTGGACTTTCAAGATTCTATACCTTGAATTGACTATTGTATTATAAATTTCAAATTTATGTTGCTTACTGTGAATTTCAGTCCTCACAGTGTCTGGCACTCTGGCATCTTAACTGTAGACTTGGATATTGTCTAGCTTGGTGCTAGAAGAGTTAAATTGATTTTTCAGTATATTCTTTCTTCCATATGGTAAATATGATGAAACACTGCTGCTGCTGCCACCACAACTGTGAATGAGCCACGTGGTGTTGGCGTCTATTTGTGGGAGAGTCATACGAGTGCTTTTTTAAAATAGTACTTTCTGGAAAGCATCTTATTTTTCCTTATTTGCTATTCAGGAAAAGTGCAGAAAGAGATTTGGAGCAGTCTTTGAAAATGTAGAAATGAGAGCGGGCCAGAGATAAGTGTGCTCCAGATTTAATGGGAGTGGTATGCAACTGTGTCTGTCTGAAGTGATATCACAGCATGTGCTTTGTCAGCCAGTGCCAGTGGGAAAGAAGGATTCTGTAGCTCTCCTTGTCAGGAGACAGGACACTGGCTGTCTTTCATAGATGATTTAGTACAAATTCTGACCAATATATGCTGGTGGTGGTGGTTACTGTATTAGAAACATATTTGCAGATATCTATGTGAATTGAATCTGAGCTCAGACCTTCAGTTATTGAATTTTTTTTAAAGGGCCATTCTAATTTCAGGTAGTTTGAACATGTTAGTTAATACTGTGGTTCTGTATTTGAACTTAAAACTTTCACTGTGAATATTTTTCTCCCTTTCTAAAAAAGGACTCAGGAACATAACTTTAATATTAACCACGATTTATAGATTTGTATGAAAACATGTCTGTACTCAGTGACAAGTTCTCTTCCTGTACACTTCTTTTTCTAATAATAATTTTAAAAAAAGTAGAGGAACTGTTTTCTGCTCCTGCCTCCTTCCTTCCCCTGCCTTTAGTTGACCTGCTTTGCTGTTTTGATTGAAATCACTGAGGGATGCAGGAACTTAGCATGTTCATGTGTAAGAATTTAAATGTCCTGATGACCCTGCATTATCAAGCACTACACTGGAGCTCCAGGAGTGTGGCTTCCAGTGGGTAAGCCCTTCAGACTGTCTGCTAGTTGACAGGTCTGTCTGTCTCAGGAAGGGTGTGCACGCTTTTGAGAGAGAGCAAGAGCCTACACCACAGCTGAACAACATCATGACTGCTGGTGAAATTGAAGAAGGTGTCCAATCACCTGCATGCTGCATCTGGAGATCCTGGTCTTGCCCTGCTAGGATGCGTGTCTCGCATGTTGCACAACTGGTAGCTGTCCTTGAGGAGGACAGCGAGACAGCCAGTTACAGTGTAGCCTGTGAAAAAGGCCTGTGTGTGAGGAACTGGGATCAGGAGTTCCTGAGGGGTTTTCTCGTTTCTTGGAAGGGCAGCAGATAGTCATGGAAATAGAGATTTTTGTTTGTTTGTTTTGGGGGGTTGTTTGTTCGTTTTTGTTTTTTGTGTGTATGTATACTGAATTTGTTAGGTGCAGAGTCCTTTAAGGTTAAATGAGTGGTGCAACATCTGGATGGACTTGGAAGTAGAACATCTTTCCTGTGAGTGTTAGTGCTGAGTTGTTAGTGTCATTATGGGGCTTCTGTGACTCTAGGCTAGAATTTGCCACCCTGGAGCTTCGTCTCTTGAGTTTTTTCTTCAGTTTCGTGCCACAGTAGAGCTGTGTTTCTTTACTTGTTGCCAGAAGATGGGCCTATGTCATGTAACTGTTTTCAGCTTTGTGTTCACCTAAGGATTTTGAAAGAGTAGATCTGCTTGTTCACAGATAGTGTTTGAAGAGTAGAATGAATGGGACAGGCAGAAGAACACTGCTGATAAGTAATGTGCTTGGTAGTTGGGCAAAATTATTTTGTCCTCTGAAATCCCAATTTTACCATCATAAGGATTGCATTTGAAAGTGTTTATAGCAAAAGTGAATGTGTCTGCTGGTACTTTTGAGATGCAGCTTCTGCATATTTCAGCAGCCAGCCATTGACACCGCAGAACTTCTTCACCCATTTCCTTTGCTTGCTGCTTCTGGAGGTAATGAACAGAGTGGAAAACCTGCTTCTTGTAGAACGTAGACATGCAGCAGCTCTGCTGTTCTGCTTGGGAGTGTTTTGCAGAGAGTTTTCCAAAACCAAAAGTATCACTTGGTTCTTAGCATTACATGGCCTGGAGGGAGGATATCTTACCCCAAGCTGCTGGATACAGGAAAGTCTAATAAAATTGTTTTGGTTCTAGATCTTTGCTGAATTCACATAATTCGCATTGGAATACAATAGGAAAGTGACTTGGATAGATGTGTAGGTTCTAAAAAGCTGTCAGTTTCTGAGTGCCTGTCCAGACTTGAGCTACATCACTGTTGTCTTTCTGCCGCATGTTTCTAAATTTAGCAGTATCTTTATAACCTCTGCAACCTCTTAAAAGAGTAAGGATTTGGACCAATGTTTGTTCATAAATTTACAATGCAGTGCATTAGCATCCTGATTCACCTCATACTTATTAATTTCATCAAGTAGCCCCAGTCAGTGTAATAGCAATAACCTGTAAAACCACAGAGCATATGAGAAGGCTTTCTTGTCTTTCACCGATAAATGTGTTTTCAGTGTCCCAGGCCACATATTCTTATGTTTCAACACCTCCTTTCAAGCAAAATGAATGTAGTTGTCTTTGACTTTTGTTATAACTTCCAAAGCATGCAAATGTTTAGGCTGCATATGTCTGCACAGTCAAGTTTGCAGGAGCACCTCATTGATGCTCAGAGGGTAAAAATATGCATTTTGAAATTTGTGAGCTTCTGAGTCGTGAGAAACCAGAGCCATGCTCTACAACCATCTGTGATTACAGAGCCAGTTGCTCAGTTGAGTTTCAAAGGCGTGGGTTTGTGTCAAAGAGATAACATGCAATATGTGGAGTAGGTCACCTTGGTGATAATTGTGAAATACATTCCAATTTCTGAATTTGTGGCTGTTCCATTAATTGGCAGACAGGTTTCAGCTGATGCATCCTTCTGAGTATGAGCAGGCTATCAACAGAGTAGACACTCTGATGATTGGAGCTGATGATTGTTTGTAAACATTTGTAAGATATCTGTGCATAAGTATGGAAAAAGCCTCATCAATCTTAAATACTCTCTTGCAGAGTATGGTGCTGAGACTTAAGTGGCTATCTGTTATTTTGGGTTTGCCTTCTTAGTAGGTTAAATGTTAAACATGGAAGGTGCTTTGTTAGGTCAGACAGTGAGTAGAGTGCAACAGTTTGTCAGTGGGAGAAAAGTTGGGTCTGTATCTTCTGAAGTACTGATACGCTTCTTCTGTTGACATAAAATAAACGATCCTGTTAAAGGGTAGCAGCATTTAAATAAGATGTGCTTATGCAGCACATAATATGAGTGTAAAGTATACAGGCTATACCAGCTAAATCAAATATCCATTGCTAGTGAAACTGCAGGTTTAGACCAAAGAAAGGAACACAGCACGCTTAATGCACATAGATGCAGGTAAATTTTTATTGCTGCATCTGATGCCAAGCTGATGGAAGCTGTGTTCTGGCCAGGGATACTGGTGTTAGAGGGCTCACACTCCATTCTGTTTGTGGCAGTCTTTTGTGCATGCCTGTGGCTTATGTCTAGTTCAGGTCAGTTTTGGCTCAGTTGTAGCATGACCTGTGTGAGGTGTGCTATATTCTCACTGGAGGACTCCCACTTTATTGTTCAACAGCTTACTCACAAATTCAGTCCTTAGCTTATCCCTTGTCTTTCCCACAGCAGCTTTAGAGGAACAAGGGTGAGTGGTGCTTCCTTGTTACTAGGAGGAAGTGCTGTCCTGTGGGATGTGTGGGGATTCTAGAAGGACCAATGATTAAAAACAAAGGAAAATTCAGATTGGAAAATTGAAAAGCTTTGAAAGTTCCACAAGCCTTCCAACTACTTGTTTAGCTACCAGAGGTCAGATTTGTAGATGTATTTAAGCATTCATATACCTCACTTACTTATTTGTAAAACGTACATACAATCCTATCTCGGAGGCTACAGGATTATCACTTTGAGTATCATGAGATGTGGGTACCTTCTGCAATGTTAGTGAATATTGTAGCTATCAAAAGCACTGATAGATACATTTACATTTGTTTGTTGAGGCGATCGAACATAGACATTTTTGCCTGTTCATTTCAATAAAAGGTGGAACAAACTGTAGTTTGGTGACTCCTTTCCTAGTTTCTTTACTATCAATTCTGATGTGTGTGCAGCACATAGAAAATACAGAGCAATTATAAGACTATGGACAACTTTTATTTCTCTCTTGCAGTGTCAACATGTTGAGGAAACAAAATGCTGCTCCTGAATTTCTGTATAGCTCAGGAGGAGGAAAACATCCAATAAAAATCTCGTTAAAAAGTAGCTGACTATGTTGTTTTATAGGTAGGAGCATGAGAGGTTTTTTGAGAGCTGTTTTTTGATTCAGTTGAATCACTGTCTGAAGGAAGCAAATTTAGATGAGACAGTAAAGGAACAAATTTAGTCCTACTGTAGGAGGATACTGTAATGAATTGTCTGTGTGATGTTTGAATTTTATCACTGAACTACCTCACTGAAATTAAACAGGAAAGGGCCTTCTGTCCTTTAACTTGCCTTGCTAGAAGCCCTGATTTGTGAGTGCATGTACTTCTTGTGTTCTTGAGACTGCAAGCTAAGAGAGTTTCAGATGCCTAAATATGAAGCTGGAACCGAAACTCTTTGGTTGACTAAAGCTATCAAGTATGAAAAATGAGTTCATGAGAGGATTTCGTGCAAAGAAGAAGTGCTGCTGAAGCTGGTTTGTATTGGGAAAGCTGCAGAGCTGATACGAAATAGCATGGCAGGGAGTTCTTTCTACGTCTGCTTTGCCAGCCTCTGTGCAGGGTAAGCATTGCTGGAAGATGTTGAACCTTTGTGTGTTCCTTTCTGAACTTGCTGTTTTGGGGGAAAGAGAGTAATGCCCATGTGCATATGAAAAATACAGCCCCTCTTTGGCAGTACTTTTCTCAGTAGCAATGGCTATCCTGGGTGTGCTGGAGGAACAAGAAGACCTTGAGAGGAAATAGGTGCCTATCAGTAGAGATGAGTAATGGCTAAATTCTAGGTTTGCAGTTTATTCAGTGGTCTCAAAAATTCCTGTTTGGTTGCCTAGGTATCTTAAGAGTTGTCAAAAGGGCTTAATTTTTTCACACATGTATATATGAACAACATTTTTTAATGGCCCAGTGAATGGCAGGCCCCCTCAGACTAAAAAAGATGCAATAAGCACAAGAATTCCACTTGCCTGGAAAAGAGGTATTTGAGGTGGAGATTCGATCGTCAAGGAGTTCATTCAAGAAAATTTCAGAGGCAGAGCCTCATCTTGCTGGGTTATAAGGAGCAAGATGAGACCCTTCTTTGTTTCTTCTAGCTCCAGGAATTTTCTTGGTACTACTTGAAGCAGGAGAATGCAGGAGAATCCCTGATTAAGGCAGTCTCCTGGCAGATAAGAGAACAGAAATACTTCCTAATCTCTGATCTTTATAAGTGCCTAAAAGCTGCATCTCCCAGTGCATCTGAAAGAAGTGTACTGTCACGTCTGAGATTTTCAGTATGTGATACATCTCACAAGAGGCTCTTACAGGCCTTTGAAGTAGCTGGAGGAGGGGAATTTGATTGGTTTCACATGTTTATGCCAAATCTCATGGTAAGTAGAACTTGAGGTTATGAGATATTGCAGTATACGTATTATGGAACAGTGTAAATAATTGCCCGAACAGGTTTTTTTGCCTGTGGCTTTTCGACTTGGATTGAATTTCCTTCTATTTCCTGGCAAGTTTTGCTGACCACCTCTTTTTCACATGCACCTCCTCTAATCTTCAGTGATCTTTTTCTCCTGGAGGAGCAATGCTCCTCCTCCTGTGTTGCACCTCTAAATGACTGTGAGACTCTTCCCTGCTTGCCAAAGTTGTTTAAAATTCACCTATGGGTGAACAAGCACAGACAAATAAGATGCCTTGTTACCTTGTGTCATTTCTTTAGGAAAGTAAACTTAAAAAAAAAAAAGAGCCCAGAACACAGGTTGGAAAATTAAACTCCAAGAAATTTGGAAATGCACGAATGTAAATTGTTCAGATGGTTGCCAGCATTTGATCTGAATTGGCCCCTTTTCTTGCTGTTGGACATGGTGTAAGGAAGTGCATACAGATTTGTGCACTTCAGTTGGTTATCGGTGTAATAGCAAGGTATATTCAGTCTTCTCTCAGAGGCTTCAAATTATATTTCAAATATCATAACACACACATAATTTCTGTTAATACACAGATGTACAAGGATAGTGTCTTTCACGTGGATGAGCTAGGTCAGCCTGGAGTCCAGGGTATTTGACTAATTCCCAAAATACATGCCAGTGCTGTTGAGGAGATGCTGTTAGCTGGGTACCCAGTTTTGTCTGTACTCTGATGAGCCTAGAAACAGGTCTTCTGCATGGAAAATTTCACCTCCAGTGTAACTTGAACAGATCTAAGCACCTGAAAGCAAGAGCATAGAATTCCTGGGTTGGAAGGGATCTTCAAGATCATCTAGTTCCAACCTTCCTGCAGTTGACAGAAACACTTGTCGCTAGACCAGGTTGCTCTGAGCTCCATTCAGACTGGTCTTGAACTCTCACAGGGATAGGGCATCCACAGCCTCTTTGGGCAGCCTGTTCCAGTGCCTCACCACCCTCACCACCCTGTTGTCTAATCTGAATCTACTCTCTTTCCATTTGAAGCCATTCCCCCTTGTTCTGTTACTACAGCTGTTGTAAAATGTCTCTTTCCACGGTTTTTGTAGGCTCCCTTCAGGTACTGGAAAGCTACAATTAGATCACCCTAAAGCCTTCTCTTTTCCCGGCTGAACAACCACTGTTGTCTCAGCCTTTCCTTGCAGGAGAGGTACTCTAGCCATCTAACCATCTTGGTGGACTCCTCTGGACTGAATTGCTCCCCTTGCCGTGCTGGTCACGCTGCTTTTGCTGCAGCAGCCCAGGACACAGTTGGCTTTCTGTGCTGCAAGTGCACATTGCCAGTTGTGTCTGGCCTCTGATCCAGCAGCACCCTCAAGTTCTGAGCAGGGCTGTTCTCAGTCCCTTCATCCCCCAGCCTATACTGATTGTGCAGGGTTGCCCTGACCCAGGTCCTTGCACGTATTAAACCTCATGAGATTCCCACAGGCCCACTTGTCCTAGAAGAATACAGTAACAGACTTGACTGTCATTGTGGCTGCCCATTCTCTCATCTGGCCATGGAAGTGTTGTTCCATGGATTCCCTGCAGAGGCTAGAGCTGGAAACAAACAGCTTCTTTTCTCCAAAGGCGTAGGTCAGTTAAAAACTGGTGCTAGTTAGCATGAGTAAACTTCAAACATGATCTCTCCCCCCACCCCCACCAGTATCAGACATATAATTTAGTGATGAGAATGGGATGAGGTTTTCTAAAATGTCACTTGATGGAAAAAATACCATTTAGTGCTTCTGTATAGGAGTCTATTCTTTAAACAAACTTGCAATTCATTATTTTGAAGAGCACTCTGTAGATAAGAGACATGTTTTCAAATGCCAGCAGGCCTTAATCAAGCTTAGAACTTTAGGTTGTATTTATGGCCAGCTGATTTACTGCCAGAAAAACACTGTGGTATTTTGCACACAAACCAATTGAGAACCAAGCCCACAAGTGTGCATCAGAGTATTGGTACACTCCAAGTGATGCTGTAGTTGAACAAGTATTTTCTCAGAGGGCAGTTGGTTTCAGCATCTCTGCTTCATGCTATTCCTCAAGTTTTGGTGCTGCAGTTCTGCCTGCAGCTGTTTGATCATCTGAACTAAAAATGCCTTGGTAGAGCGGGGGTGGGGAAAAAGTGGTGTTTCTAAAATGAGCCTGCTTTCCAGTATGGTTTACTGCCTAAGTCAACAAGTAGTTAAACCAGTCTATCAGAGACAGGACAGGATAAAAAGAAGCTCTGAGTTTACTTAAGCCCACAAAACTGACTGACTGTCTGGAGTGAGGTGTCCATGGGCTGGTGTGTCCCAGTTAGGTTGCAGGTCTCAAGGCAGGGGTTTCCTTATGCTGTGCTGCCTTAAATCTGCCCGCACCACTTGTAAATTATGAAACACTGAAGCAGAAGAGCTGTTCAGCTTCACCTGCCATTTCAGCTTACTCTGACATCCAGGTTTCCTTGACTTGACTCCTTGGAAGGCAGGAAGGTCCTGGTTTTAAAATTATATTGTGCCTTGTAGCAAAACCACTGGAGTGCTTGTTTTGCCTGTGCAAACTTCTTGCATGCTTTTGAATGGCTTGTTTTAATGAACCTCTTGGACTGTGTGCAGTGTGTATTTTTTTGTTTCAATGAGGTATTTGCCTCACAGCTGAGGTGTTGCATTGTGCAGCAGCGTGTCCCTGAGAGCGACCTGTGCCTCGGGGCCTGGTGTGCTCTGCTAATAAAGGGCTGACAAAGAAGGAGAGGAGATGGGGTCCCTTTTGGAAATCCAGGCGCTGTTTATTGTCAGCGCTTGCATCGTGGTAGCAGCCTCGAATGTGTTCCAGGGACAAGAGCCAAAATGGGGCGAAGGATCCAGAGTTATATACCAGAAAAAATGGGTAGGTTTGAGGGTCAGAATCTGATAGGGATGGGGAAAAATGGTGCAGGGGGTGGCCAGAAACCAGAGGGACTAATAGGATCACAGGGATGGGGTACAGCAGTAAAAATAACCCAATGGGGTCCAAGGGAACAAAGAACATTCTGGGAAGTGTGCATATATGGTGAACAGGGGCTGAACAGGCTGACATAAACTTGACAAACCAATAGAACAATGAAACCCAAGAAATATTAAGATGTGGCTGCAAAGTCCCATGGCAGGAAAGTTCTTCTCAACCTAATCTAAAAGGGTATCTCAGACCCCTAGGCATCCATACTCAGGAGCTGTGTCTCTAGCTGTTGCCTGCTCAGGCTTTGGGGCTCTGTTGGGTTTCATGGGGATTTTGCTCCAGAGACCATGCAGAAGCCAGGATCTTGGCCACTCTGCTTTTTTCTTACCCAGCCTGCAGCTGTGGTCTCTGGTTTGCTGGCTGACCGTGAGAAGGCACAAATTTCTGAAATCCCTCTGCTGCATGGAGGGAGATATGCCAGTGGACAGAATTACACTCACTTGCTTCATACTGCCCAGGCAAATGCTCTTTTAAATAAACTTATTTTAAGCAAAGCTAGAAAGCAAAATGGCTTTCTAGAAACCAGAATGCAGAGTGCTAATCCGACTGCAGGAGACTGTTGTATTTGGGGAGTGGGGAGGCTTCCCATCACGTTTGTGTGCTGAAGTATGCTGTCACCCAGATGCCAGCCAGCTTTTCTCCAGCCTCACCTGACCATAGAGCAGGAGCCAAACTTGTCTGTCCACTCCTCAGAGTGGGATTGCAAATGTATTCTACGAATAAGTTGTTCAGGATTACTCTCTCGTTATTTAATAAAATAAAACACTGTTCACATGTACTATGAAATAACTCAAGTGGAGGTAGCCCAAAGTGCTGTAGTAAAGAAGCAGCACTTTGAGTGCTTCAATATTAGTGGAATGGCAGTGAGAATAAGCAGAATGGGCACTAGCCATGCATTCAGTGTCTTGTGTAATTGCCTCACAGTACCACCCAAGTCCAATCACAGCACTCTGCCAGATTCAGGAAGAACTTTGGACTTTTAAGACTCCTTCATCCCTATTGTTAAACTAAAACATGGAAACCATTCACTAAGGGTGTGAAAACCTAATCTCATGGGTTTGTCACACAGATACTAGCTGACTGATCTTCTAACCCTGACATATTTATAAATATGTGGTCACATGATGCGGATAAAACAACATGTATGACTGTAGTTGAATATTGATTGTGACTGCTCCCCTATTCTGTGCAGAAGTGAAGTCCTAGAAATATAGATGATTCCTCAAATCTGCCTAAAAACTGTCTTGATGAAGTTCTTATGGACAAGACAGAACTACTAATTAAGGTGAGGAAGGTTTTTGCTGTTGCAGAAACTGTGCTCTGGCTTTAGAGCCATGGCATGAACCATACTGAAGCAGGCTAGTTTTACCTATTGCTAGGGGAGTTGCTGTTGGTATGTTGTGGTTCTTTTAATGGCAGTAGAGTTGAAGAGGTGACATTTGTTTGCTGCTTTTATTATTTCAACCTTGATTAGAGAATGTAGAGACACATCTTTTTTTTTTTTCCCCTGACAGTTCTTGAGCAAATATTCTGGGTTATGCCATTAATTTTTACTTCTCTCCCATTTCTTTTTACTTCTTGCAGTTCTTGTGTGCTTGGTGAAAACAAGCCTACGCTGCAGGAATGCAAGAGGAGCAACAGCCTGAGGTAGGGCTTGGAGATGAAGTTTCTATCTCAGTACAATTGCAGCGAAGGTCAAAACTGAATCAGCCAGGTTCTTCTACTCATTCTTGGGCAAGTTCTGCAAAGTCTTAAGACTGATAATACCAGTGTGAGACCCCTTTTAAAAAGGGGATGGAGAACTGAGTGCTATTTCTCTTGATTAATTTAGGTTCTTTTCTGGTTCTCTTTCCCTCTAGTTGCAAAAGCTAAAATGGGTATTTTCTATTATTCTTCTTGCAAGTGAGTTGCATAAAATAGCCTAACTTGTGAGATTAAACCTTTAGAAGGAAAAGGTTTTGTGAGTAGATTACAGAGATTGATTTTATAGAAATAATCTCATTGTACATGACTGAAGTACCGTGCCAAATTAGACTGAGATGCTTTTTCTGTCCTTTCTGTTCATTTTCTTCTTTCATACCTATGTATCTCAAAACTTTTTTCTGTTGTAATAGGTGAAGCTCAGGAAATTTTTATCCTATGAAATATAAGAATGTCAGTTCTTTTGTCCTGTTAATAAAAAAAACCCTGACAGATTACTAATGTGGTGGCTTAGTGCTGTGCTTATCGCAGTGTTGTGATGTTGTGATGACAAAGCCAGCATAAGTGACAGGATTAATTCCATATGTTACAGATGGATAAATTTTTCCAAAATATTGTTGTGACTAGACTTAACGTATGCAAGCAGTAGAGTCAAGCCATATGTTGTGATCAAAAGCTGAGCTGGTGTTAAATTAGATTTGTGAATGTAATTGCAATTTGCAGTGTAATTGCAGTTTGCAGTTGTCAATGAACAGACTTTAGCTTTGTGGTGAAGGATGATGTGTTGCTGTGAGTATTTTAAACTTTGCACCGTGAAGCTATTGTACTTTTTGAGTTTACTCCATGAAATGTATCATGAATTTTTCCTTGCCTTCAGTGGGGCCATGGTAAGACACTCAGGATTTATTTTCTCAAAATTCCTGATTGGCATAATGGAATGCAAGAAGAAAACAATTGCTCTTGTAGAAAGCACTTAAAAATTGGATGTGCTTTGTACAGCCTTGCTTTGAACCTTACCAGGTTAAATGCAAAGTAAATAAACCTGTCATATTAGTTAAAAAGTTGACATCCACCAGGAGAGATTGGCTGCCTGCTCGCTGACTCTTTAATACTGTCTTTCCTTTGGGAAGTACTTAAATGATGATGGGTTCTCATCCCGTCTCTAACTTTTTGACTTAATGTTGTTCAGAAATTCCAAATACTTCCAATAATCATCCTGATTAAACTTTGAATTAAGGTAGTTGTCTCAGGGTAGTTTATAATTTAGCTTTCCTTTACTCCTGGGTCTTTTCTGCACCAGCTCTGCCTCTCTGGCTTGAATGACATTGGCTGAATGACTGGAATTGTTTGAATTCTATGCATGGGTTTTAAAACTTGCTGGTTAATTTAAAATAAGAAAGGTTTTTGTTAGCCAAAGACCTGTATCATATACTTCTAGGGATAATATCTAAGAGTCAGTCTTAAGGAATCTTTTCAATTACCTTCTGTTTTTTTAGAGAGCAAAACTCTGCAGATGCCTTGCATCTTTTTGACTTTGATTGCTGATATGTATAAAGTCATCATGCACACGAACTTAGTAAGATTTGATGTGCATATTGTGTAAGTGCCTTATTCCAACAAATACTTGGCCTGACTCTTCTAGAATGGATATGTTTTGTCTTGTGAGTACTGGTAAACTTTGTCAGACTGCTGACAGATAATGCTGACTGGTAGTTGAGTCAAATGGTATAAAATAATCCGTGCACGTTTTAGTTTTCAACACAGAAACTGCTGTAGTAGTGTTAGAGATAAATTTCTTCTTTTTATCTGGAGTCCCATTTATTTTAAAACTCCATGTCAGGTATAAATATAATCTCTTAAAATAGGCATGAAGTAGTTAGTTTTTAATATGTTCTTTCTCATACTCAGGCAGCTAGGAAAAAATAGTTGTAAAACCACAGATGTTTTTGAACTGTGACACTGCTTAAATTATTTACTTGCTTGAATATTATCACTAGGTTTAATTTGAGTAAACTCACAAATGGAAAGATGTATTAAAACATTTCATTATAATTCCCAGCCTCCTTTTGAATTTGTTTCATACAGGCTGCTGCAGATGCCATGTCGTCCTCTGATGCGCCAGAAGATGGCCCAAAGGAAACGTCAAGTGTATCGCAGAATATCTGTATGTTTCTGGTTTGACTGGGGAGGTGTATCATGCTGGAAGGGTATTAAACTAAATGTCTTTGCCTTTTCCTTACCTAAAAAGGATAGGGCTGTTAGCAGAAAAGGGAGATGCTAATGAAGTCGTAGCTGATTTAATCTGTTCTTGATTTGTTTCAAGGCCCAGTTGTGTAAATCCAATTTAGAAAGAGCAATGACATATCAACTGTCAGTTTGCTGATCCCATACTTTCAAAAGTAAATATTTTTAGATTTAACAGATACACTCAGCTATTGTTTTAAGCTCAGTTATTGCTTTCTAAGCCAGTGATGCATAAATAATGTGTTTGCTTTGACAGTCTGGCATCTAGTGATATGATGTTGATCAGTTGTCCCAAGTGGAATGCTTTGCCCATGCTAGCACGATAATGTTTTGGGAAGCCTGCAGGATGTGGCAATAGAAATATTCCAACCAAAACTGTCTTGTGATACCAGGAAGCGCATCATTTCTTACCTGTTATTGGTAAAATCAGATAATGACAGGCATTTCTTTCTCAAGAGGAAAAAACAAAGGCTTCTTAGGATTTGCTTTATGTATTTTGATACACTGTTGTGATCAAATTAATGTGTACAGTGCTCATTTATAACAATAGGAACATTCAGATTGTGCTTTCTGGCAAATAATAGGCTCTGAACCATGTTAGGGCAAATTAGTGTGTAACAGCAACACTGCTGCATAATTCCTAGGGATCTCAGCTTTCATGGGAGCAAACAGAGCCATGACTAAAGCTATGGAAGGTGTATGCAGACCTAAAGAAGTAGATTAATTTTTGTTGATTTTTTCTCCAGATATAGCAGTTGGTTCAATAAAAACCATAGCTGCTTCTGAGAATGTTTTCCTTGTGTCCTTAAATTATAACATCTGTACCGTTATCACATTTCTTCTTCACGTGAAACATTATTCAGTCCAGTACTGAGTATATGTGTGAGGTGAAAGCTTGAAAAATAGAAATTACACCCTTTGGGGTGTATGTAGAAACCATTTTCAACTGGGGGAATCTGAACCATCAATGGCTTTAGGCTAGGAAAGTATTTGAGACAGGTATCACACACACTTCCCCACATATTATATTCTCCCTTAGGCATCCACATTTGACCATAGTGGGAGGCGGGATATTTGCTTAGGTGGATTTTTGTTGATCTGCTATAGCTGCTTTTATAATTATGTGACTGAGAGTGCTACAAATGCTACAGCCTTACCTCTTCTTCCTTTTTCAGTCATGTTTCTCTTACCTCCTCCTTAGCATCTCCATCTGTTTTGGCAGCAACATTGTCATAGCTCAGACAGTACTGATTGCAGCACACCATGTTCTTGGGTATTGACCATGAAGTAGTAGGTTGCTAAAATGCTAAGAAGACTGTTGAAGGGTTGCTTTTGGTTTGGGTTTTCTCTATTGTTTGGTTGGTTTTCTTTTAATTTGGTGGGAGTTTTGTTTGGTTGTTTTTGGTCTGGGGTTTTGTTGTTTTGGGTTTTTTTTACATAGTCTTACAAGATTAGTATTTGTGGGACAGAACTGGCGCCAGAGCCACACAGTTAAACCAGATTCATAAAATGAATGTGGGATAGGAGGCTGTAATTTATCTGCATCTTTGACGTCCTGCCTACAAACTGTTCACTAATCTTTTTTTTTTTTCCCCTGGGCTTATGATCCTATTCCAGGCTTCTGGAGACCACTTGAGACCTCTGCTAACTTGTGCAGCAGCTTGCTAGAGAAAGAGAGTTGGTTGGAAACAAAACTCTGCTTTCCTGCTTGATACCTTTTTTCCTAAGATGCATTACAACTTAAAAATTACTCATTCAAAGTGACTTTAATTTCCGAGTTCTGTAGAGTTAAAGCTTCTCTGTCTCAGTCAATGAGGCTATCTGGCATTTAATGAGCAACTGTGATGGAGCTGATAGGTCTTGCTGTTTTCCATACAGCAAGCTTGACACAGAGGAGCTAAACTCACATTGTACCATTTTGATCTTAAATAGTTGTTGAATTTAGGGAATAATGATTGGATTCCTGACCTAAATACCTCTCGAGGTTTAATTTTCCTCTGTGTCCTGATCCCTGGTGTGTTAATCACAGAAAAGGCTAAGGTTGGTACTGTAGGTATCCTATATGTGCCAATGTGTGCAGGTGACTTTGCCATCATATTCACACCAGTGTCTGTGTGTTGCTATCGTTTATATAGATAAGAATCCCAAAATGAAACACTTTGGGTTTAGAATTTAAAAAATGCTTTTTTAATTTTTTTTTCTCTAATTTAGTGTATACCTTTTCTAAGTATTCTTTGCTTCTCTGTCCACCTCACCTGCCACACAGCTTCTCTCTTTCCCTTACTGAACTGCGTGGACAACCTGTCCCAGTGTCCACAGGGTAGGAAACCTGGACTGAGACCCATGCTTGGAGGCAGCCTCTCCAGTGATGGCACTCTCAATGATGTAGCTTCAGAATTGAATGTAAGATTACAGTGGTAAATCAATGGCCTTTTAGCTCTGCTCTGCTGTTTAGTGGTGACATTTTTATTTTCTGTCTTACTTACCTGCACTTTATATCATGTGTACTTTTCTTTTCTATTTTTTCTTTACATTTATAGCTGATGCAGATGCATTTAAAATTCTCCTGGATATGAAGTTGAAGAAGAGGCAGAAGAGGCCTGCTTTACCAAACACTGTGACTGAGCTTGACACTGAGGATGGTTCTAAAGTATATGTGGTTGGAACAGCCCACTTCAGTGACAGCAGCAAAAAGGATGTAGTAAAGGTAAATACTCAGTGTGATCCCTTCAGCAGCATCTTTATAATGTTTCAACTTGGCACTAAGTAGAATGAAGTCCAGCTCTCTGACTTGGTTCTGTGCTGTAACCTTCAGGCTCTGTTTTTTCTAGGTGGCTGTTGGAGGGCTAACAGCACTATGGGATGAGAGGCAGACATGTTACAGGAATAATTTTTGATGTAATACATTGCTCTCCCTGCTCAAATATTTTTATTTGCCCTTCAATAAAAAAAGGCAGATGCAGCACCAGTGTTGCAAGTAGAAATCTCACTAGTGAAGCTTATGTTGCCTGGATAGTATTTGGCTGTAAAGCCATGACACACAAAACTTGGATTCCATTCTCAAGCTGCAAATAGGTCTGAAGCCCTAGTGCAAGTAGGAACTATTTCGTACTGTATCTCCTGCAAACTCTGCAGTTAAGAGTGGCTTTATTCAGGAGCTGGAGGGGGAGGAATCTTGTAAGAACCAGGGTTGACAATTCTGGCACAAAGTGTATTCTAACTCAGATTGCAAAATACGACTGAGTACAGTCAAATTAATTTTGTGAATGTGAAAAGTTTAACATGAAGTATTTCTTCCCTGCTCCCCTCCCCAGCACAATATGTTCACCATTATCCTGGCCCAAAACATCCAGTAACTAAGACATTTTGCTGTCACCTTCCTTAATATTTTTTTCAGTGCATGGTTATTTGGAGGACTCTTATTTACTCTTCTGTTGTTTTTGTAATTGAAAATTATTATTGGAATGTGCTTTCAAGGTCCCTTTTCTCTTTAAAGCGTTGCTATTGGCTGCATTTCTGTTTATTCCTTTCTAAAGCAGTAAAAATAAATTCATCTTTTTCAGACAATACAAGAAGTGCAGCCTGATGTAGTTGTGGTGGAACTGTGCCAGTACAGAGTTTCTATGTTAAAAATGGATGAAAAGACATTGCTAAAAGAAGCCAAAGAAATAAATCTGGAAAAACTTCAACAAGCTATAAAGCAGGTATGATTCCTACAGTGAGAATTAAAGGTGTATGTTAAGAGCAAATTGTCAAATTGCAATCAGAACCAGTGTTCCCACCAGCTGGGAGCCTGATATTGTTAATGTAGGTGAGAGTACTATTACAGTGGCAAAGCTAGGTTTGGGTGTTTTTTTCTGTTTTCAGGTAGAGAATTCAGGACTTTCTTTTCACACTGGGATTGGCTGGGCAAATTGTTGACATTGACAGGAATCCTCCTGCATTTAACAGCTGCTCCATTTGCAGGACACAAGTCTAACTTTGCAATTGTAATGCTCTGCTAATATATTTGAAGGAATAATAATCACATTTAATCTGCATCTGTATCACAACTATTGGTATTTTCTGTTTAGCTGCATTCCTTCATCATGCTAGTGTGTTGCTCTTTAATTCCTACTAATCCACTTGTCTTTTGAGTAGTTTCTAATTGACAATAGGCCCTGAAGGGGGATTCTGAAAAATCTGGGCTAAAAAGTGTGGGATTCTATTCAAATTATAACTATTCTGGCGGTTGATGTGGACATGTCTGGATGTGTGTGCAAAAAAAAAAAAAGTCTTGTATTTTTTCAGTTCCACCTAGCTAGCTCGCATTTAAGTAATTTTAAGCTAGGCACAGTGAAACAACACAAAGGTGACTTAAAAATGACAGGACACTTGATTAGAATGGCAGTGCATGGTCAATAGTAAAGAGAGTTTCAGCATCCAGTTGGATGAAGAAAATCATAGATCGTTATTTTGATGGTGTGATAACTGTATATTGGAATTGCTTTATTGATGTAATTGGGGAATTTCCAGGACTGCACCCCCAGGTGCAGGAATATAAACTGCTTGCATGCAGAAGCACTCGCAGTGGCTTGGGGCTATGCAGTGTTTGTGCTCACACACAGGGTCTCAGAGCAGGCTTTCTGACTCAAGGAGTTAGGTAATAATTCGTCTTTGCTGTTTTCTTTATTTATGCCCTATCAAAGGAAAAGACACTGCAAAAGACTTGCATTTTGCATGAATTGCTGCATCTGTCTGTTGGAACGCTTGGACGGATGGGCAGAGTCCAATAGGATGAAGTTTAATAAGTCCAAGTGCAGAGTCCTACGCTTTGGCCACAACAATCCCCTGCAACGTTATAGGCTGGGGATGGTGTGGCTGGACAGTGCCCAGGCAGAAAGGGGCCTGGGGGTTCTGGTTGACAGCCGGCTGAACATGAGCCAGCAGTGTGCCCTGGTGGCCAAAAAGGCCAATGGCATCCTGGCCAGTATCAGGAATAGTGTGGCCAGCAGGAACAGGGAGGTCATTCTTCCCCTGTACTCAGCACTGGTGAGGCCACACCTTGAGTGCTGTGTCCCGTTCTGGGCCCCTCAGTTTAGGAAGGACGTTGAGATGCTTGAGCGCGTCCAGAGGGGGCAACAAGGCTGGTGAGGGGCTTGGAGCACAAGCCATATGAGGAACGACTGAGGGAGCTGGGGTTGTTTAGCCTGGAGAAAAGGAGACTCAGAGGTGACCTTATCACTCTCTACAACTTCCTGAAGGGTGGCTGTGGTCAGCTGGGGGTTGGTCTCTTTCTCCAAGCAACAACGGACAGAACAAGAGGACACAGTCTCAAGCTGCATCAAGGGAGATATAGGCTGGATATTAGGAAAAAATTTTTCACAGTAAGAGTGATAAAGTACTGGAATGGTCTGCCCAGGGAGGTGGTGGAGTCACCATCCCTGGATGTGTACTGGATGTGGCACTTGGTGCTATGATCTAGTTGAGGTGTAAGAACATGGTTGGACTCGATGATCTTGAAGGTCTCTTCCAACCTACAAATTCTGTGATTCTGTGATCTTAGGTAGATTGTTCTGATGCGTGTAGCCAAAATACATGTTCACAACAACTGGAACAGCATAGCTGGGGATCTTCTGACCCTGTGAACAGGCACAGAAACTTTTTTTTTCTTTATATCAAAGCTAAATGTAAGTTTCTGTTGTGTTAAGAGGAAAAGGACAATGAAAACAAAATAGCAGACTTTTTTTTTCTCTGTGATGTAAATTTGTGTTGGTAGCTTTGCAGTTACCACTTCCTACCAGGACTTGAAGTGATCTTGTGTGCAGACAGTAGAAAACACAGATTCTATTGGCTTCAAAGCCAGAGAATACTGCAAGGATCCTTCCTATTCTTACAGCTCAGTATTAGTCTCCTTTACTTTATTTGCAGGAATACTGCAAATAATAAAATTTGAACACTGGGCCTTTTAAAAAACGTATTTCTCTATCTATGGTGTCAACCAGAAAATCCCCCAACCTTTCCCCTTCGAATCACTAACAGCATGGATTATATAAGAAAAAACAGGAACAACAGTCCAACTGTCTCATGCTAAATCATAGTGTCTTTGTTTTTCTCTGATAAAAAGGAGACCATTTGGTAAGTTGCTCAGTTATTTATGCCTTAGTTGCTTCCTCTCATTGAAATGAGACAGGCCCAAAAGCTACACTAAAAGTCAAAGGTGCTTTCAACTTTCATCCTTGAGTTTGGAAATGAGGAAAAAAAGCCCAAATGAAGTCTTTTTATAATCACGTAAATATTGAGCACTAAGATTGGATTTCATTGCTCTTAATTGAAGCTGGAAACGGAGCAGAATGTTAACATGAAACATACATATTTGCAATGGGTCACTGGCATCCACAGCTTATCAAGTAACTGCTGCAGGTTAAAACCAGACTTCCTTTAGCTCCTCCTTGAATTTCAAAACCCTTACAGTTGTTTGCAGAGAAGTACCTGTTTGCTTTCTATTAAACAAAGCAACATGGTGTAGACCGGTATCTGGCTCAAATGTGGATAACCTGGAGATGTGCAGTAACAGTTGGCTTAAACCAAACTGGTAAGACAGGTTTTCTCTTATCTTCTCCCTGGTTCTGCTATCCCTTCTGTGTCCATACCATGGCCCTGTGGTAGTTGGAGTAGGGCTTGGTTTTTTGCTAGATCATCTGCCGGTGGCTGTAAGATTGCTACTCTTGGCACAGAGGAGCAGCTGAGAAACCTTGCTCTGGGGATAGAAGAGAAACTGAGCTAGTGACAACTGAATCATAGCTTAACCTCTTTTTGTCTGAAGTTACCTGTGGAGGAATATATTGTAATGTTGGTTCTGGCTAATGAAAAAAGCTCACCTTTTGCACTGCATACTACAGCCCTCCATGTTTAGGTAACCCACAGGGATAGTCCTGTAAAATAAAATGGATATAACAGGAATTGGTAGATAGTCGGTACATGCGTATAGACAGGAGCAGGCTGCTGTTCACTTGATACCTCCACTTGTGTTTTGAAGTCTAACCTCCAGTGGTCTTGCAGCAGTAGGAAAACCAGATGTCAAGGCTGTGCTGCCTTCCTTCATGGAAATTAGGGTTTTTAAAAGAATTGCAAAGGAAAGTGCACATGGCTTGTTTCTGCACTTGGTGCTGGATCAGTGACTTGTTATGCAGTCAAAGAGTAGCTCCAAGGCCCCCTGCATAGGCTGTGTTCCCAGACATAGTATAAGCGTTCTTTGCCTGGGAATTGCCCTCTCTTCCTGCTCTTTTCACTGTCTCTGCTAGTTGTGTGCCCAATAGTGCGTCTTCCCTCAGTCATCCTTTCCCAAGCTTCATGTGTATTTAGTATGTTTAATCTCTTCTCATGTTTGATACTTCTTTGCACATTTTCTAGTTGAAGAATCTTGTTTTTGAGGCAGGAGTCTGCTAAAGATTGTAGCAGGAAATTAGCCTTTGTTGAGGGAAGGGGCAGTGTCCCTTTTGGCAAAATTATGGACTGATGCCAAGTTGGAAGAGATCTGTAACCACAGTGTAGGTTATGCTTTGGGACAGGTAATGTTGATGCATTGAGTCCTATTCATAAAAGTGACTTGTTGAGGACAGCGAGAGCTGCACAGAAGGGATGGATTTGAGATGTTGTTTTCATTCTTTTTGTAAAAGGTCAGGAAAGGAAGATTTTTTTTAAATATACATAGGAGAATTCTTTTTCAACAGAAGTGCCGTGATTTTAGGTCTAGTTCTAAAAAGCAATAGAGAGCCTTCAATCTTCTTGTGGGATTGACTCATACTCAGGACTGTGAAGTCTCTTTTAAGATCTTGTGTGCTGAAATCATACACTGCAATTTCTTGTACAGTGTTATATTCTCTGTGTTTCTACATCTAACCAGTCCTCAATCTAGTGTTTTTCACGATTGTAGACGTGCCTGGGATTAGACCACTGGCTATTCACTTCAGTATATCTAGGACGTGGCATTCACTGTACATTTAATGGAATATGCTCCTGTGGTCCCTTTATTTTTTTGTATCCAGATAAGTCAAGAAAAATTAAATGCACAGTATGAACTGTTTAACTGTTTAAGTTATTCAGACACTTTCTTCAAGCAGACAGAGTACATACAGACTGAAAGAAGTCTGGCTATCCTTCTTTACTTTCTTAACCTGCTGTACATTTGTGTTGAAAGGCAGAATACTTTGGCCGCACAGTGAGGTAAACTGATAAAAAATGAAATACAGCCTGTATTGATAAGTGAATTGGCTCAAAATACAGCTTCAGTGCTGTTTCTTCATTAAAATAATTAATTTTTTTTCACTTCTGGGAACAGTGCTTTCTTCAGCCTGATTTTTTTTCATATGTTTTTCTCCCTCTTCTGCCAGAACGGACTCATGTCTGGATTGATGCAAATGCTGCTTCTGAAGGTTTCTGCTCACATCACAGAACAGCTGGGAATGGCCCCAGGAGGAGAATTCAGGGAGGCTTTCAAAGAGGTGCGAACTTGAAATGGCTTTTCTGAGGTCAGATTACCGGCCTTTTGCTTCCAGAGTTGAACTCAATAAAACCATTTTGTTATTGCCTAGAAAAGAGCACTCTGGCCATACCTCTGCTGAAGCCAATGAAGTAGTAAAAATCATTTTCAACTTCAAACTGTACTTTAAGGTACAAAGATTTGTAGACATAAGTGGTAGGAAAGCAATTTCAGCAAGGCTTCAAATGATAAGGCTTTTTCCTGATGATATTTCTGAAGATATTTGTATTCATTAATAATTTAGTTTCTTTTAAATAATTGCTTTTAAATTCTGAATATTGATCTTGGTCCCACTGTTGGTGGTGTCAGAATATCAGGCTGTGAAAACCAGCTCTAAAGGATTAATGAGATCTGTCACATCCCATTCATCTACAAAGATTGGGGAAGTGAAATATCTGACTGGTCTGTTAGTCCTATATGGTGTTTTAACATCACCTTTTGTACTACTGCCAGCAGTGATACCTGGAACTAAATAGTAGCTGTGTTTTACGCTACTTTTTTTTTTTTTTTCTGGGAATAAGAGGACGCTATTTTCTGTGTATGTATCCATCTTGTAGAATGTATCTTGCTATTTTTATGTAAATTATGTACTAGTAAGGCAATCTGAGAGAATATTGCTGATAAACATTTTGGAATAAGTTGGTGTATTTATCCTTAATAAAAAGAAAACTTCTTCAAGATTTATTTTCTTGAGCATTCTAGACCAGAATGAAACATTTTAAGTGGGGGAAAAAAAATAGCTCTGTCCTGTTCTAAAGCAATTGGTGGAAATTTTCAAACAACTATGCACAGGAAAGAATTTTCTAGAAATTCTGTACTGTGCTAAAATTTGTCAGCGTGAGCTACAGCCAAGTCTCACATTATCATGTGGTATCTGGCATCAGTTACTGTCTCATAAACTCTCCCTTTAATATATTTTACCATGACCAATTGTAAGGCTGATGATCCTGACAAATCCTAGGTGAAACCAAAATGATGACAGTTGGTTCACCTCAAACTTTATTCAGGCCCAGATATTGAGCCCCATTATCACTCCATGTAGTAATAATCAGAAGCTTTCTGCTTCTGGTTAACAAGTAACCTCAAGGGTGTGGCATTACAATTTAATGTTTTTTACTGTAATATCTACTGCATTGTGTAGCAGATTTATTCCTTTATGAAGTAACGTAGTAGTATTTTGTAAATTTTATTTACTGCAAAACAGATTTTTTTTATGTTGGAGTGTGACACTACTTGCTCTTTTTTAAGATACCTTGTATAACACAGTAAATCCTTAATGTTTGTTAAAAAGAATGTGCTGTGCTGCAGTATGAAATGTTGACTAGTTATTTGTATCTTCTCTTTCAGGCCAGTAAAGTACCTTTCTGTAAATTCCACCTTGGTGACCGACCCATCCCTGTTACATTTAAGAGAGCAATTGCTGCGCTTTCCTTCTGGCAAAAAGTCAAGCTTGCTTGGGGCCTTTGCTTCTTATCTGACCCCATCAGGTATGATTAAGCACCCCATATGTTTTATGTTTGGGGTGGATTATTCAATTCTTTAGTGTGACTTTAGTATGAGGGTACCCAGCCTGATGCAATGAAATGTGAAGTTAGTAAGAAGGATGAATATGCAAACTATCCTGCAATAATACATATTTTGGAAGTGAAAGCTGTCTTTCCGATTTTGTGTCAGGTCTTCCTTTAACTGTCTTTCAGAGCATTACTTCCAGGTGAAGTGTAAGATTAGGGGCTGAAGAATTCCTAGCATACCTTAGAAATTTCTTTAAATTATTATTTTATTATTTTTGTGCAGAAAATAAAATCGTTCCCACCACTGTGTGTGGATATTGTAAATAAGAGAGAGTAAAGGCCTCAGTACAATAATTTATATGTTCTTAAGAGTTCCACATCCAGACATCAACATGAGATTCCATGGAAAATGGAGTACTAATTCAACATCAAAATTGTCAGTAGGTTGATTTTTCTGGATCTGTTGAAAGCTAGCATTTCTCCTTTAGCTTGCCCTGCTGACGTTTGTAGTGTTCTTTTCATCTTGGAAACTAAAGGAAGCTTGTTTGACATCATTCTTTAGTAGACAGTAATGCCAAACCAGATAATTTCATTGCCACAAGCTATGAGCCACAGCTAGGGGTGCTAACAGAAGGGTTTATAGCACCTATGAAAAGAATAAAAGCTCGCTACATTTACTGCTGCAGTTCTTGTTTTGCATTTCCTGCCTGTTTGCTCTTCTTCTGTTGTGGGAATTGGTTTATAACTTCCCTGCTAAAGACCTGTGATTGACACTAGGAACCTGCAGATCTCTCTCCATGCCCTTAGTCTGTGCATTACAGTATGCCTTTTTTGTTCCTTAAGAGGCTGTCTGTGTGTTCAGTGATCAGATCTGCTTCCTCAGAGGAGCTGCATGTAGGCTCTTCTAAGCTTATTAATGCACACTGAAAGTGGGGCACCATGGTAGCTCCTGCTTTTGAAGCCCTAGTGGTTGGGCTGATTTGAGTTGTCAGCTTTTAAAGTGGGAAGGGAGAAAATCCAGTTGAACTGGCTAAAGGCAAGTGACCTCTTTTCTTTCCCTTTCCTTCACTGTAGAGGCATTGTTAGGTATCAAGTTTTACAGGTTTATGGAGATTGTTTTCTTTCTGGAGAGGAAAACAGGGGGACAACTGTGTAGACTGTGTTTAGGTGTAAAGCTCAATTGTTTAGTATGTGTGTTGACCTTTAAAAGCATAATAGATACTGAGAACTTACCTTTCTTTCAGTAAAGATGATGTGGAGAAATGTAAACAGAAGGATTTACTGGAACAGATGATGGCAGAAATGATTGGAGAATTTCCTGATCTTCATCGAACGATTGTCTCCGAACGAGATGTTTACTTGACCTACATGCTGAAGCAAGCAGCAAAGCAGATAGAACTACCTCGAGCTTCAGAAAGTAATTGTTTTAAAGCAGAGATTATAACCAGCAAGGTGTTCTTGGTGTACTGGTCCAAAGTTCAGTTCTCAGGAAGTCTGGGATGTTCTTGTTCATGAATGCCACATGTCACTTAAGATCCAATTCTTAAAGAATTAAAAAAGGATATTACTCTTCTGTTAAAATCACCTAGAGCAGTAGACTCTAAATTATGTTTCCTTTCTCACTGTGTTATTTAAAACTGGAAAATACTAATTAGCCAGACAAGTATTTCAAAGGGCAGGGATCTGGTATGACAGCACAGTATCGATCTCAGTGATCTAGCTCACTTGCCCTGTTATCTCACCAAATTCATTGTTGTCACTGGCTGCTGAGGGACTCATTTATTGATAAGTTAATTCTCTAATTTCAGTATTCTTCATAGGTTTTTATATAATCATAACTTGGGCTGCTAGGAACTGTGATGATCTGGCAGTAATAATCATGTGACTCTCCTGTTTCAGCAAGGTATAGACATATAGAAAAACAGTATTTGTCTAATCTTTGAAAGTATTCTGCTGGCATATGTGATCTGCATGCCCTTCCTGTAGATAAGCATTCTGCAGTATGTTACTTCTTACTTAATATCTTAAGACAGTGTTTGTCATGTTTGTTTAGTGCAGAACTTCTGTTGTAGCTGCAGTTCTGATTTAGAGCAACCCTAGAATAGACTGAGAAAAAGAAAATTCAGGAAAAACAATTTGGTAAATACGTATAATAGTTCTAGTGTTTTCAATGCAGTTTTGTTCCATTTTGAGGTGGGCTGCTTTTCACATTTTTACTTTTTTTCTGGAAAAATCAAGGGTGGATATTTAAAACAAAACAGTGGAACTTGTATTTTATATTTATGTATTATGTAGAATTTTCCCCATAGGAAAGCAGCATTATTCCTTAGAAAGTTTTTTGTGAGTTATTTTTATTGTGGCATGGTGCTATATTTTTCATTGGGGAAAATTTCCAGAAACCACATTTTGGATGTTGTGAAATTTGGATGGTGGATGGGGGGTGACAGTGAGAGCTGGCACGTGTTGCATTGGTCTGATGGTAGCTAGCTAACTGCTGGGTATCACTGGCCAGGTGAGGCCGGGTCTCTAACAGTGAACTTCACAGGCTCACAGGGACAGGTGTGGTCTCAAGCTTTGTTCTCCAATTGTGAGCCCAAATCTTGTTACACTTTGTGTGCCAGGTGCCACTGTCCAAAGTGGCAGAGAAAGTTCTCTGTCCAGGAGATGGCAAAGACCAGGGGTGTTCCTCATAAGCAGCACAGAAACGTGACCTACACAGAGAAGGAAAGAAGTCAATTTAGCTTGCATCTGCTGAGCCTGTCACCCTAAGGCTGGAGTATGAGCACTGGCCAGGTCTATTTATTAAATAAATGATTCCTGAAAATTCAGAAACTGTGCTGACTTTCAGACTTTCAATGAAAGAGGCAGTAGGTGAGATGAGTATGTAACAAGAGGGTTTCAATATCTGGTAATAAAAGCCTCTATGTCTTGAAAAAATCAATTTTGTAGTCTCACACATTGTGTATTTATTTATAGCTTGAAATAAGTTCTTTCACAGATATGTTCCTTTCTCTCCCTCTCTCTTTTCTCAGATGAACCTAGAAAATATATCCCAGCTGTTGTAGTTGGTGTTGTTGGCATGGGTCATGTACCTGGAATTGAAAAGAACTGGAATTCTGAGTTAAAGATCCAGGAAATAATGAGGTAACAGTTGTCCTTTCCTGCATGTTGATGTAAAGCTTCTCTTCCTAAAAACCAGCAGTTTCTTTGGAGTTTTTTTGGTTGGTTGTCACAGCTTGAAGAAGCATCTCTACTGTTATCCCTGCCCTGTCAGCTCACTGACTTGCTGTGCAGTGCTTGCAGATTGTGCTTACAGCAAAGAAAAAGAAAATATCAAGGGAAAAAAATAAATAGTTGAATATGGAGGGAAGTAGAGATGAGAATATGCCCTTGTCTAGAAAGAAAATTAACAGGTCCTCATTTAAGTCTTCTAAAACAAAAATTCAAATGAGGGCTGTAGAAGATGGTGAAAACAGAAGAAGTCCTTTAGTCTAACTTAGGTAAATAAAAAAAATTGGATTTAAAGCTTTTGTTTTGTCAGGACACTGCTGGCTCTGGCAAGCTTAGTGTTGCAGTTGCTTGTACCCCATTTTTAAGTGTATGTCTAAGTAATGACTTGTTTTAATGTCTATACCTAACTAATGATGAGCTGGTTTAAGCCATGTATGTGGTGAACTCTTACTTCAAAGTACCTGTTAAAATAGATGTGTGTGCTTTGTAAAAGACAGAATTGAAGAATCAAAGCGTTCAGACTGTGTATTCCATAAAGCCATAAAGGTCAGGACTTCAGAAATACAGGAGAAATTATAATACAACATAGTACTATTGGTCTGTGGTGCTTTAGAATTATAGAGTCTTCCAAATATTAACAGTTTCCTTATCACATGTGTTTCTTGTGTTTATGTAACCAGCTCACCCATCTCTTCAGAGGCTGTGAAAACCAGAAAAGACTGATATCCACATAAATGTATATTTAGACATCTAAAATATGATTTAGAAAGACATTTGTTGTCTAGATTCAAGAATATAAAGTACAGGAGCTCTACCTAGCCACTTACAACTACCTTTCAAGGCTAAGCCTCACCTGGAGTCACAGACTAGATGTCCATATTCCTCTGCACCCTTGTAAATAACCTGTGCAATGAGGTTGTCCAAATCCATGTAGTTGTGTGGTGGCTGTTGGTTGCATCATTGACAACACAGAACTGAATAGCCCAAAGACTAAATGCATCTCTTCAAGCCTGCATAGAAGGTCTTCCTCATCAAAGTTTAGGCTCTGACTTGATTGTCTTTACCATGTCAGTGCCATAACTGAGCAAAGTTATCTTACTAATATTGCATTAACTTGATTTTCTGAAATAATATGAAGCAAATGACATTCATAAGTGTTATATTTGCAGCTTATTTTTCTTTAAACTTTTTTGCCCCACATGCTGTTGCACTGCAGTTGCAGAGCAGAGTTAAGGCTTTCTTTTTTGTGTTTAATGTTCATCATCTCTCTAGGGTGGCAAGTTTTCAAGACTTTCACAAGTATTTAGTTAAATTTTAGAAGTTGGAATGTGAACTTGAAAATTTTCTGGATAAAAACATGTATATTAATAATTGTTTTCTAATTTTTAAATTCATTCATTGAACCTGACTCCAAGCAGACCTTACTGTCTGCCACAGAATATTTTGAGATGGAAGGGATGCACAAGGATCATCGAATCCAACTCCTAAATGAATGGCCCATACAGGGATTGAATCTATGACCTGGGCATTATTAGCACTATGCTCTGACCAGCTGTTATTAATTGATTTTTTTAAATTGTGGTGAGTGATTACAATTGAGAAAGTGTAGGTGGAGAAGGGTATAAGAACATAAAGACATACCTTTACACCATTCTTGGTTCAACACGTATGCTTTTTTAAAACTCTCCTGTATATTGCTGTAATGTGCAAAATCTTACCAGTGATAGCTTTTCCCTAGTTTGAGCACATAGATCTAAACTCAGTCTAGTTGTATCCTAATCTCAACACATCTAACCTGGTTTGAGAGCACCCAGTGTTTCTGCACTATTGTAACTGATAACTTCTGAATACATTAGAAACCTTTTCTGGATATAAAGAAATGGTAACTTGAGGCTCCTTTGAAACAATACAGAGGATAGCCTGTGAGAGGATTATGAGTTGCTGTGGGTGTGGGGCCAGCTGAGCTGCTGCAGAGCCTGTCAGTGAGGGTGCAGGGCTGCACATGCATGTATGTGGCTGTGCTCTCACAGCTTTATTGGGAAGGTGATACTGACTGCTTCATACACAGCAGTGAGACTGCTTGAAGGCTGTGGGGGTAGACCTGATGTACCTGTTGTCCTCTGCCCTCTGGTTCAGGTGGCCAGTGCTGAGACTTCCAAGTGGCTCTGTGAAAATCTCAATATTCTCTTAATATTCTTCAAGAAGTCTGGATATTGACTTAGTTATTTTCGCAGGGTGATGGACAAGTGAAGGTTCCTAGCCATTAAGAGTGGCATAATACATAAGTAGAAAAGGCTTTGTTAGTGCTTATTAGTTTTTATTGCTATTTAATTGTATGTAGCCCTTGAACATGAAAGAATACATCGTTCATTCATGATGAATCTGTTACCTGAAAATTTCCTTCACTATGGGGAGGAAGGGGAAAAAAGATCCTTTTTTTTTTTTTAATTGGAAAATGCCCACTGTTTTGAGCTATGCAAATATTAATATTGTTCCCTGTCTTTTGTTTCAGTGTGCCTCCTCCATCAGCTTCAAGTAAGATTTTCAAATTTGTTTTAAAAGCAACAGTTTTTGGACTGCTGGGATATGGCTGCTACCGAATAGGTCACAGGACAGTTCAGTTAGTTCTCTCAATGCCAGCAACACAGAGCTATCTTCAGAGGCTGACAGTGATGCCTCAGCAGTGAACGTCGAGTCGAGGCTCTGTGTGAAGAAGGTGGCTGAAGAAGGGGTGATGGAGGCAACGCATGAACTGGACTGAAGGATGAGGATTCTAGTCAGAGCTGATTGATGCTGAGCAACACTCAATCACTATGTAATAAAAGATTTGATACTAAAGTTACACCAGCTATGATCTAATGGTTTTGATTCTTGATAGGTGTGTTGCATGAAACCAGATGATTCCAGATTGAGGTAAAAGAAATGTGTATGCAAATATATATATATAAAATATATGCATACTATATACATGTATGCTATATATATGCATTATATATTATATATATATATATAAAACTGATTATGTAGTACAGGCAGCTTAAAGGGTGTGTGTTCATGGCTCCTTTTTCAGAGGAAAGAACAACACAAAGTTACCTAATCGTCTGCATCTCCTCTGAAGTTCAGGGACACTTGAGTGATTCTTTGATTTTTTTTTCTTAGGTATAATAATACCAAGTGTTTGTTTCTGGTGCCAGACACTTTGACACATAATTTAAAAGGACATCTTCTCAATGTGTGTTTTATACCTAAAACATTTAGGCTTTTTTTAAACTTAAGAGCTTTCCAGAAATTTCAGAATTGTACAGGCTGTCATACGTACACGGCTCAAACTTTTTACAAGCCTTACTGAAGAACAGGAATGTTGCCTTTAGATTGCATCCCTTGTTACCACCACCAGTTGAATTGTCTCTCTCCTGCATAGAGAAGGTGTAACCGCCCCATCAGAATGCAATGTGGTTTGTGTCAGATGTTTACAGGACGCTCTGTTCCTTTAGATTAGCTTATTTAAACTGTATTATTTAGCCAAATCCTGCTGGTTTCAGTATTGTAANCCCACTGTTTTGAGCTATGCAAATATTAATATTGTTCCCTGTCTTTTGTTTCAGTGTGCCTCCTCCATCAGCTTCAAGTAAGATTTTCAAATTTGTTTTAAAAGCAACAGTTTTTGGACTGCTGGGATATGGCTGCTACCGAATAGGTCACAGGACAGTTCAGTTAGTTCTCTCAATGCCAGCAACACAGAGCTATCTTCAGAGGCTGACAGTGATGCCTCAGCAGTGAACGTCGAGTCGAGGCTCTGTGTGAAGAAGGTGGCTGAAGAAGGGGTGATGGAGGCAACGCATGAACTGGACTGAAGGATGAGGATTCTAGTCAGAGCTGATTGATGCTGAGCAACACTCAATCACTATGTAATAAAAGATTTGATACTAAAGTTACACCAGCTATGATCTAATGGTTTTGATTCTTGATAGGTGTGTTGCATGAAACCAGATGATTCCAGATTGAGGTAAAAGAAATGTGTATGCAAATATATATATATAAAATATATGCATACTATATACATGTATGCTATATATATGCATTATATATTATATATATATATATAAAACTGATTATGTAGTACAGGCAGCTTAAAGGGTGTGTGTTCATGGCTCCTTTTTCAGAGGAAAGAACAACACAAAGTTACCTAATCGTCTGCATCTCCTCTGAAGTTCAGGGACACTTGAGTGATTCTTTGATTTTTTTTTTCTTAGGTATAATAATACCAAGTGTTTGTTTCTGGTGCCAGACACTTTGACACATAATTTAAAAGGACATCTTCTCAATGTGTGTTTTATACCTAAAACATTTAGGCTTTTTTTAAACTTAAGAGCTTTCCAGAAATTTCAGAATTGTACAGGCTGTCATACGTACACGGCTCAAACTTTTTACAAGCCTTACTGAAGAACAGGAATGTTGCCTTTAGATTGCATCCCTTGTTACCACCACCAGTTGAATTGTCTCTCTCCTGCATAGAGAAGGTGTAACCGCCCCATCAGAATGCAATGTGGTTTGTGTCAGATGTTTACAGGACGCTCTGTTCCTTTAGATTAGCTTATTTAAACTGTATTATTTAGCCAAATCCTGCTGGTTTCAGTATTGTAAATTTAAGAGACTAGAACTACTGTAGAATTTACTTTTCTTTCTCAGACCTTTCATATTTGGCAAAAAAAGCCTGGAATTAACCTGCCCCTTGTTTTTGCTACATGAAAATACTTTATTTATCAATGTAATTTCTCAGTGGATGAATATTTTAATCTATTTAATAGGAAAGCAGTGTTCAATTTAGTTTTTCAACCAACTGTAGCATTTTATTTGGATTACCTGCTATTTATACATAGAATTATGGGTACTACAGACTGCTGTTACTTTCTTTCTTATCTGGAACACTCATCCATCATCAATTTATTTCTTTTTTTTTTTTAATCCTAGGTTCATATTTCATTGGAATTTTTTGGTACCTTCCCTTTTTACAGGATTGTCAGTGATTGTAAAATGCCCTTGGCAATCAGCTAGTCCTGGTTCAACAACACAGATAACATTGTCATATCAAAGTTAACCTGATGTATTTGAACTTTGTCCCATTTGCTCCTCAGGCTCATAAACAGTTACTCATTGTTTAAAGTGAGGTTTTTATCTGTATTAATTTCTTTTGGGAATGAAAGATGGGAACCTCCTATGTGAGGCAGGAGGAGGAAAAGGTGATGTTGTGTTGTTTCTTTGTGGTTTTTTTCAGTTGGTTCAATAAAATCCAGAAACCACTTTTAATAGGGTGTATATCCAAAGGCTTGTGTTGGAAATGGTTCCATACAGTCCTTTGTTTGCTGGAAGTATGTACATCTATCTTCTGTACAGTGTAGTCTTTTTTGAGCTTTTAAAATTAAGGGTCTGATGCTCCTCTCTGTGATGGCATTGACTTTGCTGGGAGCTGGTCTGTCCATGCAACCTGATGCTTTTCTGCCTTGCTCTTCGAAAATTTTATGAGTTCCAGTGCAGCAAATTATTAAAGTGCATGTTTATCTTTAACCAATTCTGCAGAGCTCTTAAGGTGATGCTAGGTGCTTTTCTGGGTCTGGGCCTTACAGGTGTCCAGGGAATAAACCTTAGCAAATGAGAATGACAGAAATTCATGCTTCTAGGACACGAAGTGTAAATGATAATACAGAAAACAGTGGGGCAGGTCTTTTTATTTTCTATTTATTAGTGCTTAAGAAACCACCAGCCATTTCTAGCAAGAGGAAAAGCAGCATTTGTAAACAATTTATAGAAGAGTAGAGTGACTGCCTGAATTTTGATTCCTGTTTTTTAAAAACATTTAATGTATTGTTTACAATTAAGCAGTCCTATTTTAATAATTCTATTACATTTTATGTACATTTATAAAAGATGAAAGCAAAAGCTTAAGCTCACTCTTCTCCTGGCTTTACTGACATACCAAAATGTTGTTCTGTTGGTTATTTTCTTGAGAATATTTAGCTGGTAGAATTAAATATATTGATATTTTGCTTTAAAGCATCTACAGATTTTTAAAGTATCTGCAGGTATTTTAAAAAGCTCTGTAGATCTTTGATATCTGTGCTCAGGTAATTTTACACAAAGGAAAACAAATCTAAGGTAAATTTTAGATAGGAGCCTTAATCTTGGGTGGGACTGATGCTAAATGATTGTCATGGAGCATTCTTGCAGTCTTGATGTTTTATGCTTTTTAGCCAAAAGTGATTACCATCTAAGGTGTCCATTTGTTATTCAGTTATTCTCTCCAGTCAGTACCTTAAGTCTATTGTTTCAATTTTTTTGTTGTTGTTTACAAAGCATATCAGCAGATTCTTCAGGGAACCTCTTTGTGGATGGAGAATTTGCAATTAATCTTCCCACTGTTGCAAACTGGCAGATTATATGCATGCACTGTTTATTCAGTGGCACTGGAAAGTGATGAATTTGCAGAACTAACAATTCTATGAATCCATACACAAATTCTTGATGTTGTATACTCAATGTGCTGTACTGTTTATATAACATAATCTGTGTTTTAGGTCCATTCTTTTCTGTTCTAGTCAGTCCTTCCAGTGTTAGCAGCATCCTGTAAAATTTAAGTATATGTTGAATTGTCCCAGCCCCGCCTCAACCTTATGAAGCCATATTGTATTTTTTTGGTGACATGTACATCTGTTTTATGCATTTGTACATGTGATGTAAATCTGAAGTATTTTTAACAATGTGTGCCTTTAAAGTGATTTAAAGTAAACAGCAGTATGTTCTATTATATAAAAATAAAATATTTTAACCACCATTTCTGTTGAAGGTATCTGTTTTCCTAATTAGCCAGTATTTTTATTGAGAGCAAACACTGGTTAGCTATATCTAGTACAGGATAATTCCACCATCTAACACATTTTCCTGGAGAACGTTAGCTGAACTAATTACTTCTTGCTGAGGGCATCTGAGCGTAGTGCTGAAGCAGGGAAGCTAGTTTCTCTGCCTACCACGTGTAACTGGTTAAGAGCAAATGGATGAGTTTCCCTGTCCTACTGAACATACAGGGAGACTGCTCAGTGTGAGAACTGAAATTCAGAGTCCAGAGTTAGGTGTGGTGACTTGATTTTGTTGTTGTTGCTTTTCCTGTCTCCGGTTCTCAGTCTTACAAGGAGCTGACAGCTGTAGTCCCGGTCCAGCAAAGCACTCCAGCGTTGGCTTCACATCAGGCACAGTCATTTGTGCTTAAAGTGCTGTCCTCCGTGTGGGAAATCAAGATCCTTTAAGTGCAAAAGAGGTTCAATGAGTGGCAGTGAGCTTTATCTTTCAAATTGAGGCAGGTAAATCAATATGACAATTACTTTAAAGAAAATCCTAATACAAAGACCCTGTATTCACATGTATGATAAGCTGTATTCCATACAGATAATGTACCATGTGTTTGTACCCTTTCTCAGTCAGTGGTCCATCTTTTTTGATTGTGTGTAAAGCAAAATGCAGCCCGTTTTTCCTTGATCAGGCAAAGTTCCCTCCACTTGCAATTGGAGCTGTGGCTGCAGAGACTTGCTCGTTAAACCATTTAGGTGGAGGAAAAATCTTTGAACACTGTAGTCCTCTACCGTCCCTGGGAGTGGCAGAGGACGCTGCACAGCAGCTGGGCTCTGGAGCAGTGCTCAGTGAGCCAGCCTCAGGTGGCACCCAGCAGCTGCCTGCTTTGGGAGTCTATCATTCACCAGCATTACGTTGCACACTGCTGCCCCATGGCACGTTTGAGGTGTCCTTTCTATACCAAATACTGAACAAAATTTTAAAATTGGCTTTTTGAGGTGGACTAAAATGTCTGTTTCCACTGGAAGCTGTATTTCTGTGTGTATTGTAAAACATCTAAAAAACTGAGAAATATATCAAGTTACCTCAAAGTGCCAGGCAGTGGGAACTACACATGGAAAAGAAACTATCACTTGTGTAACTCTTAAGATACTCATGTATGTATTTCTCTGTTTCTTTTTAAAACTAAAATAAACTTTAATTTTGGACTTGAGTGTTTTAAGACTGGCACTTTTGTAAGATATGGGAGCTTTTAAGTGGTCTGACTTAAGACCAGCTTTTCAGTGGGTCTAACTGATGGACAGTCTTCATCAGGGTGCTGAGCCCATGCTGTGACAATGCACATGGAAGACATCAAGCACAGGACAAACGTAGCTCCAAAGACACACAGCTGAAATCAGTCTACTGACTGTTTGGGTGAAAACACGCACCAGCTGTGTATATCCTCACACCAGCAGGTCTTGTGTGTCCATGTGTATGTGAGGATGCCAGGAACAGCTGAAGCAGTTCTGTTCAACAGCTCCCAGCTGAAGAAGCTGGCTGAGGGTTGTGTAATTATCCCCTCCCTCCTCGCTTGCCTTGTGCCTGCTGCAGAGTGGAGCTTCCTATATGCCAGGGAGGCAACAGCAGCAAAGATGAGGCTCCCCTTACCCTCAGTCCCAGTAGGGAAAAGGCTGGGAGCTGGGGCGGGGCATGCTCTTTTCCATCACAAGACCTTGTCCTCTGGGTCCTGACACCTGGTCTGACTCTGGCCCCTCCTTGGTGGCTCTCTGCTGGGGGTGACTGTGCTGCAAGGTGAGCAAGCACTTGCTTTTGCTTGTTGGATGTTTTTTTCTATCGGTTTGTCTAGCATGACTCAGAAATCTCTAGTGATGATGGGGCTGGGGAAAGATGCACACAGCTACTTTCACACTTGCCTTATCCAAGATACTTGGTACTTGTGTATCATGACTAATGTGTGAGGGAAAGTGGGAAGGATCAGACCTAAAAAAAAAAAAAAGAAAAAAAAAAAAAAGAAAAAAAATTATCCCAGTTGGGTGACATTCTTTCAGCGGTAAGATGTCCCTGATTCTGGTGACAGGGATGATTTACAAACTGGACAAAGGGACAAAGTAATGAAAAACAGTATTTGATTAGAGCGGGTTGGTTATTAACGTGATGTGTCTCTGCAGCAACTAAGCTGCATACCCGCTTTCTCCAGGGCCAGCAGGAGTGTTCTGTTCCTGGAGCTGTGTGGGCGAGCCTGACAAGGTTACTCAGGGCTTTAAGTTTGTACAAGTGCAACAGGGTTCTGAGTGCGCATCGCCTACCACGGGGCAGCTCCTCTCCCTGGTGCCATCACTGTGTTGTCTCTCTGTTATGGTTATACCCCAATTCTTTAGAGCTGAGACTCACGTTTGAGTTTAGCTGGAAAGTACAAGTAATAGCAATGATTTAGTGCCACCTACTGTCTGCAGATGGTTTACCTGCTATGTCCGGGTTTAAGTGGAGGCATCCACTGGACCCTTCGGAGAACGTAAGTGTGCACACCTTGGAAAGGTTTGGTCTTGACCCACCACTGAGGTAGCTGCTATTAATTAAAACCAGGCGCATTCTGAATAAGTACTAAACTTGTGGAATACATTCGTTTATCTTCTTTCTTCTTATAGATCCAGCACCCCCGCCCTATGCTGGCGGCCACCGCTGGCCGCTCGTCGCGACGCTCATTCCACCCGCTGTCCGGGCAGGGTGTCCCCATGGGCGGGACTGGCCGCGGCACCGCCCCCGGTCCGGGCGCATGGACTCCGTGCTGCGCAGCGCCCGCCGCTTCCCCCCGCGGCTGCTGCGGGCGGCGTTGGGCCCGGCCCGGCGCGGCTCCGCGAGTGCGGCCATGCAGCAGCCTGAGGGCGGCGGCGGCGGCTGGCTGGGCGCGCTGCGCTTCGACAACCTGGCTCTGCGCTCGCTGCCCGTGGACGCCTCGGAGGAGGGCGGCCCGCGGACCGTGCCCGGCGCCTGCTTCGCTCGGGTGCGGCCCACCCCGCTGCAGAACCCGCGGCTCGTGGCCATGTCGCTGCCGGCGCTGGCGCTGCTGGGGCTGGAGGTGCCCGCGGCCGACCCGGCGGCGGCGGAGGCCGAGGCCGCGCTGTTCTTCAGCGGGAACCGATTGCTGGCGGGCGCGGAGCCCGCGGCGCACTGCTACTGCGGCCACCAGTTCGGCAGCTTCGCGGGGCAGCTGGGCGACGGCGCCGCCATGTACCTGGGCGAGGTGCTGGGCCCGCGGGGCGAGCGCTGGGAGATCCAGCTCAAGGGTGCCGGCATCACTCCCTTTTCCCGGTAAGGCCCGGGCGGCACGGGGCCGGAACAGCCGGCGGGGCGCGGTTTGAGAGGAGCAGCGCCCCGGGCCCGTGCGTGGCTGGGGCGCTGTGCGGGGAGGACGGGGACGGGCTTCCCGGCTCGCAGGTCGCATTAGCGAGGGGCTAGTGCCGTGCTGAGGATCGTTCCCTGAGGCAAAGGTCATCTCTTAAGCCCTCGTGGTTATTTGTTTTGTGTTTAACTTTGGCATCAGCGAGCGTAAAGCTTAAATGGCAGATCAGGTCGTGGCAAATTTTTCCACGGGAGAACAAGAGTGTATCTCGTTCAGGTGGCACGTTACTTCTGTCCCTGGTCATCCTCCTGTGCGGGTTTCCCCCTTTGGGAGGATGCAGACCATGATGACAGTGGGGAGAGCAGTGTGTAATTGCTGCCCACAAAGATGGTATATAAATGTGCGCGTTTGGTTGTGCTGCTGGTCCTTCTCCCCGCTCTTCCCAGCTGTGGCAGGGAATAGTGGACAAGTCCCTGCAAAGGATGGGTGTCTTCGTTAGTCACATTAGCCTTTAAATACTTCAACTATTTCAGGTGATTTTTCCCGCTTGCTTTTCCCATATTTTCTGTCCCAGCTCTACAGGCTCGGTCACACCTAAGTTTCATGTGTGTGGTCCTCTGAAGGCCTTCTTCAGGCCTGTGAGGGTTAAGGAAGTCACAGTGAAAATCCCAGATATGGTGGTAACTTTGTAGGTCTGCCCTGGGCAGCTCTCCTGCTTGCCTGTGGTTTTGGAAGTGCTGGGAGTGTGGGCTGAGAACCACCTGTGTCTGTTACATTTGCTTAGTACCTATTAAATAAGCTAGTTTGTTATCTGTCTGTTTAGATGTTTGGGGTTTTTTTGTGCAGCTGTTGTGCATGCTTGTATTTAGGACTCCATTTCTAGATTGGTTACCCAGAAATATTCAAAGTAATATTTTTCATTATATTTCATTTAGTTAAGAGGAAACCATTGACTTGATATACAATAAAATAGCTATAGCTGTCCAAATTTTTAAATTTTTTTGAAAGAGTATTGCATCAATAAAACCAACATAGTTCATGATTGGAAGGGATATGTGTACCTGCAAGGTTTATTCTGGTGTATGTGCTCTTCATTGCAAGTTGTTGTGTCCATCTAACTGAACTTTAACAGGAGTTTGAAGGTCCTGCTTTTCTTTTCACCTGTGCCACTATTTTTTTGTGTGACCACGGACAGAGTGTGCTACTTCTTGGCTTTTATTCCTCTACTGCTGCATAGGAGACAGGAGTTCCTGCCTTTATAGCCTAAAAACCCTCTGTGTCTTCTTGCTGCAGACAAGCTGATGGTCGGAAAGTCCTGCGGTCGAGCATTCGGGAGTTCCTGTGCAGCGAGGCCATGTTTCACCTGGGCATCCCAACAACCCGGGCTGGCACGTGCGTGACATCGGATTCCAAAGTCGTTCGTGACGTATTTTATGATGGGAATCCAAAAAATGAAAGGTGTACAGTTGTTCTGAGAATAGCCTCTACATTTATAAGGTAGAAGCCTGTTTTGTTGATCGGTTTTGTTTTGGTTTCTTTTCCTTTAAAACTAAGCAGTCTTTTAAAATACTGTTTTAAGTGTGTTTCCCTAACAGCAGCACAGTTTGTGTGTTTCTTGTTCTGGAGGCTTGGAACTTCTTTTGCTGGGCTGTAGGAAGCTGCTTTTCTTGCTCAACAGATGGGATGGGCTGCTGTCTTTGCACTGAGACAGATAAGTACTAGGGATGCTGGCCTGGTAGAAAGAAGAACTAAGTTCTGCAGACTTTTGGAGAAGAGATTTTTCATGTTTATTCCTGTAAAGAATACATGATATTTTTTTTTTACTAGTAGTAGTAGTGGTGGTGTATTATAGCTCTATCCTTAAATCCAGTTCTAATGTAGTACTGTGAAAGTTTGGGTGCACTTTCCCTGTCTGAGAAGTGTACGAGGTTTCTGCTCCACCAGAAACTACTAGGCATTTCAGGAAGTTACACTGCTTCCTCTAAGGTTACAGAATATTAGAGGAAGGCGAGGTATAAGAAATATATGCTTTCATATATATGTGTGTATTTGTCTACGTTCCTGTGTGTTTACATATCTGGAAAATATATCTGGTATGCTTGATGTACAGTCTAGTATTTAAAATAAGTCCAACTTCTACATATTTGCAGGATAAAATTTTTTCAATAGAAGGAGTTGTAAGAAACTTTAGTGAGCTGGTGTTCAGTACTGGCAGGGTTGGTCAGTTTAGTTACATGTGGGTGTAGGAGCTCCCTTTCACCAAGTCACTGAGCCTCACCACGTTCAGTATAAGAATCTTGCAGGTCTTTGCTCTCAGTCACCTGAAGAATTGATGTTAAGAGATGATGTGCTGTTATTGCAACAACAGTAAATATTTTTGTTACCTGCAATATTGAATTATATTAATAGTATCAGATAATTCTAAAGCGTGTTTTTATTTTGAAACAGATTTGGCTCTTTTGAAATTTTTAAACCCCCCGATGAATACACGGGACGCAAGGGCCCCAGCGTTAACAGAAATGATATTCGAATACAGATGCTTGATTATGTGATCAGCACTTTCTACCCAGAGATCCAGGAGGCTTATTCAGACAACACTGTTCAGAGAAATGCTGCTTTCTTCAAAGAGGTAAGGAAGATCAGATTCTCTTCATAAATTCATACTAGCCATCTTCAGGAAGTTCATCTGCAAGCACAGATGACTGGGGTCAGTCAATACTTTGTGTCATTCAATTGTCTGAACTCTTCTTTGAAGAAAGCACTCTTAATAGACTTGCTTATTGATGAAAGCAGTGTTGATATTGATCTAACCAGTGAAAACATTTTAACCTTCCTAATGGTAAATCATGATTTCCCTGCTTTGGAGGAGCTTCCAAAGGCTTGTCTCCAATTGCTGGGACTGTCTTAGACTGTGAGAGGAGGTTCTGGCTCTGACTGTCAGATGATGAGTTGATGGTGCTGAGATATCACTTGCAAGGCATCATTTTGTAAAATATTGAGAGTATTGAGTCTCATTTTCCAAATTACAAACAGGAATGTTGTCTGCAAATCAGTTTAACTTCAGACTTTAGAACTGAAATGTTTAAAGGTAGTTGAGCACTATTATGACTAGCCAGGAAACAGTAATTAAAAAATACCAGTGTCTAATAATTGACTAGTCTATCTGAAAGCTGTTGTGATGTTTTGAAATCTGAAATGATCTGGTATGGGAATGATGAAGGAATAGCTGCAGCATGATGCACTTTCAGAACAGACCAATAAGAGGTCAAAAGCCAGACTTAATAGCTGACATTCTGTGGTTTGGTTTCTTGCCCTTTTTTTTTCTTTACCACGACCTGTGCATACTTGCATTAGTTCTTCAAAGCAAGCAGTGACTTGGTTCACCGCTGTGTTCCAAAGAATTTAACTCTGCTGGACAAGCCCTTTATGTGTGAACAGTTGGGGTTGATGAGGAGAGCTGTGACCTGTCACTCACTGTGTGTGTCCAGCTCTGCAGCTGATGGCATGTTTACTTCCTGATGGCAGAAGAGTCATGGGACTTGGGGATCTTTGTGGGTGTGGGTGTGTGTGTGTGCCCAGTCCTGCCTCTTTCTGCTTTTGGCTGCTTTTCCTAGCCCAGTTAGTACTGGTTTCCTACTCCTTCCCCCCACCCCTATTCCTAGTCCTTTTCTCATTTCCCCAGATCCATTTTTATATGTTGTGCTCCTCATGCCACTGCCTGTCCACACTCCATCTCTGTGATATCATTGCCTCCTCATGTTTTCTCTCATCCTTAGCGGAGACTTTCCAGACTTTTGTCCACCTGAAAATCACCCCAGTCCACTTTCTAGTTGAACAAACATATCCGTTAGCAGGGAACTGCTGTCACTTCAACTCTATCTTGTTTTATCATTCTTTCTGCACTGTGGAGGAAATGGAGAAAAATGTACAGGTGATTGCATTTCACAGCACTGTCTAGAAAGCAGACATCATTAACTGTACTTCTCAAATAATTTGTAGCTGTTGTTCAAATTTAAAGGAGCATGTCCTTCAGCTGACAGTCTTATTTATAAATACACCATACTTGCCTTCTAGTGTGGCTAGCTGTAGTAAAATGCTGATCAAAAATAGTAAATGTCAGAGAGGATGCAGAGCTGTCTCTTCATCATCAATATACCCATCTTTGAGTGGCACTCAAGCTTTAGTTGCTTTTGGGCACTCTTATTAGGGGGATTTCTTTTTACCAGAACCCTGGTGATGTGTGATGCACCCCTACAAGGACTGCCTTACCACTGGAGTGCTTTCATGCCAACCCTGGTGGCCAGGATTTTTTTAAAATTTACATTTCCTGGCACAGAGCCATTGTGCAGGGTGTGCCTCTCTTACTGGTTCATGGCCTAGGTAATCAGTTTTGGACACATGTAGCTACTACCTTCCAGCTGCCCCATGAATCAGCGTTCAGGAGAAATGGGTAGAGTACCTACCATGAGAATACTGGAAAAATTAGATGTGTGGGACCTCAGGGTTAACCAAAAGGTTCTCTTCTATGCATCATTTGTGATTTTCACTACCTGTCAGGGCAAGATTTGTCTAATTTTTCTTTCATTATTTGACTGCGTGTGTTTTTTTAAAAAAAAAGGTAGAAAAATTCTGAGTTTGAACACAAAGGCATAGAAACAGCTAATGAAACAATTAGTAGACTGTTTTTTGAGCCTTCATGAAATACACTAACACTGCAGCATGGAGCAAATAGTTGTTTTGATTTTCTGTGCATTGTTAGCTATTTGGGAAGAAGAGTGATTTTATTGATTAAAGTAATTTGATTTAAAAGTTTTAGCTAATGGCTATGCAAAATTTTTACTTGCAGCAATTTAGTAAAGTATTTGCAACTAGTTTTATTTAAAAACCGTGTTAGCTTCCTGACTTTTACATTTTTAGTGTTGTAGTTGACAGGTGGGTTAATGTATTTAAGTAACTAGGACTGCTTTAAAATATTATGCTATTTATTTGAAAGATGGGGCACATGGGGTGATTTTAGTCAATTCCATAAAAATAATTCTCAGTTAAGCAGTGGAAAGTTTCTGATGAAGCATGCATTCAGTGAAGAATTGCATTTAAATAAAATTGTCATTCTTGCAATATTTTTGTTTAAGCTTGTAGCCTTATTTCCTCTCTCAGAGAAATTCTAATCAGTGCTAAAACCTGTTTGCAAGGAATAGTTTTTTGGTCAGCCCTTTAACCTCCCTGTAAATCACCCCTACATACAAGGTTAATCAAAAGACTACCTTTGCTTATGTGATCTGCCTGTAGTTACTCTTTAAAATTGGTAATAGGCAAAAGAATATATTTGTATAATGACTACACTAGTATGCAAGTCTGATGTCAAACAGTTTATCTTAGTTCAGTGTACTGTCTCCAGTGCATTTGAAAGCTGTTCAACTGGCTGGCAAGTCAAGCATGAAAGGAGAGAAGAGGATGCAAATGGAAATGGGGGGCAGAGAGACAGGGGAGTTACTGACAGGAGGAGAGAGGCAAACTGCCTGTTAGATGTTTGTGTGTATGGCATACTGCCAGAATCTGCTCAGTTCAGACTAGGAAGTAGAGGAATATATTGGAAATACATTGNGGGGGCAGAGAGACAGGGGAGTTACTGACAGGAGGAGAGAGGCAAACTGCCTGTTAGATGTTTGTGTGTATGGCATACTGCCAGAATCTGCTCAGTTCAGACTAGGAAGTAGAGGAATATATTGGAAATACATTGTGATGAAAAATGAAAAAAAGTCCTTTCTTTCAGATAACCAAACGGACAGCGAGATTGGTTGCTGAATGGCAGTGTGTGGGGTTTTGCCACGGCGTGCTGAATACTGATAACATGAGCATAGTGGGACTAACCATTGACTATGGCCCTTTTGGGTTTATGGACAGGTCAGTGTGGCATCCTTGTTTGGAATGTGTATATGTTCTTGCTATGTAGGACAGTCCTGGTGTTCGTGGTTGCTTTAATATTTGAACTCTAAAGTAAATTTTTGAATTACCTTTATGGCAAAGTAGATTAAGGTAGTCCTAGTTATCCTGTAATTCTTCTTGTCAATTTACTTTAAACTGTTTCCACAACTGTGAATCTCTTGCTGTTAGACTGGTCTTGTAGCCTGTGGCTTTGGGAAAAGAATCATGGACTGTTTCCTTTCAAATTTTTTAGTTCCTAGAGCAGACTAAAATAATAAAAGTACTGCTTCTCACTGTATTGGTGTCTGGATAGCTGGAAGAATGCTAGCTATTTCTTCTCTTGTAGGTATGACCCTGAGCACGTTTGCAATGGTTCTGATAATACAGGGCGCTATGCTTACAACAAACAGCCAGAGATTTGCAAGTGGAACCTGGGGAAACTTGCTGAAGCTTTAGTTCCAGAGCTGCCCTTGGAAATAAGCCAGGTCATCCTGGAAGAGGAATATGATGCAGAATTTGAGAAACACTATTTGCAGAAGATGAGAAAAAAGCTAGGCCTAATCCAGCTGGAATTAGAAGAAGATAGTAAGCTGGTGTCTGAACTGCTTGAAACCATGCATCTCACAGGTTGGTGAACAGCACAAAAGGTGCTTATTTAATAGCCCATCAGAATCTATTAATGATCAAAATACAACTTTTAAGACCTTAAAAGAAAGTAGCCTTGTACAACTACATTGTTATCTGAGAGAAGAACAAAAGGCTGAAAATAATTACCTTATTATGAACTGTAGAGTAGTTATTGCCTTACACAGGGCCCCTGTCTCACATTTGCACTCTCACTGAGGGAACAGTTTGTTTGCCTCTTTAGAATGGTGACCTGTACTGCTGTGGGAGGAAGGAAGGAGGTATGGGAACTGCTTTCCTGCTGATTTATTAGTTGCATTACTCATAAAATTCATTTTTTCAGCTGGAGACTTCACAAATATTTTTTACTTGCTGAGTTCATTCTCAGTAGACATTGATCCTTCAAAATTCGAAGATTTCTTAGAAGAGCTCACAAGTCAGTGTGCTTCTGTGGAAGAACTGAAAGTTGTTTTCAAACCACAGATGGATCCAAGGTATTATACTGCTTAAATGCTTTTGGATTTTGCTTTTAGTGTCATTATAACCGTAATGAACTCTGCATGGTATGTAATATTTCACTGATTTTAAGATTGGAAATGTCACTGTTAAGTGGATGCATCATGATAGACAGCAGCAACTTTCAGCAGTTGGCTCTTGAGTTAAAGTTGTCTGAGCTTTTGCTTGGTCTTTTTTTTTAATTTCCTTCCCTGTCTCTGCTGACTTGAGGCAATGAGAGTGCCAAATAATGAAGTGATATGGAAGTATTTTACAGAAGAAATGGGTTTGAACTACAATGCTACTTTGTTCTGCTAGTGTACTCTCAGCAAACAGTCACTTTCAACTGCCAAAGTTCTGGCCTAAGGATAACCTTTAGGTGGTGTAGTCCATGCCCCATTTGTTCTGCAGTCCAGCTTCTCTGAGCATGGAAATACAATAACTCATGTTCAGCTGCTGCTTATAACAGTGTTTGCAGCAGTTTTTCACTTTTTGGAGATGGGGAAAAAAATGAAAGGTATTTTGGGTATATACTTCTCTCCCTCCCTCCCCTTGTTGCTCCATGAAGGTAATGAACCTACCAAATTTTCCAGCCTTTGCTGTGTGTTGATAGCACAATACAGAGATAGCTTGTGTGGTAGAGATGGGACAGTATTTTTTAAGCACTGCATTCAGGACTTGAGAAGCATGAAAAGTAGCTATAAATCATCACAATAAGGATGTGACATTTTGGAGGGGAATAGTACTGCATTGAAGTGAGTGCATGACTGATTCCTTTTTTAATCCCAGCACTTGGATACCATAGATTTAGGCATGTCAGATGTGTGTGTCAGATCTGGATAAAAGCACCTGGCTTATCTCTGCTGACTAGAAGTAGGAAAATATAACTTGATATAATGAGTTATCTGTTTTGAGGCCAGGAGTAATGTTTATTTTCTCCTTTGCTTAAAAATGCATTCACAGAGGAAATTCACATACAGAATACACTTTGTATTTTGATATGCTGCAACTCTGGTTTTTTATTTTACTTTATGCTATGCTGTAGTTATTAATTCAGGAAAAATAAAAGCTAGCATGGTATTGCAAAATAAGGTGGAGCTATTGTACAGCATCAGCTAACACAGTGAAATATGAAAAGATACAATCCTAGTAAACAATAAGATACAATCCTTGCAGCAAAATAGTCTGGATATTGTTCGGAATTTATTACCAAAAAGCAGTTCTCAGTCTGTGATTTAGACTGGCTAACTAAAAAATCAAATACAATGTTGTCTCATGTGACTTAAATGAAGTATTTTTCCCCATATCATTTAGGTTTTTATTAGTACTGGCAAAAATAGTAGGTGTTGAAGAAATAAAAAAAAAACCCCAAACAACAAAACCTGTGAATTCTGTATTATCTTGATATCTAAGTAAGATCAAAATTTTTTAATCAAATTCCTTTTGAAGTCAAAGGATGTTCTGATGAGAATTTTGCAACTAAACCAGTGATTTTGAAAATCTGTTGTCTGCACTTTATATACCACAGGAATATGAATTAAACACACTGAGGAAGGGGGAAGAAGCACTAAAATTAGGATCATTTATCATAAAATTAATTTTATTAATCATGAATTTCTGTTACTTAACCTCTCTAGTGAAATCCTAGTTTGTTGTGACTGTTTTTGTGTCTTCTTGGATTGCAAAGAGATGGTTCTTGACGGGCAGCTGAACTTTCGTATCTAACACATTTGTTCTTTTTGTTCCCAGACAACTGTCAATGATGCTGATGTTGGCTCAGTCTAATCCTCAGCTGTTTGCATTAATTGGAACAAAAGCTAATATAAATAAAGAATTGGAACGCATTGAACAGTTCTCTAAACTGCAGCAGTTAACCGCAGATGATTTACTTAGCAGAAATAAAAGACACTGGAAGGAATGGCTGGAGAAATACAGGTAAGGTTTCTCAATATTGATAGCACTATTACATTTCTGCATTTTGAGAACAATGTGCATGTCTCACAAAAGATACCCTGTCTCAAATAAAGATTAGGAGGATGGGGAGGGCATGCAACTCAAAAATATTATCTCCTGCCATGATCAGTGTCTTTGTTGCTGTGAAAGTTCAAGGACATCTTTTTATATTATTTACTTGATTTTGAGGTAGTGTGAGGGTGTAGAAACCATCTAGCTGAAAATCTAGTATGAAGAGTGCTTAAACAATGTTGATATTGATTTTGACATAGACTAATTCCAGTTGTGAACTTTGAAGTGCTCAGTAACTACAACTGACTGACCTCTAAGCATTCCATCCTTCGATCTTTTTTTTTTTCCCAAAAGAAAATTCTATGTGTTAATACAGAAAGCAGGCATTCTTAATCAAAGAGTAAAACCAGGAATCATGGCGAGGAAAAACAAATGTCTAGACTGTTCTAAAGCCCAAAAACTTACATGTTAGCAGGAGATTTCTTTTTTGTGAAGAAACCCCCTGAATAGAGAGGGAGATGAGGTCAGATATTTCCTCACCTGGCTGCCTGTGATCTTGTTTTCCAGGAGGGCTGAGAGCTGTAGCAAGTATTACTTACAGAAAGTACCTCAAACTGCCTCAGCTGTATTGCATCCCTGTGCTTTTACCAGAACAGCAAAAGCTTTAACCAATAAACAGTATAGAACTACTTGAAAGACAAGACTTGAATGTGTCAGTCATTGCAGAGCAATGCAGAACAGACCATGTCCTGTGTCTTGATCTGACTTCAGAGAATAGAAAAGCTGTGCTGTGCCACTTCCTCCTGTCAGGACCTGCTGACTGTCCATACTATGGCTGTTAAACTAAGTGATGTTTTTTATTCTGTTGTCATGCTGCATTTTATAAACTGAGAGGATTATA